>ML995817.1:0-510223 GCA_010093825.1 Teratosphaeria nubilosa
GTCTTCTATAAGAGTATGTTAAGGTCTACTAGTTCTAGAAGTAATATATAGAATATAGGGTGTATTTTTGCATCTAGTAGAAGTGCTAGCCTATAGTTTATAGGTTCTTATACCTTCTTAATTAAGAATAGTCTAACCTTTTTGTAGTCTAGTTTCTTTAATAGTTATTATATTTTCAGATTTTTAGTATTAAGATATACCTTATCCTCTCTCTTTAGCTAAGGCGCTATTCTTAATTCCTAGCTCTTAAGCCTATCCTAATCCCTCTAGATTAGCTTCCTTACTTTATTATATAGTTATTAGAGATTACTTGCCTAGACTATTATAGCCTAAGTAGCCTTATAGTAGTACTTAGATCTAAAGATATTTGGATCCTTTCTAAAGTTTAGAAAGAATAGTAATCTGCTTATTATTATAGAGTCTATGTTGTTAATTACTAGCTAGGCTATTAGTAGTAAGGTTACCTAGTTATTTATTACCTTATTAATATAGTATTATAGGTACGTTTCTAGCGTCTAATTTATTCTTTTAGTCTGCTTATCTATTTATAGGTAAAACGCCGTTAATAACTTCTGCTTAGTCTCTAGGAGTATAAGAAGTATCTTCTAATATTATAATATAAAGAGCTTATCTCTATTAGTAACGTGCATTTTCTGCGTTCTATAGTATCTAATTAGCCTATTAAGCACTAGGTACGCTAGCTACTCTGCTATTATTAACTTATTATATAGTATAAGGTATGCGTATTTCGTAAGTCTGTCGATAACATTAATTATTAAGTTATAAGCATGTTATATAACTAGATCCTTCGATTTTAGCAACTTTATAATAAAGTCTATTGTGATTTTGTCCTATAGTTGTTTAGGTACTTCTCTAAACTAAATTTCTCTATATTAGGTAGAGAATATTAGTTCTTTATTATAATGTTATTAAGCTTCTAATAATTCTATACGCATTATAGCTCGTCGTTCTTTTTTAGTATAAACATTATTAGTAATACTACTAAGGATTCTAATTTGCAGATATATTCTTTTGCTTAGTTTTCTTTTATCTATTCTTATTTAGCTCTTAATTCTCTGCCTAACTTAGCATAGAGTAGTCTAAAGAGTAGTACTTTTCTAGGCTAAAGTTAGATCTTATAGTCCTATACCTAATGTTTTAGCAAGGCTACTAATCCTATTTCTTCTTTAAAGAGAGGCGCAAACTCCTTATACTCTTCTAGAATTCTAGGTACTATAATTTTACTATATACTATAACGTCTTTATAATCTAGTAGACTCTCTCTAGTATCTGTCTAGTTCGTGCTTTATTATTAAAGACTGCTACTTGCTAAGAAACACATCTTGTATAGTTTCTTCTGCTTATCTACTATTATCTGCTACTAATATATAGAGTCTACAATATGTTTACATGCATATTAATTAAATTTAAGTACTTCTGTCCTCTAGTTAATAGCTAGATTATGTCTTCTTACCTAAGGGTTACCTAGTATAATATTATACTTAGCTATTAGTATTACGTCTAAGATAATCTCCTTATAATACCCTTAAGTAATATATAATAGAAGTACTATCTCTCTATTTATGTTAGGCAAGTAAAATCTATTTACTATAATTACCTTGTATCTATCTAGTTTCTAGTATATTAGAATTACGTTCCTTTAAATGTAGTCTCTTAATATAAAGCTACTACTAGCTCCGCTATTAATTATTACTATTATAGGTGTTCTGTTTATAATACTTTTAGTTCTAAAGACTTCTATCTTTCTAAAATGTGCATTATTACTAGAATTATTCTTCTAAGCCTTATAAATGTTATTAAACTTGTGTCGACCGCTTATATTAACTAAGTTAACTTGTTTTCTAAATTAAATAGTAAAGTATTTCTATGTTATGCTTAGGTTTGTTCTCTATAGATCTTTATAGGTCGTTATTATTATTTAAGCTCTCTCTATTATTCTTGCGTAAGAAGCTAACTTGCTTAATACTTAAGCATCTTTCTTTTTACTTGTCTTTTAACCTAGCTTTAGTAGTATGTCGCTTCTTATCTCTCCTTACGACTTCCTATTAGAGCTTCCTATTACTCTATATATTTAAGAATCTAAATTGCTTATATTGCCTAAAATTATGCTTATAAGGCTTAGATTTAGTCTCTTATTTCTTTTGTAATATGTAGGCCTTCTAGAGTAATATAACTCCTATCTCCCTAGAAGTAGCTTCTAATTAGTAGTATATCTTATATATGTTATATAAAGCTTACTTCTTCTCTATCTACTAATTAATACTTCTAGAACATCCTTTAAAGCTACTTAATTAAGAGGTTAAATTGTTCTAGATACAGATAGCGCTTTTACTCTTATATTAGGAATATTTCCTTATATCTTCTAGTAATTATAATAAACATGCTTGTTACTTTAGTATATTCTAATATTATAAAACTAACTAGTTTATTTTTGTTTATATTATTATTGCCTTCCTATTCCTTATTAAACATATTATCTTTACTACTATCTCTAGCTTCTATTATACTATTATCTTATTCTTTAATAATATTAACTTCTTCTATATATAGTTAGTTCTATCTTAGATACTCTCTAGTATAGCGTACTAGGCTTATAATATACTCTTCTTATAGTTCTCTCTTATAGTAGAGACTTTCCTAGTTCTTTATAAGACTATTAGCTATCTTCGCAACTTTAATAGGCGCGTTATAGATGCGTAGAAGCGTGTTAACTATATTGTTAATATCTTCTATAACCTTAGTTTGTTAGGTCTTATATTCTTATTCCTAGTTCCTATAGATATAGACCTATTCTAGTATCCTAGATAGTAGTAACTACTATACTTATCTCTTCTTATTAAGATGTTTTAGGCAGTTATTATTATAGTATCTTAACTAATCTTCTACTTTATATAGTCCTAATATTTTTCTCTATATTATAGATAGTTATGCAGGTTCTTAATCTACTCCTAGATTCAAGTTATAGTATAAAGGCTCCTCTATTCTTTCTTCTTTATACTCTTTGCTTATATTATTATAGACTACTTCTATTATAATCTTCTATTCTAGTATAATCTCTAGGTTATTAGAGTTATTATCTATATATTATATAGATCTAAATTTCTATTCTAAAGCTATAGGTATTATCTAGCTAAGAGTTAAATCTAGCTACTAGATAGCTCTACTTACTAGTTTCTTCTACTCTATAGTAGAGTCCTTAGTCTAGTTGTCTCTTATATAGTATTTGTTAAGCTAAACCTTATAACTACTTATAGGCAGATTATGCTTCTCTAGTTTTCTATAGTAATCTCCCTAAGGCTTCTTATAGTTAGGAGTTCTAAGAGTTATATTAAATTCCTAAATCTATTCTATTAAATTAAAATATTATTAGAGTACTTTATTCTTTAACTTATAGTTCTATACTATATATCCTATCTTTAAACATGCATAGTATCTTATTCTAGTCTTTTTGCCTTAGGATCTTCTTCTCTTAGATCTTCTATTATTAAGTTATTATATGTTATTTGCTTTCTAGTCTATAGTATTATAGTTGTTACCTTAATTATATCTTCCTCTAGTCTAGCTAGTAGATATAAAGCTATATTTTCTACCTCTAAGTTTATAGCATTTTTCTATTACTTGTTTATATAACATATTATTAATCTAGATTGCGCTCTTAATTATCTAGTCTAGATTATTGTTTATTACTTTATTACGCATAAGTTTATTCTTAATATTATTCTTTAAGCCTTATTAGAATATAACTATTAAGGCATTATTATTATTCTACTCTATAACTTAAGCATATTATTTAAACTTAGCTATATACTTAGAAGCTAATAACTTCTAGGTTAGATATTAGATAACTCTAGTTAAAACTTCTTTATTATTATAGATTCTATAGATCTTCTAAATCTCTATCCTAAAGGTGTTAAAGTTTCTAAAAAGTTCTTTATAATTAGTACTATCTCTAAGATACTTTAAAAGGTAGAGTTTAATATATCTCTAAGTTGTTAACAACTGACCAGCGGGTTACACGTACCGAAGTATGTTACAACCCAAACAGGTAAGCGTCAGTAAGCTTCTTTAGATAAGTACACACAAAGAGGGGATATGCTAATGTGAAGTAATGAACAACAAGAGTTTAATAACAGTTAATTCTAATAAGTCAATTGCTAACATAAGTTAAACATAGTCCAAACAAGTCCATCCTGTGTTCCTATATATATAGCAAGTGTTCACATTATGCAGCCTACTATCGCTGCTTTCTATGCTTTCAGTGCTCTTAGTGGAATCACTGCAAGCATTAAAAGCATCGCGAGCAAGCTGCAGCAGGACGTTCCTTAGCCTGTAGCTTTGCCTATCCCCTAGACCAATTAGTTAGCGTTGTGTATTAGTTCAATTTGTAACACCATCCCCCTTCCTGCCTAGCTTGTCCTGAGCTAGTCATAAGGTGGGCTACTTCTGATCTGCATTCTCTAGCTATAGCGCCGCTCTTTCCTCAACATGCCTAAATCCTTAGGACAAAAGAGATCCTCTACTGAAGACCAATTACTACTTAGAAAATTCATCTGTTAAAACAGGAAGGTCATGCCTTTAGCGTGCTCTTACTGCTAACGTTATAGTCGCGTGTGCAAGGTGCACGTGCGATCTGGCCGTTGCGGCAAGTGTAACATACATGGCCATAAAGGATGTGATATTAAGATCACATCCTCTAAATAGGAAAGATTAAGCAAGGAGCGTGCAAAGCTCCTAGCTCAGATAAAGGAGGCTTAGGAGGCCTCTGCTGCTGTAATAGAGCGGGAGCATGAAGCTCGCGTAGTAACGTCTACTGCGATTGCTAAAGAAGAGCGGCTAGCGAAGTAGTTAGAGCTAATAGACAAGCGTGTTAATAATGCTATGTCTGTAGCTAAGGCGAATGTCCAGGAGGTAGAGGTGGAGGAAGAGTTGCTATCTGATCTCCTAGAAGGGACACTTCCTTCTGGCGCTAAGCTCTCCCTTTTGCTATATACTTAGATGGCCAATTCTGGGAATCTAGGGCTTAATCCTTCTAACTTCTTCTTAGAGGTACTAGGGGCTATCTAGTTTGACCCTTCTCTTCCCTTAGGTGGAACCGCCTTAGGAGAAGGTTGCAGTTTGTGAGGTTATTTCTTAGTTCCTAGGTATTTTCTAAGTCTGGATATCCCTTCTAACTGACCAGGTACTAATTGTTTTTATAGTCCAGAATTCTTTGAACTTCGAATTTGGTTTCTTCTTAAGACTTATAATAGAATGTCTCCTACAAGGATGTGTCTAGGTCCGCTAGTTCTAAGAGCGATATGTGGAAAACTGGGTGTATCTTTGCGTCTAGTAGAAGTGCTAGCCTGTAGTTCATAGGTCTTCTAGCTTCTTTGATTAAGAATGGTCCAACCTTCTTGTGGTCTAGTTTCTTTGTTAGTTGTCTTGTTCTTAGGTTTTTAGTGTTGAGATACACCTTATCCCCCTTCTTTAGCTAAGGCACTGTTCTTGATTCCTAGCTTTTAAGCCTTTCCTGATCCCTCTGGATCATTTTCCTTGCTTCTTAATGCAATTGTCGGAGATTACTCGCCTGGACCATTACAGCCTGAGCAGCCTCATAGTGGTATTCAGGTCCAAAAACATTAGGGTCCTTTCCAAAATTCAGAAAGAATAGTGATCTGCCTATTGTTGCAGAATCCATATTGTTGATTGCTAACTGGGCTATAGGTAGTAGGGCTACCTAGTTGTTTATTGCTTTATTGACATAGTGCTATAAGTATGTCTTAAGCGTCTGATTTGTTCTTTCAGTCTACTTATCCGTTTGCGGATGAAACGCTGTTAATAACTTCTGCTTAGTCCCTAGGAGTGTAAGAAGTGTCTTCTAATATTGTAATGTGAAGAGCTTATCTCTGTCTATAACATGCGTTCTCTGCGTTCTATAGTATCTAATCAGCCTATTAAGCACTAGGTGCGCTAGCTGCTCTGCTGTTATTGACTTATTGCACAGTATAAAGTGTGCATATTTCGTGAGTCTATCGACAATGTTCAGTATTGAGTTGTAGGCGTGTCCTGTAACTAGATCCCTCGATTTTGGCAATTTCACAATGAAGTCCATTGTGATTTCATCCTATAGTTGTTTAGGTGCTTCTCTAAACTGAATCTCCCCATAAGGCGTATGTTGTTTAGCCTTATTCTTCTAGCAGTGTACACACTTCTTGATATAGTTATGTACCTGTTGTCGCATCCTTAGGAATTCAAAATGCCTTTGTATTAAGCGCACTGTCTTTGCAATTCCTAGATGTCCCCTAGTAGGTTCGTTATAGTGCCTTCTTATGCAGTTCTAAACGCCTGCTTCTAGCACTTAGAACTTCCCTTTGCTAACTAGGAATTCCTCTTCCTAGTTATTTAGAATTCTAATTGTCTTATTAAATTCTTAGACGTTTGCGCTTAGGCTTCTGTTGTTATTGATCTTTAACACCTAGTGCTTGAACTTGTCTTGTGTCTCTATATAGTCGCTTCGCCTTAATAAAGCGTCTGCTCTTGCATTTTCCTTTCCTAGAGTATATTTGATCTCAAACTTGTACTGGCCAAGAAGTTCTGCCTACCTGACCTGCCTTTGTGTGAGGTCCTTTATAGTTGTAAAATATAGAAGGTTCTTATGATCCAAGTATATTATAAGTCCTAGTGCACCTTTGTAGTACACTCTCTAGTGCTGTAATGCAGACACAATAGCAAGTAGTTCCTTATTATGGATATTGTAGTTTTATTTAGCTAGTGTTATCTTTTAAGAATAGTAAGCGATGGGTTTGCGTAGTCTATTATTTTCCTAGGTAAGGCATGCTCCAATAGCCAGATTGGATGCATCTGTTTTAATCTGTATTAGCTTGTTTGTATTAAATATTGCAAGCATTAAGCATTCTGCAGTTGCTCTTTTCAGCTTTTGGAAAGCTTCTTTGTGTTTATTATTCTACTAAAAGGTGACATCCTTCTTTGTAAGATTTGTAAGTATAGCTGAGATTGTTAAGTAGTCTTAAATGAACTTTTAATTGTAGTTTGTGAGGCCTAGGAATGCTTGTACATCCTTGACGCATGTTGGCGTTAGCTATTCTTGAACTGCTTTGATCTTGTTAGGGTCAACGCTTAGTCCTTTTGTGCTTGTAATAAATCCTAGGAACTTGACTTCCTTCTTGTAGAACTCGCATTTCTCTAGGTTAACTCTTAGGTTCTGTTCTTATAGCTTCTTTAATACCTTCCTCGCGTGCTCCTTGTGTAGTTCTAGCGTCCTATTAGTGTAAACCAGAATGTTGTTAAGGTACACTACTACAAAGTTGTCTAAGTATTCCTATAAGGTATTGTTAATCATGTCCTAGAAACTTGCTAGTGCGTTTGTTAACCTAAATAGCATAACTAAGAACTTGTAGAGTCTATATTGTGACCTGAATACTGTTTTCTACTCTTCTCCTGCGGCCATTTGTATAAGGTAATAACTGTTTCAAAGATCTAGTGCAGTGAACTATTTAGCTCCTGCAAGTCTGTCTTCAAGTTCCCTAATGTTTGGTAAGGGGTATTAGTTCTTAATTGTAATGTTGTTTAGTTTCTAATAGTCCTGTACATATTGTAGCTTCCTGTTTTTCTTTGGAACAAACATTATTGGTAATGCTGCTAAGGATTCCAATTTTTGGATGTACCCTTTTGCCTCGTTCTCCTATATCCATTCTTGTTCAGCTTCTAGTTCTTTGCCTAACTTGGCGTATAGTGGTCCAAATAGTAGTACCTTTCTTAGCTTGAAGTTGGATTTTGTGGTCCCACGTCTGATGTTTTAGCAATGCTGCCAATCCTGTTTCTTCCTTGAAGAGTAGCGCAAACTCCTTATACTCTTCTAGGATTCCAGGTGCTGCGATTTCACTATATACTGTGACGTCTTCGTGACCTGGTGGACTCTCTCTAGTGTCTGTCCTGTTCGCGCTTTGTTTCTAAAGTCCACTGTTCGCTAAGAAACACATCTTATATAGTTTCTTCTGCTCATCTACTATTGTCCGCTACTAATATGTAGGTTTTCTAATGTGTTCGCATGCATATTAATAAAATGTGAGTACTCCTGTCCTCTAGTTAATAGCTAGGTTATGTCTCCTTAACTAAGCGTTGCCTAGTACGACGTTGTGCCTAGCTATTAGCATTACATCCAAGACAATCTCCTTGTGATGCCCTTAAGTGACACATTATAGAGGTACTATCTCTCTATCCACGTTAGGCAAGCATGATCTGTTCACCGCAATCACCTTGTACCTATCTAGTTTCTGGCGCGTTGTAATTGCGTTCCTTTGAACGTAGTCTCTTAATATGAAGCTGCTACTTGCTCTGCTATTTATGATCACTATTGTTAGTGTGCTATTCACAATACTTTTGGTCTTAAAGACTCCTGTCTTGCTGTTGCTTATGCTGGAATTGTTTTCTTAAGCCTTATGAATGTTGTTACACTTGTGTTAATTGCTCATATGAACTAAGTCAATTCTTTTTCTAAATCAAATAGTGAAGCTCTGTTTTCTTCTAAAGTTCTTACTCCATATATCTTCACAGGTTGTCTTTCTTGTTTGAGCTCTCTCTATTATTCTTGTGTAAGGAGCTGTTAGTCCTGGTATTTGAGCGTCTTCTTCTTGATCTGCGCTCTAACCTAGTTCCTGTGGTGGGTCGCTTCTTGTCTTGCTTTGTAGTTATCCGTCAGGACCTCCTGTTGTTCTAAGAGTTTAAGGACCTGAATAGCTTATATAGTCTGGAACTGCGTTTTTAGTGTCTGAACCTGGTCTCTTATTTCTCTTGTAACCTGTAGGCCTTCTAGGGTGATGTAGCTTCCGTCCCTTTGGAATTAGCTTCTAACTGGTAGTACATCTTGGACATGTCTTGCAAAGCTGACTTCTTTGTTTACTAATTAATGCTTCTAGAACATTCTTTGAAACTGCTTAATTAAGAGGTTGAATTGTCCTAGGTGCAGATAGCGTTTTTGTCCTATAGTTAGGAATACTTTGTTGTATTGTCTAGCAATCGCAACAAACATGCTTATAGCCTTAGTGTGGCCTAATATAGTGAACTGCACTAGTTTGTCTTAACTCATGTCGTTATTGCTTCCCTACTCCTTGTTAGACGCGTCTTCCTTACTGCTATCTCTGGCTTCTGTGATACTATTACCTAATTCTTTAGTGACGTTGACTTCTTCTATGCGTTGTTAGTCTTGTTGTTAGTGTTCTATAATGTTGCGTATTAGTTCTATAATGTTGTCGTAGGCGTAGACCCACTTTGTCTCCTTTGGCAGTAGCGACTATTGTGTATGCCTTTTCTTATTAAGGTGTTTTAGGCAATTGTCTTTGTAACATCCTAACCAATCCTCTGCTTCGCATAGTTATAACATTCTGCTCTCTATTATAGATAGTTGTGCAGGTTCCTAATCCTATCCAGGATCCAAGTCGTAGTGTAAGGGCTTATCTGTCCCTTCTTTCTTACGCCCTTTACTCGCGTTGTCACAAGTTACTCCTGTCACAATCTCCTATTCTGGTGTATCCTCTGTTCCGTTAGGGATATTGTCTACTCGCTTGGTAGATCCAAATTCGTGTTCTGAAGCTATAGGCAATACCTGGCTAAGAGTCATATCCAGCTACTAGATCGCTCTGTTTACTAGTTCTTCCTATTCCGTAGCAGGGTCCTTAGTCCAGTTGTCCCTAGTTTGGTATTTGTTAAGCTAAACTTCGTAACTGCTTGTAGGCGGGTTATGCTTCTTTGGTCCTTAGTGGTATCCTTCCCTTGATGCTTTGTTAGGGTCTCTAAGGATCACGTTAAATTCCTGAATTTGTTCTGTTCAGTTAAACTGCTATTAGGGCACTCTATTCTTTGACTTGCAGTCTCTTGCTATGTGTCCTATCTTTCAACATGCATAGCATTAAATTCTAGTCTTTTTGCCTTAGGGTCTCCTACCCTTAGGTCTTCTGTTGTTAAGTCGCTGCGTGTTGTTTGCTTCCTAGTCTATAGCATCGCGGTCGTCACCTTGATTGTAGCCTCTCCTAGTCTGGCTAGTAGGTACAAATCCATGTTTTCCACTACTATGGTCATGGCGCCTTTCTATCGCACGCTTGTATAACGCATTATAAATTCAGATCGCGCTCTTAATAAGTTTATCCAGGTCATTGTTAGAAGCTCTATGACGCATAAGCTTGTCCTTTACATTGTCCTTTAAGCTACGTTAGAACATGACTATTAAGGCGTCGTTGTCCTACTTAGTGACCTGAGCATGTTGCTTAAACTTAGCGGCGTAGTTGGATACTAATAACTTCTGGGTTAAATGCTAAATAACCCTAGTTGAAACTTCCTTGTTGTTATGAACTCTATAGATCTAGTGAAGTTCTTCCCTAAATTGGCTGAAGTTTCCAAAAAGTCCTTTATTGTTAGTTCCTTTATTAAGAAACTTGGTAAGGTAGGGTTTAATCCATTTCTAAGCGTTGCTATGTAGATATGTAACAGCGAACAAGGTTTTGTTCTGCGTGATGCTGTTAAACACAAAGTATAACTATATCTAGTTAACCTATTCCTTCAGCTTAGTTTGGTCTCCATAGTAGAGGTCTGGTTTAGCAACCTTGGCGGCAAAGTCTCCTTCCGCAGTCCTTGCTTATGTTCATCCTCTAGCATCGCTTAGGGCTGGGGTTCCTAAAGCGTTCCTTAATGTAGAACTCATACTTAAGGGTGTTCAAAGTGTTAATAACTAACTAGCAGGTTACATGTACTAAAGTATGTTACAACCCAAACAGGTAAGCGTTAGTAAGCTTCTTTAGATAAGTACACACAAAGAGGGGATATACTAATATGAAGTGATAAACAACAAGAGTTTCATAACAGTCGATTCTAATTAGTCAATTGCTAACATAAGTTAAACACAGTCCAAACAAGTCCATCCTGTGTTCCTATATACATAGCAAGTGTTCACATTATGCAGCCTGCTATTGCTGCTTTCTATGCTTTTAGTGCTCTTAGTAGAATCACTACAAGTATTAAAAGCATCGCAAGCAAGCTGCAGCGGGACGTTCCTTGGCCTGTAGCTTTGCCTATCCCCTAGACCAATTGGTCAGCGTTGTGTATTAGTTCAATTCGTAACATAAGTATTACTATATATATAGGTAGTAGTAAATAAGGTTTTGTTCTATATAATATTATTAAACATAAAGTATAAATACATTTAGTTAAGCTAGTCCTTAAGTTTAGTTTAGTCTCTATAATAGAGGTATAGTTTAGTAACCTTTATAGTATAGTCTTCTTCTATAGTCCTTGCTTATTCTAATCCTCTAGCTTTGCTTAGCGCTAGAGTTTCTAAAGCGTTCCTTAATATAGAACTTATACTTAAGAGTATTTAAAGTATTAACAACTAACTAGTAGAGTATACATACCTTTATATATAATAGCCTAAATAGGTAAGCGTTAGTAGCTTCTTTAGATAAGTAGTAATAAGAGAGAAGTACTAAGTAGTTCTAATAAATAATAAGAGTTTAATAATAGTTAATTCTAATTAGTTAATTGCTAACATAAGTTAAATATAGTATAAATAGAGTCCTTAGACTTATTCTTTAAAAGAGCTACGTCCTAGCAAGCTAAATATAGTAATAGCATCTCTTTCTCTCCTAATTTAATAAGCTATAACTAGTAATTATAGCGCTCTTAACAAGTTAGTAGAGTAGCAACTATATTAGGCTATAAAGATATACTAGAAAGAGTTTAGAATAAACTTACTAGAAGAAGAAGTAGTATTATGAATTAAGAAAGATATAGAAAGTATATAAGCAAGTATATAAGTTATAGTTATAAAACAGATAGTATTAATTATATAGTACTATAGAACTTAACATATTATATAAAGAAATATATGCCTAACTAAAGAAAAGACTTAGTAGTTAAATATATAACTATACTTAGTAACTATTTAACTAACTAACTAGTTAAATAGTTAAATAGTTAAATGCTAAGAGAAGATGTTCTCTTTTAATATATAGGAACGCAGAATAGACTTATTTAGACTATATTCAACTTATGTTAGCAATTAACTAATTAGAATTAACTATTATTAAACTCTTATTATTTATTAGAACTACTTAGTACTTCTTTCTTATTACATACTTATCTAAAGAAGCTACTAACGATTACCTGTTTAGATTACGCATACTAAGGTACGTATAACCTACTAGTTACTTATTAACACTATAGTTATATAATCTATAATATATTAGCGCTACTAAGTCTAGTTAATTGTAGTAGCTAGCATCTTAATAGAAAGCAAGTTATAATGCTACTTATAGCCTTAGTTATAAAGATAACTATGTAAAAATAGTAGTGTGGAGCGTTTAAAGTCGAGATAAAAAGGGTGGCATTAATACTTTGGCACGGTTAGAGCTCCTTGCTCAGACACATCTGGCCCCACTAGCGATAAGCTCATTTATCTTGGCCCCACGCTTCGATCTAAGCCATCAATGCCTTAGCACGAGCTGGCCGAGTAGGACGAAAGTGAGGCGTGGGCAGCGCAATCGATTGCACTTGATTCTGGGCAGCGTGCGATGAAAGCATGCACGTCTTGCCAGATTTGAGCGCCTAAATGCAGCTCATGCGCCCCATACAAAACATCACATAGCGCCATCAGGATGGAGATCTCGGGTGTCGTAAGAAGTAGGCACTACGAGGCAGCCTAGCCATAGTTGAAAAACACGCATGCGACACCATGGGCCCTGGGTTGCATGCGCGAACGGCGGTGGACAAATAATGGCAGGATAAGAGGAGACATCGACTCAGGGGGTCGTCGTAGAGTTTCCTGCGTGCTTGTGGTCATGAGACTTCTTCATGTAACGGCCGTTCTCGCGGCCCGAATACCCAGCTTTAAACTCGCAGACAGGCACCGGCGTGGATGTAGTCGCATACGGACGACACTAAACGAGCTCTTCCCGCTATATCACATATACGATTGTCCGGGCGGGGACCTGGCAACTGACGGCCCCGAAGCCTAGCTACACCTAGACCCTTTTACGCCTCGTTGCCGATGGTCGATTTTCTGAATGCCATCACTCTTGGTAAATCAGGCTATGTAACAACCAGCATGTATATGCGTTGGTTTGCGAGTAGTATACCGTCCCGGCGGCGTGTCTCTGAAAGATGATCTGGGTCTGACTATCAAGGGGACGACATCTGGCACGAGTCCTCGAGGCTTCTAGAGCTGGTCCTGTGATCACGGCATACTGATCCACACCATCTGGAATGTACCAAAGTCATGGGTCCTCGACAGCCAGAAGGTTGAATTGGGCGTGCTTTAGCTCTACAATTCCCTTATTTGTGGACGCGATTCCTCAGTCGCAGCCAACATGAAGCGTAATCCAAACCCGCTTCTGCGAGCAGGTAAGACTCGAGAGGAGGACGAAGATCCGCTAAATTTGATCTAAGACACGATTTCCTCCCAAATTCCCAAGTCCGCCCACGTGCATGTTCGACCTACAATTCGCGAAGGCAAGGCTGATTGAATGGTACCACCAGTGGACTGGCAATCGATACGTAGATCGAAGCATGGCTCTGCCGACGCAGCTTCCATGCACGTCGCCAGGCCTGGATCGGAAATGGCGGGTCTCCGTAACGCTACGCAGGAGATGGAGATTGGGCCGTCGAAGTCAGCATGGGCTTAGCGGAAAGTGCGGGTGAAGCGCTGTAGAGTGGTAGAGCGAGTGATGCGGCGCTGAAGAGCGATCGGGTGGGAAGACGTCCCGAGTCGCGCCATGATTTCACCGCATGCTGCAAGCATGATGCACGTACCAGTGCATGCGGTAACTTTTGCTTCCGGGAAATATACTTGACCTCTAGGCTGGCACAGTCGGAGCATCGAACCGCATACTGATCCGCCATCCTCGTCGATGTCCAGGCAAACAGCGTGTATCGTGCTTCTGCTCACGAAACCTTCTTTACGCGGCGGCTAATGACTCGAGCCAGATGGTACCAGAGCGAGGGGATACAAGACCGGGTGGAGTGCTGCTAGGAAAGCAGTCATGCTTAGCTATGCAGTCCAGACGCAGGTTCGCGGCATGAATGAGCAAGTCGAACCGTCGTGCAACAATGCAATGCATCTGATTTGCAGCTAACCATCACTGTACTCCTCACTCGGCGGTCGCATGGCCATGCCACTCATGCCCAGCCCGGCATTCGTTGCACCGAGCCATCCAGATGTGGCACTGGCGGCGCTTGCGAATATAAGACCACCATGGCTGTCAGCCTCCCCATTGTCCTCGTCCTCGTCCATATTCTCGTCCTGAACCACACCTTCACCGTCAACAAGCTCTTGTTCAATGACTCCAGCCGATGGAGCTTCTTCCGACACAGCGAGTGAATCCACGGCCAATTTGTTAGAGCCGTCGAAGCCCTTTTCCCTCCTCATCTCCTGGAACTTCTCCGCAGTCTCTTTCAAAGCCTTCTGGATCCTGATTTCCTCCTCACCTAGGCGGATCTTCTCCCTCTGCAGTTCCTCCATAACCTTCAGCTTCTGCAGACGACCAGACTGCATCTCGCTGAGTTGTCGCCTCAACCTCTCAATAACACTATCAATAGTGGGCAGCGGAGTGATTTTTGGAGGTGTGTTCGGGCGCAGATGAGCATAGGGATCTTCTGACGTGCCATTGGCAGCATAAGTTCCATGTCTCGTCTGTGCGGCTTCAAAAGCCGCATTACGCTCTTTCTCACTGGCATCAGAGGCATCGCTGTCTGAAACATCGCCTTCCGCTTGTGCGATCTGCGCAGCCATGTCCGCCCGCCGTTGTCTCGCTGCCTCTGCCTCCGCCTTCCTCCCCAGATGCATCTTTCCGTCTTCGGTGAAATCCTCGAAGTTCTCCATGATATCCTCGTCTTCATGCACCAGCCTGCTCTCCGCCATGTTGTACTTGTCCTTCGGCTTCAGCACCAGCTTCCCATTCTCGTCCCGCATTACATTTGGGTCGTCCTCGTCCTCATTGTCCAGACCTGGGTCATCTGGATCCAGCGAGATGTACTCCTCGGCTGCCTGCTCTTTGGCCATGCGAGCCCGTCTTGCCTTCTTCTCGGCTATCTCGGCTGCTGAGGGTATGGCGGAGGGCTGTTGGTAGCGGGAGAGTGACGACCCGAACTTGGAGGAGAGATCCAGCTCCTGCGTCCCCTGCGAGACGAGCTGCATGCCTGCATCTTGGTCTATGGTGGCCTGAGGTGTAGAGGGCGTGCTGTCCTTGAGCTCCTGCAGTGATGCTGCGGTATAGGCGAGCCGGTCTTCCTCGTCGTCCGCCCGTCGTGTGGGAAGCGTCGAAGCGAGGAGGGAAGATCGCTGCGAGGCGTTGCGTTGGACGGCGACTCGCGAAACATTGCTGCGCTTGGGCGTCACTACACCACTCCCTGCTTCTTCATGGTCGTCGGCGGCACCTGGACCAAACGAGTTGCGGAAGTTGCGGAAGTTGCTGGATTTTCCCGGTTTGACCGTTGGTCGCTTGACGCTGGGCTCTGCATGATCGACTGTCAGCCATTTGTTGGGACTAGACAGACTGGTCAGAGTTGTGTGCGCTGCGTGTGCGAGGTTGGACATACCTGCTTCTTCCACTCTTGCTGCGTCCTCGTCATCACCGACCTTGCGCGGCACACGACGAGGTCCAAATGCCTTTTTCATCTCGCACGATGTCAGGCTGTTACCCAACAAAACACATAATCTTTGAACACTAACAGGAACCGCACATATATCGCCAGTACGAGTCATGCGCTGAGCATGTGAAAAGTGACAGCGCGACCTTAGCGCGAAATCGAGGTCGCGTCGTCGCGGAATGGATGACACCCAACTTAGACCTCACCTTGACCCGGCACCGCATTAAAGCACGATTCCGAGGCTGCATGGTGCGGTCATGCATGAACGGAGGATTGGTATACGTGCAGAGGGACCCCCATTGCTAGGCATCGTCCAAGGCAAGCCACACGCAAGCAGCGACGACCATGACGACGCCCGGCGAAGCATGCAAAGGGCCCGAAAGGCAGACATCAGTGCTACCGGGACCAAGATAACGAACAGATACTATCCGGGCTCACGTCGTGGTGATCCTGCACAAAACCAATGTCCCACCCCGCCATGTTCGAACCAGTCGGTCAGCTCGCGCGCTCCCAAGGTCGCCAAGGTCAATGTTGAACCGGATATCAGCGACGATCCTCTGTCCACCGACGAAGATGAGCGCACATCACCGAGCAGTGTCAAGCGGGAGAGCAGCCCAGCTTCAAGAGCACTTACACCGAATGGTCAGCGAGACGATGGTGCAAGCGATCGGCGGCGTGAGAACGTCGGCGGCTTCATGAGACGCCCGCCGAGCGTGGCAGAGCAAGAGCAGCAGTGGAAGCTTGAAGCAGAATCAAGCAGTGATGATCAACAAATCTTCGGGTCGCAGACCAAGCGGACGAAGACGAAGCACAGCGCAGGTGATGGTAGGACCGGCAACATACACGCGGCAGCGAGGCAAAAATCGGGATATGGCAGAGCAGCTCAGAAGCAGCAAGAGGCTGCAAAAAAGAAGAAGCAGCACGAAGATGAGAAGCGCAAGGCTCAGAAGAAAAAGGAAGAAGACAAGAGAAACCGTTTCCAACGACCCAATATCCCCAGCAGGCGGTCACCTTCGCCAGGACTTACCGCCTTCAAGCGGAGACCGCCCACGACAACAGGCGACCTTTCTTCGCCGATGTCAGACTCGCCCCTCAGCGAACACAACTCGTTGGACGACCTCGAAGAATTCGATCCAACCAAGATAGAATGCGCTATCTGTGGCGAGCAGATACCACGCGAATGGAAAGCAGAATTCGAAGACACGATGAACAAGAAACGACAGCTGAGCTACAAGTGGCAGCAGCGGTTTTGCAAATACCACCGCGAAAAGACAGCACGGGATTTGTGGGAAGAGCGAGGATACCCGAATATAGACTGGATAGCACTGCCAAATCGACTGAAGAGCCGGAAGCACTTATCACGCTTAAAGAAGATACTGAGTGGCGAGGTTGAGAGCACGTTCCGCAATCGGTTGAAAAGCGATCAGAGACAGGGCTCCCGGTCGTTAATGAATGTAGTCAAAGGCGAGAAGACCGCCTCGAAAATCAGCAGCGCAGGCTACTACGGCCCTCGCGGTGAACGACTCATGTACGTTTTCCCACCACCTGCTAGATCATCTGCCGCTAACGATGTGCACAGGACAAACGCGATCCTCACGCACCTCGCGCCCGACATCCGAGCCTACGAAACCTCTTCCACGCTGTTCTCCGGCTCCGGAATATTCGGCGGAGTGGCAGGCTTTGTGCAAGCCGTGTTGGTGCCCGAGCTTGCCGCGTCTCTGATCGCAGAAGATCTCGCGGACGCACGCACTCGTAAGGATCCGTTGGAAGTGCTGGAGAAAAGCGCGAGTCTCGGGGAGCTGATACATCCGGAAGAGGAGGATAAAGTGGATCACCGTACTCTGGAGGAGAGCGGAGACGTGGTTGTATATGAACGCCGTTGATACCATCTTGGGCGAGCCTCGGTCGCATCGCTATGCATATAATTCGCATCTACGACCTTCATCGTACTCCCTGCGTATCGCAATCCCAGTCTCCCTGGGCCGCATCTTGCCTCAAGCACTCTCGACCTGCGGCATGGTCCTCACACGCGAATGCTACAGCTAACGCTGACCTTTGCTCGACGTCCAACCCCCTTCTCGCGCAAAGTATCGCAACGCCTTCCCTGCCCTTCCATATGAGAGTGCCCGAGTAGCACTTCCTCTGCGCCTTGCGACGTGCTCACGCCCAGGCATTCGGGCAGGCCCTTCACACTTTCTTCCTCCCAAAGGAGATCACCCATCTATGCTCTTCCATCCCCCACCCTACCCAGCCAACTCCTCCTTCCTCCTCAAACCCCTCGAATGCCGATCCACCTCCGTCTGCACATCCCTCAACTTCATCTTCTCCAAATCCATCCTCATCTCCTTGCCGTCCTCTACACCCAGCGATCAGCCCAGACTTGACATCGTCGAAGCGCCTTCTCGGAACTTACTGAATGCAATGACGAGGTCCGCCGGCTTATGCGCGTCCTGCTGTCCCAGCATCTTGACTTCGATGGCCATGTTGCTCCGGGCGTTGGGAGGGAGGCACGCGAGGAAGTTCCGGGCGGTCTTGCCGGATCGCGCATTGAAGGGCGAGAAGGTGGTGCGGACGGAGGTGATGTATTTCGTTAACATTGTTGCTGCTTTGATTCGCGCATATGTTCTGTTCGTGATTGGGAGGATAGATTGAAGTGTTGTTGTTTCTGGGGACATAATTGATTACAAGGAATCGCATTTCATTGACATTTCAACTAATTACTGAAGAAGCCCGGCCAGGTCAAGAGTCTTGCATGTGATAGCCACGAATAACACATCCGCCCAGCAAGCAGTTCTCGCAGAATGCCACCGTAGCGGTCTTGATGGAAACTACTGGGGAGGCATGTCCGCATGCCCCAGTACTGGACCTCAAGGCTTAGCCTCCTCAATGAACGCTAGAAAATTATCCCAACACCAGACGCCGAGTCATGCAGTATAGTAGGCCCGAATGAGCGCTTATCGACTCGTCAACTTGGTGTCCAGGCATCCGCAGTTCTGTAGACCCACAGTCACCGTGCCGTGATCATGCGCGCATGGACTCAGGTCGAGCTTAACCGCTCCAGAAAGTGCCCTTCGTGGCCAGCCCCAACACCTCAGCCAGCACACCCATCTCGCGGATCTTCATCCTCTTCTCCGTCTTATGCAGGACCATAACTCCCAACTGGCGCAAGCTGGCCATCATCTGCTCCGGATTCTTCGGGTCCAACATCTCGCCATCGTGTCCTGCAACCTTCGTCACGTTCTCTGGACCCGCAGTCTTCAGCATCTCGTGCAGAGCGTCGTACAGCTGGTCGACGAAGGACTTCGGAGCAGGATGGATGGGAACCATTCTGCCTTCACTCATGTCCCAAGTGCAAGCCGTGAGCTCCTTGACGACCGCAGGAGTGGTGGTGATGCTTGGCTGCATGGCGTAGGTCTTCCAGAGGTAGCCGGCGCACAGAGCCCTTATGGGGTCCTCGGCGTTGTCCTCCTCGTCGAGCTGACGCGCCAAGGCGGCATCACGGTCGTGGATCTGAAATAGAAACGTTAGCATGATCGTCGATATCATGGGAACGTGGGACACTCGACCTACCTTCTTCACCTCATGCCATTTCAATGCTTCCTTCACTTGCCGCTCGCGGACGGCGATGCAGTCTTTGCAGCACATGCCCCTGCCAATGTTGTCGGTACTCGGGTCGCGCATGCAGCTCTGACGATGCAGCGCGCCGCAATCGTAGCAAACCACCAACTTCGTACCTGCCTCCACCACATCCCCGAGGCACTGGCAGGGCTCCTTCTTCGTCAAGTCGAGCATGCGATGTACGGCCTCCTTTTCCTTGGCACTGAGCTGGTACGGACCGTTGTGCGAGTTGTCGGTCCCAGCCATTTTGCGGGTTGTCCGAGTCTGTGCTGGCTGAGTGCGGGCAAGAGTCGAAGCACTGGGCTTGGAGCGCAAAATAGAGGTGGGGGCCGGTTTGCCAAGTGTGATGTTGTCTCCTTCGTCACCGGGAGAAATCGCTGGCGGCATCTCCATGTCACCATCGTCTTCGTTCTCGTTCTCGAAATCGGGCATTGTGTCATCGTCCTCCTCATTGTACCTCGATGTCCTCCTTGCCTTTGGTTTCCCGCCGGTCCCAGATTGCCTCTTTGTGCGCTTGTTGACCCTACCTCCAGCACTCGCCACAATCGCAGCCTTCTGCGCGATTGCCTCATTGCGCAAATCTGCATCTCGTGCACGCGCGATCTTCGCAGAGTCGCTGCGCGCCTTGGTCTTACAACCAGCACAATTGAACCCCTTCTGTCTAGCGGCCCTAGGAAGTAACGTTTCCATGCCGATTTGACAGCGGTGGTGATGCCATTGATTGCACACGCGGCATAGCACGATATTCTCGCCTTCAGGAGGTCCGTCTGGGCAACTGCATTTGATGTGATCACGACTAACAGCGGAAGAGATTTGCACGACCTGGAGCTTGCCACTCGCCGCCACCGGAACGTCTTTCGCCATATCGACTTACTTGAATGAATGTGGTTTTTTGTTCGTTTAGGTCGATCGAGGGACGACTAGTAGGCAGCGCTGCCGTCCTGAATTCGCTGACGTTGGGTCGTTCGAGTTCGCATTGAGTCTTGCTCAGTTGAGGAAGTGTGAGAGTCTTGTGATTGAGATTAGAAGTTGTTATTTCGGAAGAAGTTTGAGGGCGAGTGAATGTGCTTGAATTATCGCCGACTTCCGTGTCACTTGTGGCCTCGCTAACGTCACATGATTTAAGGCGGCAGCGCGAGTATTCCTCGAGTGTGGGACATCAGCAGTCTGCTGGCATCGTCATCCCTCGCAAATGGACTTTTGTCGCAACGATGGTTTACATGGGCTCTTACACCAATCATGACGCCTCTTACAACCCGCCATCCCGCGTATACGTCTCTTATATTTCCGTCTTGCTACCACTGCGGGTCTGCATCAGAATAGATTTCGGTATGGGATATTTCAGTGCGATCGCAAGAGCAAATTGGCCTGGTTGCGAATGCCACCAATATCACAGGAAACACGACCTAGCGATCTGAGATGTCCATTTCTTTAGACAGGTATCCACCGACGCCAGAGGGCTCTGCGCATCCGTCGGGCTGGGAAGAAGTCTTTTCGAGCAGAGATTGCTTTATCCTACCAGCTGGTAGCTTGCTCTATTTTGAAGGACCACGGGCTTCCCTCAGCCAGCCCAATCACTATTCCCTTTGTCTGTCGATTGATCCCGCGAGGCTATCTCAGCACCGGTTGAGCTGGTTCAATGGCACTACGCGCTTAACGTTAGGAAACGAAGGCATGTACTCTGGCTGTGGCCGTGCTGAGATACAATTAGCGATTAGTGCCAAGAAGGTCACTCAAAGTCCGCATGGATATAGTTGTCTAATCCGCGATTAGAATTGACCATACCGTCAGGCTGAGACGCAGGCGAGGTACGGGACAGAGAGACGTTTACCGTCAAGCTTCTTATCACTTGACTGTTATCCGCCGCCTATAACACGATAATCAAGCGGGAACATACGCTGCATGCGCGACCCAAGTGCAGGCGCAACATCCTCCAGAGTTGAATAATATTGGCCGCGTGTCCCCAACCTGCCCGGCTGGTATCTTCATCTGTGCGCCGTAGGGTGGCGACCGGCCCTTCTCCTGTCTGCTTCTTCGGACATGCTGCAACGCTATGTCTTTCCAATGTAGCACCCCGTCCCGCGCTGTAGTCTCTGGTGGCGGGACACGAGAGAAGTTGCTGTGCGATAATCAAGAGCTGATGTCTCGACGCCAACCTGAAAAAGGAAAGAGTGGAGTCGAAGACTGGAAGCCGTGACAGCGACAGAGGAGCCTTCGCCCGCCGCCATCGCGTCACCCATACATCTCATATACGCCCATCTCTTGCGGCACAGAGGCCCGTTGACATACGACGAGTGCACAAAATCACAGCTGTGCTCGCATTCATCCAGAACGCTCTGTTCCCAGGTCGCCCATCGCGGCATCGGCCCTCGGCAAATTCAAATTAGAGCATCACGCCCACAGCTCGACATCGCCAAACCTGTACGAGCAGATCGTCACACAAATGGCAAAAAGGTCATAACGAATCGCCAAGGACTTGGTCGTGGTCGAGGTTGCAGCACAATGGCCGAGATTGTGGCGACAATGGGCGGTATCAACGATCAATCCATCGTGTCCGCTCAAGCATCCATCTTAGGAACGAAGCACATGTCACCATTCCAAGTCGAAGAAGATGAATCGACCCTTTCGTCATCAGGAACCGAGTTATTTGACCGTAATTCGACAAGCACATCTGAGAATACAGAGCATTGGGGCATGGATTCGAATGGCAAATGGCAGCGATATGGCTCTTCTGAGTCCGCCACAAGTACGGGCATAACCTCTATGTGCTCGTCTGTCGCTGCCGATATCAAGCCAACAGATCATGCCGGTCAAAAAAGTCCGTCCAAAAAGCGAATGTTCGACGGGACCATAAAACAAGCATCGCATGCCCTCAAGGCCCATGCACAACTCAACAGCCAGCCATTGCCGAGTCCTTCTAATTCCACTCCTTTAGAGAGTATCGAGACTATCAAAGTCGCGCCCAAGAGACGTGGCAGACCTCCGAAAGATCGGTCCGGTACAGCATCACAGCCGTCGACGGTAAAGCCTGGGGTCACAAGGAAGCTGCGTAGAGCATCTGCCATATCGAAGCTGCAAGGCGAAATTAGGCCCCGTTCAGCTCTTCCGACATCAGTGCCGAAAGTTGAATTTGCTGGCCAATGTATCGAGGCGGCTCACGCATCGAGATTGGATCCGTACGCGTTACATCCATGCGAGCATGACCTGCTGAGCAATCAGCTGATGAACAAAGAGGTCACGGCCTACCTCAATATCCGCAACGCTATACTTCGTTTATGGGTGCAAAATCCGCTATGTGCGGTGACAGTGGAAGAAGCAGCTGGCTGCGCAAAGGAAGGTCGCTTCTATGGCCTAGCTGAAGTCGCATATAAGTGGCTTGTGCGCTATGGCTACATCAACTTTGGTTGTGTCGAGATTCCACGAGATCCGCTCCTCTCCACAAAAGCCATGCAACAGGTCAAACAGCGAACCGTGGTCGTTGTTGGCGCAGGTGTGGCCGGCCTGACGACTGCGCGCCAGCTGGAAGGCCTTTTCGCACACGCCTCTGAGTCATGGACCGATGCTGGCGAGCGCCCACCGAGAGTCATCGTGGTGGAAGGTAGGAAGCGAATAGGTGGCCGAGTATATTCCAAGCCTCTACGGAGTCAAGTCAAGGGCAGCTTACCCGACGACCTGCGCAATACTGCGGAAATGGGCGCCATGATCATCACCGGCTTTGATCACGGAAATCCTCTCAATACGATTGTGCGCGGCCAGCTTGGTCTTCGATACCATATGCTGACGGATGAGCTCACGATCTACGATACTGACGGTCAGCCAGTAGATGAAGAGAGAGACATCATCAATACGGAGCTATACACGGACATTACAGACAGAGCGGGCGAGTATCGAGCTGAAGCTCAGCAACCGCCAACCTTGAAGGGAGACGAAGAACTCATTGACCGAGCCAGAGACCCGCCAGCCGATGGGCTCGAACACTACCAGGTGGAGCCATTGTTTCCAGTCGACAATATGAAGCACAGGAAGCCCATCACGAAGCGAGGCCGTCGCAAGAACGCACCGCCAGGTACTGAGAAGCTGACTGGCAGGAGCCGCGTCATCGAAGAAAGCGTCGCCACGACACACAGCGCTGCACGAGCGGCCAAGACCATGGGTTGGGAGCTAAGAGATGGGATCGCGAGAAACCAGTCAATATCACTACACAAAGTGGCTCACTCAAGCTCGCATCCGACGCTTGGCGCAGTCATGGACGAGGCTATACGGCAGTATCAAGCACTCGTCGACATCACACCACATGATATGCGATTACTGAACTGGCATCATGCGAATCTTGAGTACGCCAATGCAGCGCCAGTCTCCTCGCTGAGCTTATCTGGCCATGACCAAGACACCGGAAATGAATTTGAAGGCGCGCACTCCGAGGTAGTTGGTGGCTATACGCAAGTGCCTCGAGGCTTGATGAACTTACCTACCAAACTGGACGTGCGCTTCGACTTCAAGGTGGACAGCATCCATTATAACGAGGACGACGATCCGGAGCTCAGCACCAAAGTGGTCAGCACTGACGGCGAAGTTATTGAGGCGGACGAGGTCATCATCACCGCGCCATTGGGGGTCTTGAAGAGCAATGACATTGACTTCGATCCTCCACTCCCGAGCTGGAAACGTGGCGCTATCAGTCGTATGGGCTTTGGCTTGCTCAACAAGGTGAGTGGCCTGAGAAGTGTAAGCTGATGCTGTCGCTGACACCTGGTAGCTGATCCTCCTGTATGACAACCCGTTTTGGGACGAGGACCGTGATATGTTTGGGCTACTGAACGAAGCCGAAATTCGAGGCAGTCTCAACCCCGGCGATTATGCTGCGAAGAGAGGACGATTCTATCTGATATGGAACTGCTCCAAAATCAGTGGTCGGCCGATGCTGGTGGCGTTGATGGCAGGGCATTCTGCGCACGAGGCAGAACATACGGAGACTTCGCTTCTCCTGCGCGACATAAACAATAGGCTAAGGAAGACATTTGCGCCAAAAGAAATTCCTGCACCGCTGGAAGTCATTGTCACGAGATGGAAGCAAGACGAGTACACCCGGGGCACATATTCGTACGTCGGTCCAGACACGAGGCCGGGCGATTACGACCTGATGGCCAAACCGGTTGGAAATTTGCATTTCGCTGGTGAAGCGACATGCGGCACTCACCCAGCGACCGTTCACGGTGCGCTGCTATCTGGACTGCGCGTCGCCGCCGAAGTGATGGACAGTATGGTCGGACCCATCAATCTGCCCGATCCTCTCGTGCTACCTCCTCGTGTCAAGAACGAAAGCTCTGTTCAGCCCACTATGGCGCAGCAAATTCCTGTCAGCCAAGCCGCGACCGCAGCGGCCGTTCCTGCGCTCCTCGCTCAAGCATCAGTACAGGCAGACGATGGGATTGCCATCAAGCAAGAGCAGGATACACTTCCGTTGTACGTGCCCCCATCGCAGCCGGTGCAGGCGAAGAAGCTCGCCGGTCCGCCCAAGCAGTCTGTCTGCGCCAGTGACGACTCCTTTTGGGTCTCGGCAGCCGACTTCGATGCGGCCGACCTCAACTATGAAGCCGCTATCATTGGCGCTATCCTTGGCGAGCTCGGTGATCGCCCTGTCAAGCCCAAGCGTCTTGGCGTGAATCCGTTTCTCCTTTGGACAAAAGCAAAGTGGGACGAATGCAAAGCCCACTGCAGTATGGAGAAGTCAGAAGCGGGCAGAGACAACATTCGTCAGACTTTAGGCCGGTGGTGGAAAGCTGCGAGCGAGGAAGTGAAGAGACCCTATCAAGAGGAGAGCCTGAAGGCACAAGCAGAGGCAGATGCCGCGCAAAAGGAGTATGAGGCGGCGAGTCAGAGATGGGACGAAGAGGCCAAGAAGATACGCATGGAGTACGCGAAGACTCATCCGCCGCCGATGAAATTCGGCGGCAGTGGGATGAGGACGGTCGGCGTCAGCAAGAGAAAAACAAACGTGAGTAACTGTGTTGTACTGGATCATGCTTAGAGATCCGGATAGGAGCATGGCATGCCGCAAGGGGCAGACGGAACCTGCTGTGGTGCTCAGTGAGTGCATGGACCAGCAGTGAGCATTGTTGGGACTGAAGGGGAATGTTTGGCATTTCAGAACATCCATACCAGTGTCACTGTAGGACTACCGTGTGAGCTCAGCTTGGCAGCTGTCTTCACGACTACACAATCCACATATGATCGCACTTGCTTTTACGCATCTAAGTGATTTGGCACCACAGGGAGTCGAGACAGGGCCGGCCTGTATAGTGTGCATGGAGCTTCTCTTGTAGCTGCCGCTTCAAGCCTTGTGCAGCTTTTGCACGATCTCGAAACTCTGCTGGATGCTAAGGTGAGGTGGGCTAACGTATACTCATGCTTGGCACTGGTCGCGCTCTGCCAAAGTCGCCGCGTCGTTCAACCATGGCCAGTATGCATCATCATACAACGAACGTCTATTTGCCGTGTGGCCCATGTGATGGTGGGCAGCTTCGCCATTCTAGAAGACCTCGACCTGCATATCTTTCGACCGGTGACGCGGTTTGAGTTCGCACCATCTGTCCCTCCACGTGCGGAGGCATGTCATCACCAATCGTTCGGTCGGACTCGCTGGTGACCGCCGCGGCCTCCAATCGCCGTGTTGCCCTCTCGAGCAGTCGCGACCTTAGGTTGTGCGACGCGTTGGTCCTCCACTGTCCCCGACGTCGCACTCTACTGTACGGACATGCGAAGGATTCAGCAGGTGACGAGAGCGTCATAACTCAGGCCTCAGAATTGACCCGAGCCGCCATCTCCACAAGTCGCAACGCCTCCTCCATCGCGACTCGCTTCGGCCTGCGGAGATCGCCCCTCCCCTCCTCGCATGCGCACGCTAGGCGAAGGCCTCCAGTATCGCACACAATAGAATTGCTACCTACGTAGACGGCGCCTGCAAACGACGCGTGACCTTTTTAATTCAGCATCCCCGATCACAGTCCCAACATCATAATTCCTGCGAGGCAGACCGGATTGAGGCTGGCTTGAGCGAGCACAGCCGCGGCGAGCACACATTGCACTGGAGTCCACATCATTGGGGCGCATTGCCCTGGAGGACGCTAGGAGAACCACACCGCATGACCGATCACAGGCAATCGTTGACGAGCAGATTCGATGAGTGAAAGAGCTCGCCGGCACAGCATAGATATAATCGGAGGGGCAGCTGGAGGAGCAGGAGCCGCATTGACGGCCGATGGGCGACGACGGCGACTGCAGACCAGACTCAGCTGCGCGGACTGCCGGTAGGGAGCGCTGTTAGGCGCATTGTCCCAACATGTCCTTCTTTGGCAAGTTGAAAGGCAGCGCAGACTCAAGGGAAGCCAGGGCTGCGGCGGCGCAGAAGAAAGCCGACCCAAATGCGCCAGTCCCGACGCCATTGGAGAAGCACTTGGCCGATGCGACCGGTCCTGTTCGACCGGATGGCAGTGACAAATTTTTCGGGTTCGAGAACTACGGCTCTACATGGTAGGTGGAATCTGAACAGCCACGGCTGCAACGCATGGCTACAAGCATGTCAAGTGCTGACCGATGGCCCCCAGCTACTGTAATTCCATAATTCAATGCCTGTACTACTCAGCGCCATTCCGGGAACGCGTTTTGAATTTCCCACCGAGAGAACTGCTGGACAAGTTGTCAGAAGAGCGGGCGCAGGCAGGGCAGAATGGCGTCCCAAACGGCAAGCCGGTATTGCCTCGAAATACGAGCTCAACGCCATATCCTAATCCTACATCACCGGCACGGAAGCCATTCGCCCCGCAGTCGCCCGGGCCAGGCGTCAAGGCGGAGGAGAGCAAAGACTCACCGGACGGCAGGAAGAAGCTTGCATTGGCTGCAGGGCCAGTGCTGGAAATGACTTACGACAATTCGACCAAGTACGGCATGGAGGAATCACTCTTCACATCCCTGAAGGACATCTTCGAGGCAATATTGGGCAACCAGAGCCGGATAGGAGTTGTGAGTCCTCACAAATTCCTGGAGATCCTGAGACGCGAGAATGAGATGTTCCGATCAGCGATGCACCAAGACGCGCACGAATTCCTGAACCTATTATTGAACCAGGTGGTGGACAATGTAGAATTGTTTGCCAAACAGCATCCCCAGCTGCTGGAGTCGATTCAGGCCAATGGCAGCGCACCGGAGAAGACTTTGACAACAATGTCGCACGCCATCTCTGGTTCACGACCAGACGTCAACGGCATGGACACGCACTGGGTACACGATCTGTTCGAAGGCCTGTTAACTTCAGAGACGCGGTGTCTGACCTGCGAGAACACATCGCAACGGGATGAGGCTTTCCTGGATCTGTCGGTTGATCTGGCGCCACATACTTCGGTCACGTCGTGCCTACGGAAGTTCTCTGAGGAGGAGATGCTTTGCGAGCGCAACAAGTTTCACTGCGATAACTGCGGAGGCTTACAAGAGGCAGAGAAGAGGATGAAGATCAAGCGCTTACCGCGGATTCTAGCACTGCACCTGAAGCGCTTCAAGTACACGGAGGACCTGCAACGCCTGCAGAAACTGTTTCACAAAGTGCAATATCCCTTCCACCTGCGGCTCTTCAATACCACCGAAGACGCCGAGGATCCAGATCGGCTATATGAGCTGTACGCGGTCGTCGTCCACATCGGAGGCGGACCTTATCACGGCCACTATGTGAGCATCGTCAAGACGCAAGACCGAGGTTGGCTCCTATTCGATGATGAGCTGGTGGAGCCGGTCGACAAAAGCTACGTTCTCAGCTTCTTCGGTGGTGAACCAGTACCCGGTGTTCAGGACGCACGACAGCTTGCTTGCGCCTATGTGCTTTTCTACCAGGAAACGACCATGGAGGCAATGCTTCGGGAGCAGGAATTGGAGGGTCAGCGGCCAATGGAGAGCCGTGTATCACAGGAAACGGCCAAGGAAGGCGCGGCACTCCGCAAAGCAGATCTGCGGCAAACGCAAACAGTGATAACGCCTACCGCGGAAGAAATGGAGCACATGGAAGCGTTGGCCCACGCAAGCACGGCACCAGCGCTGAACGCAACTCTCACCGCGCTCCCTGTGAGGCCGCATTTCGGTCACGTCAACACCGCACCCTTGTCACCAAAGCCCGAAGGGAAGAGTAAGAAAGACATAAAGGCTGAAGCCAAAGCCGAGGAAAAAGCCCGCAAGCAGCGCGAGAAGGAAGAGCAGAAGGAGCTGGATGAAAAACGTCGAGCGGCCTCCGCCAAGCGCATTGAGGCTTACCGGCAGCGTGAAGAAGAGCTGCGGCGTGTAATGGAGGAGTCGAAGCAGACGTCTGCTATGGAAGCAAAGGCGCGAGGCAACGTTGCACCTCCAGAGAAGACGGGCGGAATCGCCAGATTCAAGCACGGGAGCATAAGTCTAAGAGGGAAGCCAAGGCTCTTCGGCAAGGACAAGGACGGCAAGTTGCCTCCTCTGCCGCAAGAAGAAACTCCTTCACTAGCGTCTGATACCGCACCAACAAAAGAGTTTGGGCCTGGTAAGTTGGAAAGGAGTGCGACCACGACTGAAAAGGTGAAGCAGAGATTCAGCTTGGGGAGGAAGAAGAGTCAGCCGTTGCTATGACTGCGACCTGCCGTTGGGATTCGTGTTGATATTCCGTAATTTCACGCGAGATGAACATTTGTCCGCAAAGGGCTGGCTTGTGCATAGTACGGCAGCGGGATGGTGATGAACATATCATGAGTCATGGCGGAGGCGTCGTGCATTTGGCCTTGATGCGCAGAATGCAAGACTGTTGCATGTGTAGAAGATGATACCATTTTCTGAGAGGCGCCATTGACATGCTGGGTTTGAGCATGGGTGCTCGTTTGTAGATGTCTGATTCTTGGGCCATTCTTGTATTATAGCTTCCCAGCATGGACACGCGGTGTTCCCTCGACTCTGATGCTCTCCGCGCTGATTTTGTCTCATGTAAGGGCTCTGCGTCCTGCTGCTTCTCCCACGTATGTCGTGTGAGGGCGTGCAGCTTCCTCGCCGATTCTCGCGCCTCAGGCTTCATAATGCCAAGTGGTCGCTTTGTGCGAGCAATCGCGGGAATCCAATGCCGTCTCCTCAAGACGATTCGAGTGCCCTGCTGAAAATCTTCGCGCTGACTGAGCGCTCGGCTGGGTATCATATTCTCAACTCATAACCTCACCCCTGAGCTCGACCCCTCAGCCGAATGCAATGGACCACAGGATGATCAGCAGGTTGATGAAGATCAGAGGGACTGTCATGGCAGCGTCAGCCTCTCATTTGGCCTCTTGTGCTCAGGACTGCACGTACTCCTCATCAATGTCCTCACTGAGCTTATCAGATTTATGATCTTCGATTTGGTGCTCGTCTGGTCTTGTATCCCGCCGAACGATGGCTCTTGCTGTGAGGATCCCCAGCCTATGCGCGCCAGGAATCGGTCTTCGGAGAGGATGGCGATGGCGTTGACGAGCAGGATGGAGACTGGCGCGTGTCTGTCAGTGCATGTCCTTCAAGAGGTGTGGGACTGTCATCGGCGGGTGTACCTTGGAAGAGGCCGCCAAAGGAGAGCACGAGAGAGGCCATGGTGGTGATTTGGTTTTGGTGAAATGCGGCGGATGTTGAAGTCGCAGTTGACTTAGTACATATGTGTGCCGCGCACAACACTCGACCTTTGTTGATGATGTGTCTTGAAGTCGATCACAAGTTGAAGGTGTTGGCCCCACCTGATCCAGCTTCCGCCGCAACCAGAAACATCAACATTCGATGTCCCTCTCGGATCCACGATATACCTGGCGGGCACTGGAGTTAAGAGTTGCTCGCCAGCACAACATCACCACAACGAAGATGAACAAATACATTGGTAATCCCCATGCTGCGACTTCCCAACATCCCGACTGACCACTCGGCAGAGGACGTAGCCACCTACATCCTGCTATGGAGCGTAATGCTGCTCCACTTGTTCATCTCGCCATATACCAAAGTGGAGGAGTCCTTCAACATGCAAGCAACGCACGACATCCTGACCTATGGCGTTCCGTTGACCAATTCCTCGAGCGTGCTTGCCGCATACGATCATTTTTCTTTCCCAGGGTCAGTTCCCAGGACTTTTGTTGGCTCTCTCCTCTTAGCTGGCGTCACGACTCTCCTTGGACCGCTCAAGCTGTTGGGGCGAACAGATACCGCCCAGCTCGTAGCCCGAGGGGTCCTGGGAACGGCGAACATCGCCGCTATCTACCATGTCAAGAAAGCCATTGACACGGCTTTCGGGAAGACAGCCGGGCGCTGGTATGTCTTGCTTCAGGCCAGCCAATTCCATGTCATGTACTATGCATCAAGGACGCTACCCAATATGTTCGCGTTCTCAATCACTACGGTCGCCCTTGCCAACTTCATCCTGGTAAAGTCGGTCACGTCCAAGTCACCAAGGAGCGCGAAAAGGAGAAGGTTGGCGCTGTATCTCTTGACGGTAGCTGGCATCATCTTTCGCTCAGAGATCGCGATATTACTTGCCGCGGAGACTCTGCTGCTGCTAGTGCGTCAGAAAGTGTCCCTGACCAAGGAGATTATACCTGCCGGTCTGACCGGCGCCGCAATCAGCTTGGCCACTACCGTCTCAATTGATTCATTCTTCTGGCAGCAGTTTCCCTTGTGGCCAGAGTGGGTCGGCTTTTACTACAACACGATCCTTGGCAAGTCGTCAGAATGGGGCACCAGTCCCTTCCATTTCTACTTCGTCGATGCCTTGCCAAGACTGCTGTTGAACCCGATCACATATGTCGTCTGCATGCCGCTAGCTCTTACCACAAAAGCGACACAGCAGACTAGTCAAGATATTCTGATTCCGCATGGCATGTTCATCCTGCTGTACAGCTTCTTGCCACACAAGGAATGGCGTTTCGTTGTCTACAGCATACCCGCCTTCACCGCCGTTGCGTCAGCTGGCGCAGCCTGGATATGGACGCGGCGGACGAAGAGTCTCGTATATGGACTTTTGAGCATTGCCCTTGTGCTTTCGACAATGGCCTCGTTTGTTGTTAGCCTGGGACTTTTGTACATATCCAGCCTCAATTACCCCGGAGGTGAAGCATTGCATGCCTTGCATTCTGTGGCAAATGCCGAAGGAAACATCCCCAAAAGGGTCTATCTGGACAATCTGGCATGCCAGACAGGCGTCACTCGCTTCCAGCAGATTAATCCTGCTTGGCTATACGACAAAACTGAAGACGAAGAAACTCTGCTGGACCCGATGTTCTGGCAGCAATTCGACTACGTGCTCGCGGAGCATCCCGAGAGAGTCATCGGCAGCTGGCAGTCTGTGTGTACCATTGAGGGCCTCGCTGGCTTAAGCATCAAGCCTGAACAAGGAGATGACCTCCTGCCAATGGCCGGGCATTTACAAAGCAATGTGTCTGGCTCGCTTTTACCGAGGCTACAAGAGCTGTACAGCAACATTGCACACACGTTGCGGAAGCGAGTCACGAAAGGTTACTGGCCTGCGGTTCGGACTGCCCCAAGGCTGCATGTATTAAAAAAAGAGCCACCGCCAGTAGTTCAGGACTTCACATAATTCGACACTCTGCCAGCTCGTTAGCAACAGACATGCAAGATTGAACCGAAGCGACATACTCTATCAAATTACCGTCCGGGTCTCGAGTGTACACACTCCGCAGCTTCCCTACCGCACCAGTACGGTCGACGATCTTGCCGCCTTCGAGGATCTGGTCACCATCAGCGAAGGCATATAGTGTCTAGTGACATTGCTGCTGACCTCCAGCCCTGCGCTCGCCCATGCCTTGTGAACCTCCTCAACGGGATGATCAGTTATGAAGCACAAATCCTCGCTGCCAGGCTGCACCTGACCGGCTTTGGGCTCGAATTCATGGCCCGAGAGATGGAGGTTTAGCTTCTGGGTCCCGAACGAGAGCGCGTGTCTACCGCGCGATCTGGTCAGCCGGCGCTCTCGAAGCATGGTTTGGGAAGATGGCGTGCCTTTCGTCGCCTTTGGACACGAATTTCTCGTGCTTCATGCCGAGACGGGTGGTGTAGAATTCCACCGTCTTTGGGATGCTTTTCACCGTCAGGACGACATGATCGATTGCTTTGACGGCGAATGGTGCTGCCATCTTCTTGGACACTCTTGCGGCTAATTTGCAGGGCAAATGGATGCGATTGTATAAGTTGCTCTCCGGAGTCGGCAATGTCGTATGGTTCGAGGAAATGCAGAGTCAGCTCGAAGGGTGCCAAGTCACTTTGGATGACGTCTTGGCAGGGCACGCATGCAGGTTTTGTCTTCGGACACAACTGATAGATTTTAACAGAACATGTGATGCCTGGTACAAGTACGAGAGGTGTATCCCTGTGTATTATCATTTTCATTCAATTCTTCTGCCCAACCACAATCAGCTGTCAATCCCTTGAAACTCCGCGCCATTTTCCCCTCCCCCACACATCATGTGTATTGATCGCAACGATGTACAAATCTAGCCTGACTGTAGACGATGTGGCAAAGTCCAGAAGGACTAGAGAATGGATTCTGTGGCTACTCTCCGGCCTCCGGCTCCATCAGTGTCCACTCTCGCGGACGCGATTTTCTTAGCTGATATTTGTCCAGCCTCCACGCTGCGTCTGCTTCCTGTCCAAGCAGAATCTGCTTTGCACCCTTTCTTCGCCCGCGGTGGGACGAGAAGAGGCTGTGAGAGACCTGATTTTAAAGCCATCAAAGTGACAGAAAGGACGTGAGGATCGAGTCTCAAGGCACGTCTCTGTCTGACGCCTCTGACTCCAGTGAGATTCTCGCGACTGCCCACCTGCCTCAACCTCGAGCGTCTCTGCTCCTGCAATTATTTTCAGAAGTATAAGCATTGGGGTTGGAGATGCAGAGAGCAAATCCATAATCTCAGCAGCATCAAGGTTAATCTGTCTGGAGCGCCGCAAGGCCAGAACCCCGTCGTGCATCCTTTCCCTGCCACGGGGGGAAAAAGCGAGCCGGTTCGTTCCACCACTCCTCGAATGTGATCAGCGTTCTCGCTTAGCCATGCAGTATTACTTTCTGCTCGCTCAACTCCTTCGACAGCTCTCTGGCAGTCGCATTCATGACCCTGAACGTAGGGTGCAGAAAGTCCAGCCAGAAATACTGGTCCACAGAAAGTGGACAGTCTTCGTATTTCGCGTACCAGTCCCCAAACGTGCCCCCTTCATACGGCTTGCAGAAAGTGGTGGTGTTCTTGTAAGCGCAGGTCTCCGGGTACAAGCACGGTTCCTCGATGATCCTGCGGAACAACAGATGTGTATCAAACACATGCGCCCAAGCATCCGAATAGGTCGCGGTCAGGTTAACGGCCATGGCCACGATCTGGTCGTTGAAGGCTAATGTATTTGTGGCCAAGTTTCGTTCCTTCGCTTTGCCAAACAATCCAGAGAGGAAGAGCGGCGAGCGCTCGATGCAGGGGACAGTGAAGAAGAGGAAGTTCCGTGCGCCAGATTGGTAGACCTCGTCGACGAGTGTTGCGTATGTAGCCATATCCCTCTTCAAATGACCACCTCCGCCGCCCGGGTAACCTTCGGTGGAAGCACCCACGACGTCGTTGATGCCGATCCAGAAGGTGAATAAAGAGCTGTCGGGCTTCCAATCAAAATCACGGTCCACCGCGGCATCGTAGCCATAGTTCGGCATGTACACCTCGCGGACTTGTTGCTTGACAGTAATTATCTCCGGAGACAGAGGTTTGACAATGTCGCCGTCCACCATGGCGCCGCCCCGAGCAAAGTTGATTGCCTTGAAGGCAGAGACGTTGTGATCCAGTGCAAGGAATTCCAGCCAGGTAGGTCCATTCACGGCGGTCCATTGTGAAGGTGGGTCAGGATTGCCCAGAGGCAAAGTATCACTGGGTGCTTGGCCTTCGGGTGTGAAGCCAGTCTGGCTGTAGCCTAGGAATTGATCAGCCTCCTATCATCACCTTTGCTTATTAGACAGAAAACACACTGTCGCCAAAGACTATCATATGCGTTACGCCCTGCCACCCAGGCCATCTCGACCCCGGAGACGCCGGACTTTGGTATGTCCAGTTCTGCGGCACCGCATTCATCCACGGACGAGCATAGCTCATCTCCTGCGATGACCAGGCGCCGAACAGAGTGACCACAATGACAGCAGCAGCCACGGTCGCGGACCCCCGCGGCGGCAGACGGATTTTGGCATATTTGATGCCAGCTAAGGTGATGCCGGCGAAGCTGAATGACAGCACAACCAACGTGAACGGCTGCATTGTGGACGACTATAGCACATGTGCAGTGTGTCATGAGTGATGAGAGAGTCCGGTCGGCCCGGGACTACAGGAAAGGATACATGGCCGGTATGTCCCAGGTAGGTGAACTCTAACGGTGCCAATGCTGGGTGGAGCTAATTTATCGATACTTTCTACCCCGGTGCACACGAAAGCTAGTGGCATGGCCTGTCGTGAAGGATTGCGCAACTTCATCTTTACGTCCGTCAAGCGGACTAGACAGGAAACCTAGTCCCGTCTCTCCTCCGCCTAGTCGTGTGCACACCTCTCCTAAATCCAGATGGAATAATAGTATACGCGGCTAAATAACCATCCATCACGCACGCCCCGCAGACTCTCCGCGACGACAGGAACAATATAAAACTGCTTCCGAGCAATGTCTCGTCCGTAGCGAATCCGGCCAAAAGTCAAAGCCAGACAAAACAACATCGTCGGCCTCGCACTCTTGACACCATAACAAACCCCGGACTCCGCAGCCCTCAGACCAATGCAGCACACCACCAGAACAACAACAACTCCCCTCTAACACCCATCCACCTTGGGCTGTTGAGGCGAGGGTGAGGACGTGGAGATTGTGGTTGGGAGGTTGCATGGCTTTATGTTAAGTATTAATTAGGGGGACAGTAGCACCAGGAGACAAGCCTTATTTCTTTCTATGCGGAATTGATCAAAAATTCTCGGTCTTACTCTTTGGCATAAAGTATCAAGTCCTCATGGTGGTGAGGTGGCATGAGGTGACGAAACGGAAAAGCTTGGTACAGAATTCTTGGCGGGACTTGAGTTGTGGTCAGGTAAGCCTTGTCGTTGCTTGGTGGTGCGCGGCATGGGAGCGTCAAGTGCTGGTGAGGGAAGGATGGTTGAGCGACTGCCAAGCGGATGATATGACTTCCATCGTTCAACATATTACGGTCTCAATAATCTTTCTGTCGATTTTCACCTGTGCTGTCTACGCTTGAAGAAGATCTCCGCCAACGCCACGCTGAAAGACACCTCCCAGAACCCCATCAAAGCTGCGGCCGCCTCCCTCTGATCATCTGGACGCCGATGCACTGCCATTAACACTAGCACTCCCAACCTCCTTTTGCGCCGCATGGAGATGCCACTGCATGACCTTTTCTAAGATGCCTTTGCCATGGCTCTCAATCACATCCCCATGACACGGGATGATCCTCTCGAAATCCCACTTGGCAATCTTCGACACGCTGGCGTTGAAGCCTCGTCGGTCGCCTGCCGCGATGGCATACCACAGCATGCGCTTCTGCCATACGGCGTCGCCTTGTGCGCTTTGGAGGGTGTTCATTAATTTGGTGATGATGCCCGAGGTGGGGCTCACGTCCGTCTTGCTGAACTGTTCTGTCGCGGGCAGATTGAAGAGGAGATCGGCTTCGATGAGGGTCTTGGATGGCTTGTGGTTGAAGACGAGTTCCTGGTTGGCGTGGGCATGGACGTACTCGACGTCGAACTCGCGGTCGAACTCGTCGCTGACGCTGAAGTGGCCCTTGCTGTCCTTGCGGAAGAGGGTCCATCGGTCGTCGGGGATCTTGAAGTAATTCTGCTTCTCTCGGGATTTGGGCAGAAGCTCGGGCCCGATCACTTGGGCATCGGGCCACTGTTTGTGCCAGCTCTCGAGGAAGATGTGATGTTCCCGGTCGAGGGCGGTGATGTAGTGGATCTGGCCGTTGCCGAACGAGGCGAGCTCTTGCTTGAGCGTGTCGGTGAGGGCGACGGGACTGAAGACTGCCAGGTTGCCGGAGGCGAGCTTGACGATGGTGCCGCGGCCGCCGATCTTGGCCCGTCCGAAGCGCAGGAATGGCGTGGAGCAGGTCTTGATGTCGGGAGTGACGTTGCGGATGACCATGACCTGCTCCGGGTTGGCGGGGATGAGTTTGGAGGCGGAAGAGGCCATGGCGGGGGTATCACGGGTGTTGGATGAATGAAGTCGATGTCTCGTGAGACTGCGAAGTGTAGATGTGTATATATAAGGTAGAAGTGGAAGGCGCAGCCGCGGAGCCTGCTGTTCGTCCTGTCGCAAGTAATGAGGGTCCCGATTCCGTATTATCAAGCAATTACGAGTACAGCAGTGAGATGCGAAGTCAGCCCGCAGACGTAGGCATCCCACCGTGAGCTCATCCAAAACCACTTGCACGATGCGCCTGCATTTCACATGATACCGGGTATTCCCGTCATGGCGTCATGGCAAAGCTTATTCCCGGCTGATTGACGTGCGGGCCGAAGCGAGACATTACCGCTCTTGCAGTAGATACTACCTCCGTAGGTACGCGCGGTGATACATGCAGACGGCACAATCGAGACATGGCATCTTCAGCGCTGCTCCGGCGGATGTTGGCGCTGCCTCCCGCGCTCCGCCGCAGCATCTACAGCCATGCGGCGCCGGCAAGCACACTCACCCCCGACATCGTCGACGTGGTCACCATTGGCGGTGGTCCCGCCGGGCTGGCGTTCGTGTCTGCCCTGCGATCGCACCCGTCGACTCGAGACTTGAAGATAGCGTTGATCGACTCTCAAGACCTGACGACGTCTCGCACAGTCGCCCCTCGAGACGCCTACTCCAACCGATGCTCCAGCCTGACGCCCAGCAGCCTCGCCTTCCTCAGGCACATCGGGGCGTGGGACAGGATGGTGGAGGAGCGCACGCAGGCGTATCACGGGATGGAGGTGTGGGACGGCGTGAGCGGGAGCAAAGTGCGCTTTGATGCCGTGCACCAGGCCAGCGGGCTGTTGCACGCCGTGGCCGAGTTGGTCCCCGGCAGTCGCTTCCGCGCCAGCAGACCCAAGTACGAAAGAGGAAGCGACGAGGGCACCGTCGCGACCATGTGCGAAAACAACAACTTGGTGTCCGCCTTGTTGCAGCAGTTGCAACAGCAGACATCTATCGGACAGCCATTCACGCTGCTGGACAAGACCAAAGTCGACACCATCGAGCTGGGCCCAGAACCACACGACGACGCATCCCCCGATCTCTCGCAATGGCCCATCGTCGAGACCAGCCACGGCGCTCTGGCTGCTCGTCTCCTCGTCGGAGCCGACGGCGCCAACAGCCCCGTCCGCACCTTCGCCGACATCCCGTCGCCCGGCTGGGACTACCACCAGCACGGCATCGTCGCCACCCTGCATCTGGACCACCCCTTTCACCAACACGACCTTCGAGCAGCCTACCAACGCTTCCTCCCCACCGGTCCCATAGCACTGCTGCCACTCCCGGGAAACAAAGCAAGCCTGGTCTGGTCGACCACGCCACACCACGCCGCCAAACTCAAGACCCTGGCACCGGAAGACTTTGTTGCGACGGTCAACGCCGCCTTCCGTCTCATGCCTGTCGATATTAACTACTTACTCACATCGCCAGACCCCCCAAAGCCTTCAGAAGAGCTCGCCTGGCGCGAGTCATCCACCTCCCCATCCTCCACCGGCCTTCCTCCGAATCTACCCCGCGTCATCGGCGTCCAACCCGGCACAACCGCATCCTTCCCGCTCCGCATGCGACACGCAGACACCTACACCGGCCACCGCGTCGCCCTCATCGGCGATGCAGCCCATACCATCCACCCTCTCGCCGGTCAAGGTCTGAACCTCGGACTCGCGGATGCCGAGAGCCTGGCGAAGCAGATTGCGTATGGCGTCGACCACGGCATGGATATCGGGACGTCCTGGACGCTGGATGCGTATAACAGTGAAAGATGGGCGGCGAACAATGCCATGCTTGGCGTGTGCGATAAGCTGCAGAAGCTGTATAGTGCCGAGTCGGGGCCCGTGGTGTGGGGGAGAAGTTTGGGGTTGGATTTGGTGGATAAGCTAGGGCCGTTGAAGGGCATGCTCATGGGTGCTGCTTCGGGGCGTGCGTGAGACGGCAAGAACAATGATTCGAATTTGGGTAGATATCACTGAAATAATCAAACTAAATCAACCCCGATATCCCCAGCTAGAACCTCCCTCCTACCCACCCATTACCATCTCTGCCATCCCTCCCCCCTACCCACCCAATACCATCCCTCCCCAGCCCTCCCTCTCCTTCCCACCCCCCTCTAACCGAACCCTCTAACTACAAATCCCCCCCCCCCCCCGGCGCATCGCCCGTACAAGGCAACGAAGCCCCTCTACACGGACGACTCTAGAAAATAAAAACCAACCTCTCCATCAGCCCTCACTCAGCTCCGCCGAATCCCAAAAAAAAAACTTCATACCTCAAGACAAGCCACAATAGCGCGCCGGCCGTGGTTTATCGGGACGTTGCTGACGCAGTTCCCAGGGCCTTGGACCGCTACGCCGCAGATCTGGGAGGGGTGTTAGTGGGTGTTAGTGGGTGTTAGTGGTGTGGGCGTTAGTGGTGTACGTGGGCGGTGAGGGAGGGGTGGGGAGGGAGGTGCGTACGCCGTCCCAGGCGAGGTTTAGGGTTAGTGGGGTTATTGGAATGGAGAGGAGAGTGATGAGGGGTTTGATGAAGTTCGATTTTGTGGGGATTGAGTGTGGGAGAGAGAAAGAAGGTAGGTTGTGGAATGTTCGTGTTTTTCTTTTTTTTCCTTTTTCTTTTTTTTTTTTTTCGGTGGTGGGAGGGTGCATGTCTCACTCGAGGGGGTGTCACGGCGATAGGTAGTGTGTAGAGTGTAGATGGTTTCGGTGCCGAGGGGATTCTCGTTGCTCGCGTGTTGGGATAGATCATAGATAGGTAGCGGTCTGGAGTTTCTATTTATTGAATTACTGATCCGACTGAGTGCGAGAGAATTTTTGCGCGGACAAAAGTTGGGGGGGGGTTTTTTTTCATTAGAGGAGGTAGGAGGGAATGCTGTACCGACGCTTTTAGGGGATGATACACTTGAGCGCTCGCAGACTAGATTTCTTCTCATAATCTGGACGAAAGATTTTTGCTGCTGAGAATTTTGTGCGAAAATGAATGCGTGCTTTTGGCTTGCATTTGTAGATTCATCTCTAGTTGCCTTACCTTAGGCTATCATAGCTTCCTCTCTGGTCTACAGTACATCCAGCCGTGATGACCTGGAGACCCGCTTGGAGAGTCATATTATCCAGCCATAGAGATCAAGATTGTCGCATGCTGGTTCGAATTGGCAAAGAGTCTTCAAGGCCTACCTTATGCCCAGGCCTTCGCCGGTCTCATACAGCTCAAGGCCGGCGTCCAAGAGTAACGTTGTCATCTTCTTCCTTCCACTGCTATAACGGTAATGACTAAGAAGGACATGTTTGTCGTGCCAATGCTCGCCTCGCTTGGACTGTCGTCAGGCACACTCTGTCGCCGGCACGAGGGACTGTCTTTAAAGAGCTTTCGCACTTGCTGTTACTGCATCCTGGCGTGCAGACAGACGAACAAAATCGACTCTACCACCGCAGTCGTACTCATATTGACCTTGCAACCCCGAGAAAGAGTCCGTCGCGAGACCTGGAGGGTGCATCCTCCGTCCCGACAAGCTGCGTGCATCAGCCGTGGAGACACTCGTCCCGCATGCGCCACACGCCTGCAGCAAAGCCCTCCAAATCACCACGCACCTCTGATACCTTGCACCTGGGCCTCACAAATCCTCCGTCTCGCCCATCTTTAGAGCGCCACTATTCGCCACCATCTCCCCGAACACCTTGGCACGGCGCAACACAGCGGCGTCCACCCATACTCTCCCAAATCCATCACCTCCGCCGCACCATCAACCATGTCTCTGCGAGGCACTGTGCGGACCGTCGCTGGCAGGAAGATTCGTCAGGCATCAAGACCGTGCCACCGCTCTGTCGGTGGATGTTTCGGATCTGGAGTCTCAAAGGCGAGCAAGGAAGACGCTAATGGCGGACGCAGATATCGATACGAGGGCCGAGGGAGTCTAGGGGACGGTAGCAATCCGGCCTGTCCCAGACGGACGGACGTCGAAAGGCAGGTGAAACCAAGGCGCGTGCGGTGCGATGACGAGGCATCAGAGGCCGTAGTTCCTTCCTGCAAAACGCTAGCCACCTTCGCAGTTGAGGCAACCGTTTCCAGCGACGAAGACTTTGAACCAATTGCCCGGATTATGGCTTTCTCTTCATAATTCACCATTCCGCGCCCGCAGGTCAACAGTTGGCTTTGCCATCCAAGTGTCTGTCGTTGGGGCAGGGACTGCTGTCACCGGCGGGTCTCCTTCGTGCGTACCAATGTCATGCTCAGGTCAAGACACTGCCCAGCATGCATTTGTGACAATACCGACGGCATTGGACGAAGTTCGGACAGGCAGGGCAGACTGATTGTGAACAGGTTCGCTTCTATGATACTGGGCATGGTGAGTGGTCGGCGCCATGGCATCTGCATGCCTCGACGTTAAATTGAAAGGACGCCTGCAGTCCCACCGGCGGATTTTGCTGATATTCTGGCAATCGCCACCCTAGCTTGCCAGGGAGTCTGATTGTGTGAGCTCTATCAGCTATCATACAACACAATATTAGCTCTGCGCGAGCAGTATAGTCACCTCTAATGCCTCTCCACCTGGCATCATCAATGTACATATCCCAAGTCACACCATTCTCCCAGCCCATGGTGGTATCTTATTCCCAAAACGCCAAGCAAGCAGGAGACAATTGAAAGTCTGACGTCGCAAATCCTAATCTCAGCTGGAGATTCGGCAGCACTGCCCTACGTCGGACGGTTATTCGCTGCAAAAAGCACATGGATTTGCTTGCCGTGCCCGCGAAGGCGTACCAAATAGCGAGCCCAGTATGAGATCTCCATTGGCAGTGTCAACACGGGCTGGCAAATGCTTTTTGGCCTGCGGCCTAATACTCTCCTGCAACATGAGTGCTAGGATAGCCGAAATCTGTTGCAGCATCCGAAGGGTCCATGGGACCTGCCAGTGCATTCTGACTGGCATGGTAGGAGGGAGACGTAGTGGCTGGACCACTGGCTGCAGGCTTTTGCTCGCCACGTGCCACAAGATTCTGCAAAGGTCAATATTTATGCTCGCCGTGATGCGAACTGGGGTTCTGACGCACCTCCCGGTATCTAGCCAAGTAGATCTTGAGCGCCTCACCGTAGTTCTCGAAGCCAAGCGAGGTCATCGCAAAAAGGATGTCTTCGCCGTTGACCGTCTTGCGCTTCTCCTGCTGGCATTTCTCCGATGCTGTCTAGGATATCAATTGGTGCTTTGAACGGAGGGCTGCCATTGGTCCCGCTGATACTACGTACCTTCACTGGTGATGAAGGAGATGAATTCGCTCACGCATTCTTGCATGCACTCCTTGGCCTCCTTGGCGATCTTCGCGTTCTCCGGCAAAGCTGTCTTCATAATACGAGCGACTGGAGCAAAATTGTGGATGTTAGCATCGTTGTCGCAAATAGCCCGGGGGCTTCTTCTTGCCGAGCGGTTGGAGGGCTGGGAGGGGGATGATTGCGGGGATGGTGAAGGCATCGCTATTCGTCAAGTCGGCCGCGCAAGTCGCAGGCTGCAGATCCAAGGCTGGCGGTTGGGCCTCTGATTCGACGGGCTTGCAGCTAAAGACGCGCGATAGAGCATTATATGTGGAAGACAGCAACGCCCGACACAACATCCGTCGACGTGCAGGTGTCAACGCGCTCCATCCGTGACCTCGCACAAGAACGGGGTGAGCAGGGGAGGCGCAGGTAGCTCCTTTCACGAGGAATTGCAGCAGACGCAAGGAGAGGTTGCTCACCATTTGCGATTGGGAGCCAACGGTCTTGCTCCTTGACCTCGAAGTCGTAGCCGAGCCCCAAGTCGCCTGGGTCGTCTCGATTCATCGCTTCCTCTTCGTTCTGCTGCGGTTCATTTTCGCCCAGCGTGGGAGCTGCCGGCTCCTCTGTGTCGCGCGGGCTGCCGTCTTGCGACATATTGTACTCGGAGGCGCGCAGAGACGGTGTGCAGCCGACCGTGTCGTCAGTGCTTCGCTGTCAATCGATTCGCTGGTCGACCACGTCACGGACTCCCCTGCCTTAGCTCCGACCCAGGCTACGCTCCCTGCTGCAGTTGTGCGACGCACTCTCTGCTGGTTCGGGAGCTGATGCAGGCGGAGGCGGATGCCGGCTTCGGCGAAGGTTCCACGCAGCGCGCCAGGAAGGACCAGCAGTGGCGAAGGCAGGCGCGAAGGGCGGTGACACGAGCAAGATGCCGCTTGTGCAAGGTCGCAGCTCCTTCTTCGGCCAGATCGGTCCTGATTCCAGACGTAAACTTTACACGGGGAGCGCGTTGGCGCGGCGGTGAGGCGGCCGAGCGAGTCTTGGCAGGCGGTTGTGGCCGAAGCTCACAGTGACCAGGAGGTGTGCTTTGCTACTCTGCGTCGATGCTGCAGCACCGCCGTCAAGCAGACGTGGAGCGTACTAGCGTGCAGAATTAGTGGACGTGGAACGCCAGCTACAAGTAGTGACGCTGACGCACAGCAGAAGTTTGGCGCGCGTGCGAAGCTGCCCTCGACCTGGCGGCGTTCCGGGTCGTGCTGGTCGAAGTTGAGGTCGCGTCAAGCAGACCTCGTGATGCAACAGCGCAGGTCGACGTGTAAAGCGCAACAACTAATACTTGCTCTTGATGGTCACCAAGAAGTATACGAACGAGCTGCGAGATGGTTGGCCAGTCGCCAGGCTCTTAGCTGTTTTCAGGCTAAAACTACTACAGCCAAGCCAATGAGATCATTCCAGCCGCACTCCGTTTCGTGTGAATGCACGTGGTTGCCGCGCTTCACTTTGCACCTTCAAGTCACATCACATTGGATGTGACGACGGCATTCCCGCAATGAGCACCAATAACGTCCTGCGCGCGTGAGATGCATGCATGTACACGTCCGGATACATGGGCGTGCTGTGGTCCTACAGTACTCCAGCTTGGACAGAAGATACTCTCACGCAGGGAGCTGCTAAGCTGTACGGAGACCCAACCTTGCGGTTGGCGATTCCTAGCTGCAGCTCGTGCGCTGGCAAAAGAAAGGCTGAGGATGGCAAGATGGAATGCTTCAAGTATCCGCCACGCGACAATACCTTGCTGTAGACTCCCGCTGCTACCTGAACGCCTCAAGTGACGAACGCCTGAGGTTGAAAGTGACCAGTAGTGATGAAGCGGTTCCTGACCTTAGCCCTGCTTTTGATGGGACCCAATCGCAGGTCGCACATGAAAACGCACCCAATGCTCGAGGCGTTTGGGTCATGAGCTACTGCAGGATAGCTTGAGGTACATGAGACTTGCAGCGTTGTTTGTGTTCGAGCTGCGTGGTCGAGACGGCATCACTCGCATCAGCAGGATGGTGTGAAGAACTACTATGTCATTCTACGGAGCGCCGAGCGACAACACACATGAAGACATTCAAAGATTCTTGTCCTCGTCATACATTGCTACCAGAATCGGGGTGCCGCACGGAAGCTGGGGCTGTATAGCTGTGGCCGTTGAAGCTGAAGTGCATAGCTAGGCAGGTGGCCCAGTCGAAGCTTACTCCATGAAATAATATGATCGCAACCTTCTGCAATCATCCATTGATATCGGGTGCGACGATGCAAGTCACAGTCCTACGCGACTGCCCAGGTGGCCATCGCTATCAAGCCCAAGGCATGCGCCTCCAGAAAATAGAGTCTAGAGAGGCAACCCTGATCTATGGCGCCGGATATCCCCAGTGTGCTCATTGCAAGAGGTCGACGCCATCAAGAAGTCGGCAGTGCCAGCTTCGGCACCTTTTATCTCGTCCAGCGGATCATATTAGCGTCGAACCACAGTCCAGCATAAATGTGCGTCTATTGCTGCACGACCTGGATATTGTTCTTCTTCTGTACGCGCCGTCAGTCCTCCAAACACTGCTCGACAGGTTGCAGATTGACGCACCTTCCACCTCTCCATTTCCTCCTGCTTAGCACGGTACTGCTTCACGAGGTCCTCGAGCACCTTCTTCAGACCGTCTGAGTTCATCTGCAGCGAGGGCAATACTTCAGCCACAGTTCGCTCTGTGAGGACACCATTAACCATGCGGAAGCATTTGCGTTCACCAGGAAGCGGTGTCAAGGTGTCGAGGACGAGCCTAGACACGTCTTCGTTAGCGTCTGTGCTGATAGCTGTGCCGTCATTTGATAGTCTTGCTTCCGCAAGTATGCATACTGCAATGCCGTAGAGGTTTAGGTGGAGCGGTGAGAGAAGGTTCTGGGCACCCGTAACGAGTCGATATTTGGCTTGGAGTCAATGCCGTACAATCCAAACGGCAGGTGATCACCATGGTCAGGCCTCACTCATGACATTCACGCGGAGGGTGGAGGGCATGCTTTCTCCTGACATACTTATGCTCTTCGGTCTCTTGTTCAATATCGCCTATTTTTTGTGCGATTGCCTGAAGGGTCTCCTTGTAGTTCGAATATTGAACTTGGAGCTCTAGATACTTTGTCAGCGGCATGCACTGTGCAGTGATAGTAGAAGCTGACCTTGCTGCTTCTTTGCCGAGATGGCTTGTTGCGACATGTTTCGAGTGTTGATGTATTCAACAAAGGCGCAGAGACCATAAAATGGCTACCCAGCAGGTAAGTGTCATGAGTCAGTTCATCTTACGCCACGTGACGCGCGATCTTTAACCTTACACTTCGATGATGTCTTTCTACGAGACCCTTGCCGTCGATTCATCGATCTGTACTCGGTGCGAAAGTGGGAGAAGGACGTGAAGGCGACGTCGTACACACCATGCATCCTCATCTACACACAAAAGACAACACGGGTATGTTGGGTTGCGCCATCATCGAGCGCATATGGCTGACCAGGTACAAGGATGCGAGGAGATTATGACTGCACTCGACGAATGTCATGCTAAAGGATTTTTGTGGAAATGCATGGGGATGTGCAGCGGCTTAAAGACTGAAGTCAACAAATGTCTGCGCGCTGAGAGGTTAGAGAGGACAGTCAAAAACCGGGAGGAGGCGAAAGAGAAACGGGCGAAGATGAAGGCGATCTGGGCCGATATTGACGCCAACTCCTGAACAACACGACCTGGATCTGAGCGAGAATAAGATGCGCGAATGCGTCCGTAAGCCTGCGCTCGAGCCGTGCGAACTCATACCTTTCAAGCCCATCGATCGAAAGCCGCTGGCATATCTAAAAGAGATTGCAGGCCGAGAGAGGACCACAAAGCCGATTCGGCTCATATGTCAGTCAGAAAGACTTCCAGGCCCGATCTGCGACGGGTCCGTGGCTCAAGCCGCGTGACTCTTGTCGTCTCGCGAGGCATCGATCCCACTGTTTGCCGTCTGATAACGGGAGATTGGTCCTTGGAGCGTGGAGGAATCATCAGAACTGTGGCTCGAGGCACAAAGTAGAAACACACCACTCCATTGAGAATGAATACCTACGCATTTCTTGATGCGCGCGTTGCTTCGTTCGCTTGACTCAGATTGCTGCCGTCTGGTACTGCGAGTGTCGTTGGTATAAACGAGTCCGCGTCCTCTTGCGCTCCTTCCTGAAATTGCTAAGGCCACGGCTAGCGGCAAAGCTTGTTTGCACCCTCCCCGCCTTAGGCCACCGTCTCAAGTGAAAACAACCATCGACACCACCTAGCAAACCCATTGGTTGAATCGCCTTCGTCGACTGAGTCTGCGCTACGCCACAACCTGACGACCATGGACCCGCAGGATGCCTTTGCAATTGCGCGCGGGATCTTCGATCACGAGCTTGCTAGTCTCATACATAGCAGTACCTCGACATTGAGTCCAACAACCAATACGCAGTTCATAGCCGCGATGTCGCCGACCTCACAGCAGCAAGCCAATGTCGCGACTTCGTACAAGCGCTCGGCATCATCACCGGACTACAGCATGGACAAGAAGCAGAAGATCGATGTCACTTCTGCCTTTGACACGCCCAGCAGTGGCACTCCCTACACACCACCTGTGAACATCAAGCTGGAGTCGACCTTGGCGTCACCATCGTCAGCGCTCACTGGAGAACTTTCTGAGAAAACAGCAAACGGCCGCAATCCTGTCATCTTTGGCAGAGCTGCCAGCAATGGCCAGGATGAAGAGGACGGGCACAGCCTCCATGTCCATCCGTCTCGTCGCGTGCTACTAGATCGCCCGAATGGCCCGAAATCGCACAGCTCCAAGCTATCCAGCACTCTCGCTAAGCACCCTGCTCACTCGTCTGAGATGCATGCTCACAGAAGCTCCCCGACCCCTCGCGGCGATTCTGCATCTGGACAGTCAAGGGCTAGCTCCAAATCAAACAGCAGTAAGACCTGGAATACGCAGCGCAATGCCGTTCGGCGCCAGTGGGATGTCCGCAAGAGCGATATGGCATATGACGACCTCCTAAAGCTGCGCCGCAACGAGAAAGTGGAAAACGTGGACCGTTACGTGCCTGACCACATCAACACAAGGCCAGCATTGCGCAAGTCGAAGCCCGACCGCGCCTTTCCCTTCACCCGTTTGCCAGACAAGGCACGCAAGATCATCCTCGAACTCCTGCTGGTCAGCGTTGATCCAATCAAGATCGATTTCACCTGGCTGCGCACCTTCGTCAACGGGCACACTCGCGTACCCTCTACTTCGCAGAGCATCACCTCCGGGAGTGTCACATATCGCCTCCCAGTCCCATGGAACAAAGTCATTGCCGATGTTGCACAGATGCAAAACGACATGCGACCCTTCCACTTTGCCTTGGAGGAGCGCGCGGCAAAGACGAGGAAGGACCGTGCACCATGTCGTGCTCTGACCACGGCCCTCCTCTGGGTGTCAAGATCTGTCTATCGCGAAGCAGCCGGTATCTTCTATTCAGAAAACACATTCTGGTTCCCCTGGCCGACTAGCGCATGGATGCAGCTCGAGTCGTTCCTCGCTACCATTGGCCCGCTCAACACCTCCTATCTGCGAAAGCTCAGGATCCACGTGCCGCTCTGGCACCGAGGACCGCAAGCTGACTTCGCCGAGGGTGCCATTCTGGACTTGACGTCTCCTGCTTCTCGCTTTGGTGTCATGAAGCCTCCGGCGCGGGATCGTCTACTCGCTGCAATACGGTCTTCAGTCAAGCAGCTTTGCCAGAGTCCTGCCTCCAATACATCCACGTCCCTCACCCAGCTCACGCTTGACTTAGAGCATGGGCAAATGGCCGACCTGTGGGCTAGCCGTTGCACTTCCGAAACGTCTCTCGTCAACATTTCTCAGGCCGAGGAATACGTCACCCGCAAGCGCCAAGGCATTGAGCTACTCCACAAATTGAGCTGTGGCATGTCGAAGAGACCATTGCTTTATGTGTACACCACCGGCAAGATGAATAATGTGGAGATTAGGGGGATGAGAGAGACTTTACCAGCTTTGAGAGTCGAGGCAGCAAAGTACGGGTGGGATGTCGATGGCATGCTGAGGCAAAAGCGGATGTTCTGATGCGTGTGCAACGCTAGATGGGATAATGGCTGTGAGGGTTCTGAGGCGGCAACGTTTCGTGAGCTGTGGCTGACCCGTATTCTCCATACCGATGTTCTAGTGCGAAGCTGGCTGCACTTGCGACAGATCAAGTGTCAGCCCAAGCAAGAGCCATGTTCCGCGGAAATTTTCGGGCCTTAATGTGCTTCATTGCAGATATATATCCCAACCAGCTGTGCATCAACCACGTTCGACTGCTCAATGCATTCGGGTCTTGGCCGGTACTTTGAGACTCTCCCAGTACTTCATACCAATTGACAAAGCTCCGACTATCAGATAATCGCCTCAGCCCAATCTCATCGACTGACTTAAATCATTCTTCCTGAATCCTTTTCCCGAGATCGCCGTTCCTGTCTCGCCAGCCACCCTTCTCACCGTCAACCCCTCCCCCGCCACCCTCCATCCCATTCCGAGAAGTCAAGCTCGACCAGGTACATCACATGTTCTCGAGCCCACGAGGCAACTCAAGCCTGACACCCCTGTCGGCGGTTGTGATATATAGGATTGGATTCAGGAGCGCCATCTATCAATCCGCATATTCTGTTTGTCCGCCTCACTCGCCGCATCAGCTTCCCACTCACAGTCGCAGACAGTCATGACGTAGCCGATGGCTGACTGTCCGGGCCTCGCCATCAGCGATGCTTGACTCTAGGAGTCGTAAGTCATTGCTTATTGTCAAACCTCAACCGTAACGTCTCAACAAGTCGCCCATCCGTTGATGAGAAAGTCAAAGGACCCACTGACTGTCGACATCACTGATGCAATGAACCCCGTCGATCGCCCATGGCATTACTGTCGTGCTAGACTCGATGTTGTGTACTATCCATTACGTATCAACCAAACATAGAATACCAGGCTTGGCAGCCCAACAACCATAAAACTACTCCCCAGTTCTCCCAAAGCCTTTCCGACCTTTGTCTGCTTCCCACTTCGTCTATTTTTGTCCTGACTATCGACGCCACCATCTTCGTACTCAGCCGGAATGCCCAAGGTTTTCTCTTCATCCTCGCTCTCATCGTCTGGGTCCGTCCATCGGACAGATGGGTAGTAACCCGCCTTGTCGATCAATGGGCTGCCGTCGTTCTCGCTCAGGTTGGACACGGCGCCGGAGCTGGGCAACGGGCTGATAGCGCGGGTGCGAGCGGTGTAACTACGTTGCACGCTCAGGTTGGCATTGTGAGGGCTGTTCGATGTCGAGGTGGAAGAGGCGCGTTGACGGTTCTTCTTCCCGTTGTTGGTGCGTGTTGGCGTCGCGTAGCCATTTGCTGTGTTCTTGGATTTGCCAGGACGGTAGCGCGAGAGGATAAAGTTGGGAGGAGCATCGTCCCCAGGTCGCTCTTGCCGCAGACTAAGCACTACGGCTCGGACGGTCAAGACCATCAAGGTCGCTCCAAGAAGCAGCGCATAGTCGATGAAGACATTGAGTTGATCAGGCAAGAGACAGATCTGGGTCTGTATGGTGGGAAGTGGTGTACCTACCGTTTCACCACGTTCATCGACGGGATTCCAGAGGCTCAAGAGCTGGAAGCCAGGCCGTCTCACACCCATAGCCCAGGAAAAGCTCTTGACAGTCGTCTCACGTACACTCTTGATGGCGGCCTTTTCAATATTGCCATTAGATCCTGGCAGACCAATGTTGTAGCGGTGCGTAACGTCGCAGTAGTCGTGGTCGTCGCCCGAGAACACGTGCATGACCTCGCCCGCAGAGAAGACGTGGCCCATCAAGCTTCCGGATAGCGATCTCGTGATGACGTTCTGGTACTGATACCCAGCACGAATGGTAATGGCTTTTCCGCCTTCGCGGTGGCTGCCACAGTCTGTGTCTGGGTCGCGATATAGCGGCACATGTGTTAGGAGAATGACTGGCAGTTGCACCCCAGATACTTTGTCGTTTTGATCGGTGCTTGCCATTGCCGCGTCCTGAGGATCAACAACAGTATGCGCATGCCCGGTATGGTTGAGCTTATCAGGATATAGCGCACTGAGCGTATCGGCTACCGCTTTGTTCGCCGGCTCGCGCACGTTTTCGAGGAAATTCATCGTCGGTTCCCAGATGTGCTTGAGCCCAGGAAGCCTATCGGCAGGTGTCTCTCCTCCTTCTGGAATGAATTGACTAAACGCAGACAGCGATGGTGAGTCGATGCTGATGAAAGTGTGATTGCCAAGAACATCTACGCGGTTGGTTCCGTCAAAGCGCATGTGGAAACGGTCTCTCACAGCCAACTGAACACCCATCCCAAAGCCAATGTCGTGATTGCCTGGCAGACCAGAGAGTATGCGCCGCACCTTGCCACCTGCCACAGCGTATTCTTTGGTGGTGATGTTGTGAGCACCATTGTCCACTGCGACGGCGTCCTGCGCGACTTCAAATGCTGGCAATATCTCACGGTTTCGTTGAGGGTACAGCTGGTCCCGCTCAAAGAAAATGCGGCCGAAACGTTCGTAGTCCGCGTCCCACTGTTGCTGGTCCCATTTTGCCCACTTGCCGTTTTCTCCATGCACAAACTCCTTTAGATCGTTCCCATGCTCGTCTAGAAAGTGGTCCTCCTTCCTGATGGCATGATCATGCGGCCGAAACTTGGCCTTCTCATAGCTCTCCTTGCTTCTCTTCCCGAGCGTCTTGCCCTCGATGATCTCGTTCAATGCTTTTCGCTGGCTCGACTTCAGTGGCCTGGCGTGTGACGGCGCCCATTCCCTGCCCCCGTCGAAGAGATCGCCAAGAAACACAATCGAGTCCGGATCCAGCTCGCGGTTGATCAATCGGAAGTTCCTGGCCATATAGCGATCGGTATATGTCTCAGTCAAGCTGGACAGCGGCCATGGTCTGCCCGGGTACGTATGCGGATCCACCAGTTGCGGATCAGATATGAAGACGATGCGATGCGGCGCAGCTTCTTCCGGCCATTCCTCCCACTTCTGCCAGTCACAACTGTCTATGTGTGACTTGAACGTCAGCCGCTCGCCCCAATACAATACGTAAATCCATGTCAGCGTCAGTACGGCCGTTATTAATGAAAGTCGTCGAAGGAGCGGTATGCCGCGTGTTACCTGTCGGTAGTGTTGCAGAGCGGCATCGGGGGAAAGCATCATAAAGGAGGGCGAGAAGGGAAAGGCCAGTTCATCTTTACAGCAATCCCAGAGGAGAGGTCTCCTTGTTTATTAACTACCGCGTTTGTGGATTTCGAGCTTCGACCGCCGCCGCGTAATTCGGAAGGATGGCGTGTCGCGACTCGCGTGGCCAGGCCCAGCAGGGATAGTGCCCTTGATTGATCCCTGTCAATCTGGGGTCAGCGGTCAATCAAATCAGTAGTGTTGGGCCTCGACTTCATACGTACCTTGGTAAAAGGCCTCGTGCTACCACCAGCACGTCCTTACACGCGCTCATGTATGAAAGGCAGCAACAATGGCGGTGGTCTATGCACGACACAGGCAACCACCGCGAATCGCCTTCAAAGCATTTATAGCCTTCGCGATGCCCAGTAGCCTTCCATCGCTACTGAACGACCGATACAAGCATGGCGAAGCTGCCATATGACCTGTTGCTCCAGGTGTTGGAGTTTGCCGACATCGACACATTCTTTAGCTTCCGTCTGGTGGATCGCCAACGGCACGGCCTCATCACTACACACGCTCACAGCCTTGCACAGTAGTGGCTCGAGCAACTTTCCCGCGACAAAACAGGATATTATCTAAATACCAAAGCTTTTTCAGCGGAGATGTCCTGGTGATCTGGGCATGGCTCAAGAAATTACGATATTATCAGCTTGCCGCCATCTTGCTGGAATGCCGTGGAGATTATGCCGAAGATCCACTTGGTCAGGAACTGCGCTTGTTGGTCACTCGAGGCTGGGATCGCCAAGATTGCGCGAAAAGTGCATGACACGCCAGCAGCCCAAAATCCCAACACGGGTATCTTCCCAGCCACAGGATCACGAAGATGTCGATTGCCTCACCCTCAATCGCGAGCTTGAGATTTGCCGGCGGCATTTGGACTACATGCATCATATTGACCGACCACGAGGACTTGATCTGGTCAGCCGCGATCTCCGTGACACTGTGTTTGGGCTGGAAGATTCTTCGCGTGTAGACCTAGGGAAGGCACGAGATGGTGGCCCAGGGGCCGAGATGTGGGTGCTAGCCCACGCTTATCGACTTGGGGCGAGCATCTTCTGGTTTGCATGGTGCGCGCAAAAGGGCATGTCATTGAATTTGGACTCGTTTTCAGTAGCGAAGAGAGAGCTTCTCGAGCATAAAGCGTGAATACATGTTGGACCAGCCACGATGCTTTTAGTCTTGGGCTCTTGACACTTAGTGTTCCTACCCATTATAATTCATGATGCAAGTAGCCTGCTGACGCGACTGAGATCTCCAAGGCTTGGGCAACGGACATTCGCCGTATCATTTACCTCCGTTCACTCGCGACATAGAGACAATGCTCACCACCCTACGGAACACGGCTAGTGGACAGAAGTTCGGTCCGTCCAGATCAGCACTATTCAAGCCTCACCCATCCACGTTCAGCCCGTCCCTCAACTCCTCAAAGAAACCCCGAACCTCCGCAGCCAGCTTTCCCTCCACATCACCAAGAATCGTACAGACGAGACTGTAGTTATTATACAAAAAGCGATCTCGTTTCCTGGCTTCGGCAATTCCCTTGCTCAATTTGAGCAAGAATGCCTGATACTCGCTCCTCAGTCTGGCCAGCCCGCTACCCGTTGGCTCGTCATCTCCTGCTTCCGAGCTCAGCGATGTTATCGCGTGCACGAAGTTGGCGAAGCGTTGGGTCAATGGGTGTGGCGCGGTTGACGCAGCACTCGCAGGCGCGGAAGTGAGTGAGAGCGCAGAGCCGGCAGGTTTGCCTGATAGTGATGCCGTAATCTTTCTGATGGATTCGCAGTGCGCGTCGATGATCTGTTGGAAACGGGGCCAAAGGAGCATGTTTGTGCCGTTGATGTAGCCTTCGCCGGATGGGACTTTACGACGCTGGAGCTCGAAAGCCAGATGCTGTGTCAACCTTACGCAGACCAGTACTCCAATAGCATCAAACGTGTTCTCGGTCAAAGCCCTCGTGAGCTCGTGTCCAATGTGGAACGTTGGGTTGAGAATCTCGTTGAATTTGCGGCTTGTGGCGTGGAAGCTTTGGTTACGAGAGCCGAAGAACCCTGTCAGGAAGCTGTATTCAGCTGAGGCGTTGTCGATGAGGGCGAGGTTAAAGGCTCGGAAGGGAACTTCGAGATTGTGTGTCCCTTTGTCTTCTTCGGCGGCGAAAGACGGCAGGGCGGTGTCGTTAGCGGTTCCAAGGTTGTCGGCTCGACGGCCCAGAGAGAAAGGATCGTGTGCGGCGGCTGCACCGGTGGGCCGGCTTTTCTTGGCTGCTGAATCGACGCCAAGCGTGTCTAAGGTATCAACAGTGAAGAGGTTCAGCTTGTCCAGGGCAGCTTTGTACCGCGAGAAGTGACTGGTGTAGTACCATCGCATGGTGTTGACGTAGGCCTGGCCTATTTCTTCTGCAAGCTGCGGCTGCCGCGTGGCGAGGAAGCCGTAGACATTTCGATATCGCAAGAACGCGTTCTGCTGTATCACTTGCGCGTTGATGCTCGGCGATCGTAGTGCTTTGATCTGAGCCACGACGTAGTCGCGTATGCGTTCCACTGCTTTGGCCGACACATCTTCGATAAAGGGTTTGACATCATGAGCTGCTTTGGTCTCCTTGCCTTCTTTGATCTTGGCGTCGATTGACTTGGACCGCCTCTCCAGGTCTTCGAGCGCTTTGACCCAAGCCTCGTCGACTGCACCTTCAGTGATCTTGCGTACAGTCACTGGTGGAATAACGAATGCATCGACCTCTGGACCAAGTACTTTCTCAACGATTTTGCGATTCTGTAGCTTATTATTCAGTGCTGTCGACCTGTCCTGCAAATGCTCGATCTCAGACGACACAGCTGCCAAATCTGCTCTAAAGCTCGTCAAGTACGTCTCTACTGATTTGAGCACTTCGTCGCAGGCCGCGATGGATTTGTGCAAGTCCTCAAATTTGTCCTTCTCATTTTCGAAACCTTCCACCACAGGTATGATGGCAGCATGTTCAATTTTCTTGACTCCCGGCCCTTCGATATCTGAAGAAGCGTCCGCAAACTCGTTCAAGCTGAAACCTTCGAACGCAACATCCTCTGCTAGTACAGGAGGCTTCGGACCCACTCGCCCATCATCAGATGCCTTCTCGCTGACCAATGGTCCCAATATGCTCGTCAGCACATCATCGGGATTTAGGTCACCTCGCGGACCGCCTGCCAGCTCGCTCTTTAGCGTCGTTCCATTGGGAACCCGCGCTGCTGCTGGCAAACTCTCTGTGGAAGTACTCAATGACGCCACTGACAATGAAGACGTTCTAGGATTCAGACCAGGCCTTCTGGGCGATTGACCAGAACCCAGCTGTATCGACCTGTGCGGAGCTGGTGAAATGCCCCTGTTCGACGTCGAAGAGGGTGCGGGCGTGGTCTGCCCCGAGAAGCGTTCTAGCCACATGCTGCGCTCCCGAATGCTGGAGGGATGGAGCGATCTTGCGGTTGAACGTGCAGGGAAGGTAATCACTTGTATCTCGTGGTGCGGGACTAGCCGCCGCTGCACGGACCAGTGAGGGGCTCGCATCTCGCCAAGCATATTTTTGGCGGCCGAATCTTCGCCTCTTCACCACCACCGCGACTCACGACTCCTAGCACTGCCTTCTGATACCACCGTAAATTCCAACGCTCCCGACGCTCTTTGGACAACATGGCGGAGAACAACGATGCCCAGGTAAGCGCCATCGTCCAGATATGGGGGGCTATCAGAAGAGGAGGAGGATGGAGAACCCCGCGATCGAGTACCCGGCCTTCCCTAAAGGCGCGGTAGAACAGGCGCATGTCATGGCATTGAGGTTGCGAACGTTTAGTCTGACGATATTATTCCGCAGCATGAGCTCGAGTTTGAAAGCGCCGACGCCGGCGCCTCGCTCACCTACCCGATGCAGTGCTCGGCCCTCCGCAAGAACGGCTTCGTTGTCATCAAGAACCGCCCGTGCAAGATTGTCGAGATGAGCACCTCCAAGACCGGCAAGCACGGTCACGCCAAGGTCCACTTGGTTGCTATTGACCTCTTCACCGGCAAGAAGATGGAGGATTTGTCCCCGTCCACCCACAACATGGACGTTCCGAACGTCCGCCGCCAGGAGTACCAGCTCCTCGACATCACTGACGACGGTTTCCTCTCCCTCATGACCGACAACGGTGACACCAAGGATGATGTCAAGGTTCCGGATGGTGAGGTTGGCGACAAGATCACCAAGCTGTTCACCGACGAGGGCAAGGAGACCAGTAAGCTAGCCGGACTTCAAGGCGGCATTGCACAGGCAGCTGACATTGCGACAGACGTTATCGTTCTCACCGCCATGGGCGAGGAGTCTGCCATCGACGCCAAGGAGGCTCCCAAGGGCTCCTAAATGTATCGTCACGACATACCCGCAGGAAGCTGGCCGACAAGAGTACGGAGCGCATGCGGCCAGCTTCACGATTCAACGGATAACGTGTGCTACGATAGGTGCATGTGGGACGGAGAAGCTAGCAGACCGTATTGTCATATTGGGTGCTATATCTTTTGGCCCCACTGCAAAGCGGAAGAGGCGAGAAGGATAAAAGTGGGTAGCTCGTGATCTGTTCTTGCTCTTTCCCGGCGATGAGATGTTGTGGAGGTGGTCAGATGTTTGTAGCGCATCTACGACGGTCTAATGATCTATATGACCTCGCTGCAGTCACAATATGTCTGTCCCAATCGTTGTGCCTCGATTCCGGCTTACCCAAACCCTAACCCTAGGCAGGTCAACTTCGGGAACAGCTCATGCTCTCGAGTTGTTCCGAGAACGTGAGAGCCGTGAAGGAGGTTACGTATTTGTCTCAGGACTCCTTGTGCCGACTCCCGTGATTTGAATGATCCTTTGACGGATCGATTGTGTTGAAATCGAATTTAGAAGTCCGCACGTCCGATGCAACAATGTGCTTTCCAAACTTCTCATAACCACCTGCACTCTGCTTTTCGTGGACAATTTTCCCAGTGACGGCGGAACGAGCAAAATTGGCCACACCTGAAGGAACAATGAATTGACGACAATCTGATCTATGGCGCCTCGGACGTATACACGCGGTGAGCCCTGTGAAGAATGTGGCTCCACGCGATATCTCACGTCCGATGACGGGTATACTTACTGCCTACGAGGCCATCAGCAAACTGCGGTAAGTCAAGGCAAGCACCAAATCAGGCCACCACAGGCTGTATAGCATCAGGGTTCTGGCAACTTGTGCGCGCGAGGCGTAGGCAGAGGGAGGTGCCAAGACCAGGTCGTCGAGAAAGCTATTGCCATCGCTCTCACTTTATAACTTCTCGACAGCCCACACCAGCGGCACGCATCATCGAGCGTCGTCAGGATGCTCAATGGCAGCGGCTAGGCGCAGATTTTCCAGGTTCCACTTTGATGGATGTCTTCCGAATAATGGCATCGAGGCTAACAACGGCATGAACAGCGAGGCACAGCTGTAGCTCATGGCGAGGAAGCTGGCGAGGTCGTCATCACTGGACGGAAGTCAAAGCGGAAGGATAGTGATGCCGAATCTATTGCAAGTACAAAGTCTGGACTCAGCGCATCAAAGGCATTTGAGCAGTACCTGCTTTGCTTGCAGCTGATACTCAGGAAGCAGCTCCAATGGCTCATTAAGTACCAACAGCTGCCCGAAGAGCTTGAATCGTTGGTGAGAGATCTATGGGCATTGAGGCTGCGTAAACATCAGAGCAGAGCAGGCTACGAGAGCGGGACGGAGACTGAGGCGCACTCTCAACAGTTTAGCTCTCAGTCTGAAGGCGAGACGTCTGCATCAGATGCCACCAGACGAAGCAGCAGCCTCAGCCAACGGCGGCGAAGAGAAAAAGCGGACGGCTCAGCGCCGTCAATGCTTGACTGTGTGGGCTTGATCTACTTGGCTTGTCTGCTACTGCGCGAGCCCGTGACGATGGGTGACTTCTACGCTTGGATACAGGTCGGAGGATTATTATACTACAGCGCCAGCAAAGGAGTTCCCATAGGCATGAGGGAGCGACTTCCAGGCGTATACCAGGATATGCTTGAGCCGCAGATCATGTCTAACACAGACAAGCTGCATAAGCATGTGCAAAAAATGTTCGGTCTTTTCACCAAAGACTTGGGAATGACCATCCCTCCGTTAAGTCACGCCCCTCTACTATATCGATGGCTGCTGGAGCTAACTCTACCGATCGAATGCTATGCTGGTGCCTTGCGATTGTGCAGGTCCCTCGATCTAAAATTTGCGTCCGCACCAGATGCGCGGGTAAGCACAGGAAAAGTTGCGCTCACTTATCCCGAAGTCAGGCTTATGGCTGTCTTGGTGGTGACAACCAAACTCCTGTTCCCGCTTGACGACGCACAACGCTACCCATCTTCCGCCACTGACTTGTCCGCTCTGAGTATTGACTGGCCCGCCTGGTCCACTGTACAAACCAGCTCCGAGCCACGACGGCCAGGACTGTACGGGCATTCTGAAGCAATGCAGTCGAAAGAGGTCCACCTGCAAGCCGATAATGGAGACCTGGATGACTACCTGGACTGGGCCGAGGAGAACGTCGCGAGTGAGGACGTGAGGGAGTATGGCAAGCCTGGAAAGGATGCCGAGTTCAGAAGGAAGTTGTTCAGGATCTTTGCTATTGATTTTGGGAGAGAGAACACTGCATCCAAACCATGGGATTCCGATCAGGAAGCAGATGATTTTGCATCTGCTCCTACACATCGACAACCAAGAGGTGAAGTCGAAGAGCCCCTGCCCAATTACCAAGCGAGACGGGCAAGTCAAGAGACGGTGCATCCCGCTGGCGCTCAGTCTAAGATACAGACGGCGCGAGAGTATGAAGGTCAAGCCGGGCGCGGCCCTGATGCACACCGAAACAGCCAGTCCAATGCGGACCGATTACCTCCAGCACTACTGCGCTCAAGCCGCGCAAAGCCGAGCCAGAGTACGAACACGCCAAAGGTCACTGGCTCACTTTCGACCAAGCGTATTGTGGAGGACCAGGGTGCCGAGCGGTTTGGCGGTGCCGTCTCGAACGATGCATGCAGTGCCCATGGGGTGATGAATGGAGACATCGATCGGGCTGGAAGCTTCTACCGTCGTTTCAGAAGTGTGGAGGAGCTGAGCAACGGCGCTTTCGGCACCGGCACATCGGTCGCGAAAATATTCCATGAACGGGCCGCGGATGTGGTTGGTGTCAGTCTCGAGGCCCTTGTGAAGGCAGTATGTTTGATTGAGGAGATGGTCTCGAGGTGGGAGGAGGCTGTGCGGCGTACGAGCGCGGTGCGAGACCGTCTATGGCTATCTCATCCCTTGGCAGACTTGGCAGGCTATGAATGCCGTCAAATGGCGATAGCTGTACCGCATCACTAGCATCACGCGCATTCTAGCACTGCATTGGGTCGCCTAGCTGGCACGAGCGATAGCACGGTCATTGCACTTGGCTCCGCCGGCGTGGTTTGAGCAATTTTGAGCCTCACCAGAAAAATCGACGCCGGTCATACTGGGATGCGACCATGATGGCCGGACTAAGTTTTCGCCTCTTAGAGCGGCCGATCAGTCTTCTGACACGCTCTGACCAACCACAAGCATGCGGCATTGCCGCAGCTACGCCTTCATCCGCCAAGCAGATGCATAATATTTGTGCGCGAGACTAGCAAGAAGGTCTCCGCCACTTTCAGCGTCCATCGTGACCAGCACTCTTCGGCGCATGTATCCATGTATCAGGAGTGGCACATTGCTGGAGCCGCTGTTGTTTGTTCACAAGAAAAGGCTCGCATCTAGACTTGAGTCTTATTGCATCCCAAGAGGTTCACGGTCAGGTATCTAGCTTGGCAAATGCCCAGTGAAACGCCAGAAGACACCGGGAAAGTTCGACCTTGGATCGACCCGACCCATACTGAACCAGCCTTCAGTGCTTACTCATTTGACCGCCAGGAGTGACCCTGCATTGCTTGGTTGACCCTAATCGTACCTGTGTCGAGCATGGTATGTGCGTTTGCGGTGAGAGCAGCGTCCTCGCGCTTACCTTTGCGCAAAGGGACATACCATCGACGGGGCGTACACGCCCTCGTCGGTCTGCAAGGTCACTGGCGGAAATTGAGAACGGTCGGAGAACAGCAGAGATTGTATCCACATATCGTGAGATGTCAGGGAAGAGCTTGACCTCCGGCCCGGTCAGACCTGGGCTTATCTGCAGGTACATCATTGCTTAATTGGCCAAATGACATTGAAGCAACTCGTACGACAAAACAAGCAAACGACCTGTGCAAGAATTCGTCCGGGGCCTGAAGACACAACCTTCGAGCGCAAATTGTAGACCTTTGGAGTTCAGGCACGTGATTGAGCTTTGAAAGCGTAGTCCTTGAGACAACGGATGACTTTGGCCGATGATGATGGTGGAAATGAGGGAAATCCAGGAATCAGATGTGCGCAGGGCACATGAGGATAAGTACGTGAACTCGATATATTGACAATAGAAGCGTTGACAAGCCTTAGTGAGGCTGATCTTATTGGACCGCGTTGCGCCTATCGTGTCGTTGTGGCGTCATCATGGACAAACGTCGATGAACTCTACCAGACAAACGCTCGCGCAGAAGGTTTGGACTGGAGGGAGCGCGCGCAACTCGATCGATCTCCGAGCCCGTGTCTTCGATGGCATGAGGCGGCACATCTCTCGCGCTTGGAACACATGCGTCGTAGCTCTTCATATCAAATGTCGCACCACTGCAGCAGCACGAGGTGCAGGGATTAGAGAGACGCGGCTTGCGCAAGATTGCTGCTCATGTCTTGGAGGACCCCGGCCCAAGCATTGACCACAAATGATGACTTGTCAAATCGAAGAAGACTAGTCCCCAACGGCCGATGAACTCTGTTCTCGTGCATGCCGGCGAGGTCGCCGAACACCGCTGTGCATGAAGTTTGAGGCTTGAACCCTTGCAACTTTGCAAATGCTGAATTTTTAATATGCAAGCACAAACTTGGTCGGTCTCAGCTCTCTCATGCTAGGTCCCTGCTGTCTTGCGCGCGCTATGTTTTGTCGGATCCAAGACCAACCACCGTGGGCACCGATCTTATTGCCGAATGGCAGCCTTGGCCGCCCAGGTTTGACGTGCGCCGGGTAGGGTCAAGACATGACTGATCGCGAGAGTGAGACCTGGAGTAAGCCCAGGACCCTGTCGGCACGTTCTCGTTCACTGGGCTAACAGACCCATGTCTTCTTAGGGACGCACCCAAGATGACCCAACAATTGAGCGTTCGCAGGACTTGCAGTATCCCTGCGGAAAAGCCGTTAGCCTCCTCCGCAAGTTCAAGAAACCGTTTATGACGCTACCTAAGCTCCAACCAAGACCATAGCCATGGCATTACACTCCATCGAAACGGTTGCATAGAAGTTGCTATTGGCAACGACTTTATCGACCATCGTGCCCTTTCATCATTACCAACCTTCACTGCGCATCGCAATTGATTGTAAGCTGCTAGCAGCTACATTTCATTTCGGCTGTAGGTCGCAGATATTGTGGTTACCAAGTCGGAATGCGTCAAGACCTGAGCATCAATCCACTTGAAAACAACGGTCTCTGTTCCAAGCTTTGATCTGTCTAGCCTTGCGATTCCGGCATCTGACATTGACAACGTTGAAGCATCACATTAATATCGTTCTCAGCCCACGTGATGCAGTAATCCATTTGCTCGCAGGCTACAGCAGCGATTTATCACTTCTTTATCTTTGAGCCCTGCCTAGCGGTCTGAAGCCCGCGGGCTGAGGGCTCGAGATGCCTGACGGCGTTGCGGGATTTTACTGGCGGAAGCGTGCTAGGACAGCGCAGCATGCCTGTCCGGGATCTGCCGGCTACATGTCCCCAAGTGCCGGCACGTTCCAAGATCACCAGCGCGCAGTTGGTCAAAGCGCGCATGCTTGAGCATCGGAGACCATGATGTTTTCCATCACGAGCTGCACGAAAACCCGACTAACAAGGTGCGTGCAGCGTGTGGCCTGCGGACGCGGCGGTTCGGCTGTCAGAAAGTACGGCATACAAGGTATAGAGTTAAACCTGTTCTATAGCAAACGGGAGAACTACTGGAGGATGCGCACGGCAGAATGGTCCCTGATGGTCTCACGTACCTGCGTCCAAATCGTACTGGAGCATCTCTCTTCGCGCTGACCCAAATGGGAATCTATTGCCTGTAGGGGCCAGCGCTAGAATGCTTTGGGCTTTAATGTCGCCGAAGCGGTGCGTTGTGGGGTTGGCCCGCGGCTGCCAACAACGCCTTTTGCCTCCTAATTATAGGGTCAATCAAACTCTGCAATGGGAACCCCGGCCGGTATAGACATCGAACCTCATGAATTGACGACTTTCTGCCTTTGTTTATGCGGGACCGCAGAAGAGCTGTCCGGCAACGCCAGCTAGCTCGACGACTGGCTTGGGCCAATGGCGTGGAGCGGCGTGATGGATTGAGCGACTGGCAGAGGTCGGTTCGCGTCTGCAGCAGCAAGGGATGGCCCTCTAAGGTCGAGTTGCTTTGTGTACCCTTTTGCCATCGTGATGGCTGCCGTACGGCTCCTCTTGTGCTCCTCTGGCAGCGTGCAGCCTTACGGATCCGACCATGACCGTTGAGGCCAGTTGCGATAGGCGCCAATGTCGCCGAGATACAGGCAGAGAGATCGCTCCGGAATACAAGCCTCGTGCTGCCGGGCAGCAGCGCTCCGCCTACTAGTAGTGACATTAAACTTTTAAGCTTCTTCACCGATGGTGCTCTACGCAAGGATCCCGTTAAATATAGGAGCTAATTCTGCCGCTATTATCGCTTTGATCTACCCCAGGAAGGGGCCTCCAAATGCCCCGGGGCCTCACACGACGCAATGCGGCGCTGCCATGGGAGGTCTGGCTGGCGTCATGGAGCCAGTCAGCTGCTGGAATCGGCCACTCGCGCTTTGTATGGATCGTCTTTCGCACCGTCTGGCTTGTCGCCTCTATCTGAATCCGATCACTCACCTTTGCGTAATTCAGATGGCCGTTGCTTGTCGCTCATTTTATTTATCGATTGTATTGTCTCGTGCTGCGATACTTCAGTGTCATCGATTCCTCACGTCCTCGGCTGTGTGTCCTGGAGGCTCTTTGGAACAGTTCCACCACTTGGACTCTACTGCGCATCCTTCGAGGCTACGCTGACACATCTGCTTGACGACACCTCTTCCAGAAGGATCTGAAACACTTTTCGAGCCATTGACGAGCGACCGACAGGACGGCTGGCATTCCTGACCTTGGTCCACCTACCTGGTCAGCCACCACACCACTGCGTCACGAACCAGATCAGCACGATCTAGCAACACCGTCACCATCAGCCATCGCTGCGGGGTACGCGCGCAGCAAGGCTGGAAGGCACTTCTGTGATCGCACAACTGTCGACGCTACGCCTGTCACTCTCCAAGAGCCTGCCATCACGAGGTCGGGCTCACTCTGGAACGACATTCCTGGCATCAAGTGGCGCTGAACACCTGCCAATCGAAGCCCTGTGCCAAAGAACGGCCCAATACTTTGGACAGAAGGAGAAAGAGCGACCCACTTTGCGCTTTCCTCCCTTGGAAGCTCGATCAGGCCTTTGCTCATCGTGGAATCACCGCCATCGACAACATTGCATTGTTTTACATTGACCCACGCCGACGATAGCCAGCGCAAGCGGGGCAGATTCTTTGTCAACTTGACGGTGAGCGAGCAGGGCGGTGCACCTTTGGGCCACGGCAAGTTATCCGCGTGCATTCCCAGCTAATCCCTTTCAGCTATTTGTTTTGGCCTGCTGAGAGTCAAATTCGATACAGCGTTGTCGCTTCGACACCGGAGTTGGAGTCGGCGCGGATAAGTACAGTAGCGAAGCGCCAACACCTTGGATCCAGCATCGGGAAGGCCTGCAATCTCCTGCGAACTGTTGCGCGAACGCCTAGATTCCCGGAATTTGATTCATCGGATCGCCGCGCCATATCAACATTTGTCGGCTAGCGGACGCCTTCGCTGAGAACGTCAAAGGACAACTTCTAATTCTGCATGTCTTGGGCGGGTAGCTGCTCACGCGCTGGGACCAACTGTTCATTATCCCTGCCCAGCCTTGCTTGGAGCGTACTCTGCGCCCATACATCACCCGCTTAGGTCGTACAAGTTGCAGCAGACTCCTCTTGCAGCAGCTTCCAGCTTGACGGAAGCCATTCCACTGCAACGCTGGCAACCGACATCACCCACATGCGTCAGGCACGTCTCATCCATCCCCATTTGCCCTATCCTCTCGACATCCCACCCATCTTGAGTGCATCTGTTCCATCGCACTCATCTCTCCCAACTCTTGCGGTTGCCTATCTGCTCAGCCACAACATGCGCAAATTCGCTGACTAAGGTATCAATAGCACGAGAGACGAGACAGCAAATCGTTCCTGATTGTCGACGAAGATTGCGGCATACCTACATCAGTTGTCGAAAGCTATCGTTCACACGGCGACAACGGGCCATTGGCCCAGTCGGACCCGCGAGGCTATTTATTGTCCATGTCGGAGTACGAAAAGCCGCAAGCTTACGATGTGTATGGCGGTAAGTTCAAGCTCCAAATCGCACACGTGCCCAGTTGCCTCAGGACCCGCACGGTCACCTGCGCCGATTACGGCATCGTCCACCTGGTGCGCGCATGTGGAAAAATAGGCAGATGACTGACGGTAACGGTGACGCTTCCAGAATACAATCCCACCACCAGATCCGAACACGGGCAAGACTACACGGGGTTTGGTGCCCACCAAAATTACCCTTCCCAGTATGTAGGCTCCCAAGCGTCTGTACCGTCGGGCCTGCCACAGTCAACTGCTCTGCTCATGGTGCCGTCTGCTCAACAATACGGCGGAACCCATGACCCTGCATACTATGGTCAGCAGTACGCACAGCAGTCGGTATACTCCTCGACGGTTCCTCGCCAAAAACCGGAGATCATCAGCTGGACGCCCGAGCAAGGGCATGAAGGCACGAAAGTCACCGTCTACTTCAAATCGATCTACGACCTTGACGCGCCACAAATCAAGGCTTGTTTGATGTTCGGCTCGGCAAAGATTGAGAGCACTCTGTCGCGGACAGCTCAAGTCGGAAACATGTACTCGTACGAGCTGTCCGCAACCGCACCATCGCTGAGATCAACGAATTCGCCAGATGAGTATGCGCCTTTACATCTGATCTTTGACGACAGCCCTGTTCCTTGGGAGTCAGCCTCCCTGGAGCTTGGAGAATATCACTACATCGACGCGACAGCGTGCTATCCTCAGGATTCACCGCAAGAGCCAAAGAAACGCAAGCTCTCGCCGCAAGCGTCGCCCCGTCGATCGCCGCCTAAGAAGCCATCTCTGCACCACCTCTCCTACAGCTCGACCCCGATTCCATCAGCGACGCCCACATCGCCATTTCGACGCCCTAGTCTACCAGACGTGTACACGCCGCACCGTCGTGTCGGCTCAAATCCGCAAGAATACCAGCCAGCGTATAGCGCCTCTTTACCATCGGCGCAGCAATACTATGGACAGGCTACGCCTTCGCTTCAAGGCGTTCACAGTCCGTCGTGGTACAACCAAGGCAATGCCGCGACTAGAAGTCCCTCGGCCGCAGCAATGTCAGTAGCGAGTAGGACGCCAAATCTACTGCCTTCACCCGCAGGACCCACCCCACCACTGGTTCGCACGTCAACATTGCAAAATTCTCACTCCACGCCCGGCTCTGCCGTGACGCCAAGTTTCAACCCATACGCTATCTACCCGTCAAATTCCAAAGCTGTGCTCAGCATCCAAGGGGACCTCAATTCGATGGTCAACGATTGGACCAGCGCAGAGTGGGAAACTAGGCGACGCTTGGTGCAATTCAGGCGTAGCCAGACTGGAAGTGTGATCACAGCAACATTCGAGCCGGTCACGCTGGAGACTCGGGTCCCCAACAGCATCTGCGTCAGCTGCATCTGGTGGGAAGAGAAGCAGGAGTGCTACGTCACTAGTGTCGATACCATTTCACTGCTGGAGTCACTGGTGGCTGTCCGCTTCACGGTGGAGGAGAAGAACCGTATCCGCCGCAATCTGGAGGGCTTTCGGCCTGCGACGGTGTCCAAGGCGAAGCCAGACAGCGAGGAGTTTTTCAAGCTCATCATGGGATTTCCAAATCCGAAACCCAGGAATATCGAAAAGGATGTGAAAGTCTTCCCATGGCGAATCTTGGCAACGGCGTTGAAGAAGATCATTGGCAAATATGCAAGTCACCCCGGCCCGCATGATGCATCTCATGACGCATGATGCAGATGCGGCATTTTCCCTCCCCACCATTGGCTGTGCTAACGACATGTGATATAGTCTGCGAGCTATTCTTCGACCGCGGGCGCGTTGCACACACCCATTGCAGGACCCTCGTACACCACCTCTTCGGTCGTCGCAACGCGGACTTCTGATCCGGGCCTGCCTGTCGAGTCAGTGCAGCGGCCAGGCGCAAGCCCGCATTCAACCACCGGCTCTGCGACGTCCCATGGCCATGCTCCACACGCGTATGGGCCTGCTATGGTGACCAGCTCGTGTGCATATCCACCCATGGGCGCGTCGTCAGGTGTCGGCATCGGCCCGTCAGGAGGCCCACCAGATCTGCGTCTTGGCGTGTCCGTCTCTGATGCTGGACATTCGACATCTTGGCACCAGCCTCAAGCAGCATATTCGTCTGACCTCTCGGCCGCGAGGCAGAATAGTGCCTCATGGGAGTACAACAGCTATCTCGCTGGGTCACCCGCGACTGGACTTCCGAGCTCGGCGCACGCCTATGCCTATCAGCAGCCGCATATGTCGCAAAGTCCCAGATATCCCTCTTTGACCAGCACTCAGGCCGGCATGCTGCCAACTATGGAGGCAGGGCGCTTCGTGCCCTTGCAAGACTACGAGGCTCATCATGGTCAGCCGACCTCGGCTGCGCAGCACTAGCCATACAGTTCGACATCGGGAATACAAATGATGTGCATGAGCAAGAGTCGAAGAAGTCTATCTGTCATGCTGCATCCGAAAAGGCGTAGTCCCGACCTTTCGGCTCTTCATCATTGGGTGGTCATGCGATCTATCCGGCGGCGCTTAGCCGGAAACGCTCCTCACCACCTGCGGCACACCATCTTCGCGACTCCAACCTGGCCGCGACTTGCGGCCACCCCACGCACAATACAACAATCGTTCGGCTGGCTTTGATCTCTTTGTTCAGCACCGCCGCGAATCTTGGCTTGAGCTGTGTAATTGCATCGGTGCTGCGGCCGCTTGATCATCCCGACTTGCATCTACTGCACGCCACATTCTTCCCGCCACACATCTTCATCACTCCCGACTGGCTATGGTCATCTGGCCGGTTCGCGACACACACTAATGGATGCGCATGACTTTTGAATTCAAGACGGACGTACGATCGAGAGACATCAACATTGCGACGGCGTTTTTCTGCCTGTTTCGAAGGCAGTCTTCATCGGCAGCACATCGATAGACGACTTACACTAGGGCGCACGTTTTTAATGCTTCTCTGGGATTCTTCGCGCGTTGCTTGCTTGCTTGCTGCGTTCTGGGAGGCCGAACCCTGCGATGAATAGAGGATTTTATCACCCACACGGGTAACCAACAACAACAAACCGCGATACTCAAGGACCAACAACCAAATGGCTGACATCGTCAATGCGGGCATTATACTTACGAAAACATCGAATCCGGAGTTTAAAGTTGGAAGAGCATACACCTTATCGCGATGATACCAATTTGCTTCCGGACGTGTTCGCTGTTTTTGGGTTCTGTGAGAGAGACGTTTGGCATGCATGGTATGGATGGGAACGGAACATAGATGGAGATTGAGCATTGAGAGCGTTGTTTGACTGGCGTTGCGTCTGTATGGATTATGAAGCACTTGTGTTTTTGTTAGCTAGATTTACATTTCTGTCTGCTGGCGATTGCATTTGAGAGCGTAGCGCTTGGGCATGGCGACTTGATGAGCGACAACGATAATGTTTGGCAGCTTTTGCCTTGCTTGCTTTGCCTGATTGCTTGCTCGATTGCGGTTTCCTCGCTTCATTTTCGGGGGTCGCGGCAGTTGTTGTGCGGGCATGGCATTGAGCGGCGACCGCAGTAAGTCCTCGAGCTTGCCTTTTGTTTTCCTTTGTGTTGCGGTGTGTGATGCCATGGGCAGGCCTGTAATGATATGATACCCCAGAGAAGATAGCTCTGCCTGAATGAGACGTGAATACTTTAGCTTGTGTTGCAAATGCTTGGCTCTGAGAGTGTCTTTTGCTTGTACATCGTTGTGCCATGATTGCACGGGGCGTCTGTCACTGCGTGCACCCGTGGTGTCAGTCATGGTCCACCTGGATCGTCATGTTTGCCATCAGATGTGATTTTGGATGGCTGGGTCAGCGTTCCTCGGGTTGGAGGGTCGTGCTCTGTCAATGCAAGCAACCGCCCGGCGGCTCTTCTCGTTGATTCGTGAATTTCGAATCGGGAAAGGGCAAAATGTGCTTTGAAATGATGCTCGTTGGGAGGGAGTGATAGTGCTTGGGCGCAGATTGTGGGTAGCATGTAGAACCACATCCTTCGCGAAGCAGCGATTGGTACATCTCGCATCGATATGGGCACCAAGCACCAGGCACGACAATCGTCATCCCTTGCGCGGCTCTTCTTGCACCGCAGACGTTCACTTACGAATCCCTCGAACACCTCAGCAGGTGGTTAGGGTAGCTTTGCGAATCGTGACGTCTAGCATGCGCATCGCCATCGCCATCGATCAATTGGCAGGAATGCGGTTGCTTCTGATGTCCCACCTCTCTCATGAGACACAGGTAACGGCTGACAATGCGGAGCACCGTCCGTCAAAGGCATGGTCTCACAAACAGCTGGAGAAAGTCCGCCTGACCTGTCTGGATCCAAGAACAGCAAATGCACTTGCATATTACCTGCCTTGCTTTACTGAGCTGGAGATCGAGGGTGTGGCGAGTCAACTAACCGTGTTACGACCCCGTGATCATGTTGCAGAATGCTGATACTGGAATTGGAGGCAATTGTTGCTTTTCTGTATTCCATGTAGTCTGCTTGCGATGTATGGAAGTATCTGTCAAAGCTGCTAGCCGGTTCCTGTACAACGGTGGCATCGACCGCAAGTGTCTCGTTGCAGCAATCTTGAAACAATGCCACAAAGCCTTTCTGCGTTTGTGCTCGAGATAGGGTGTCAGGTGTATGTGGTGTAATGAGGCGAAAGAGCTTGAGCTGACTACAGGTGTGAAAGCCTTTTGCCACCGAACGCCAAGGTTTGCTCGAAGTGCGGCAAGTCCCGCCCTGCGCACTTGGACGATTTCTCTCAGTCGAACCTCGACATCATCACAGCATTCGACAAGACACCTGCACGAAGTCAGCCAAGAGTAAGTCAACGTTGCAAGTGCATTTAGGCGCTCATAATGTCATGATGCTAACAATTTGATAACAGTGCAGATGTAAGCCCTCCACACCTGCGGATACGATCACGAGCGATGGCGGCGATGAGCATATACTGACACTGACCGTGCAGTTTCGTGAAGACCCTCACGGGCAAGACCATCACCCTCGAGGTCGAGAGTTCTGATACCATCGACAATGTCAAGAGCAAGATCCAGGACAAGGAGGGCATTCCTCCGGACCAGCAGCGTCTGATCTTTGCCGGCAAGCAGCTCGAGGATGGCCGCACCCTCAGCGACTACAACATCCAGAAGGTACGCAATATATGAGCAGAATAGGCGACACAACCGAGAGAATGGGATGGCATACTGATGGACACCCTAGGAGTCCACCCTCCACCTGGTCCTCCGTCTCCGTGGTGGTATCATCGAGCCTTCCCTCAAGGCCCTGGCCTCCAAGTACAACTGCGAGAAGACGATCTGCCGCAAGTGCTACGCCCGCCTGCCACCGCGTGCCACCAACTGCAGGAAGAAGAAGTGCGGCCACACCAACCAGCTGAGGCCGAAGAAGAAGCTGAAGTAGATGATTCGTCGTCTATGGTGTGGCGACGGATTGGGGTTGTGGTTTGCGGGTGTGGAGGCATCATGGAGAGTTGCGATGTATTGAGCATGACAGAAGAATTGGCCATGAAGTGGGTTACAAGTGTGCGTGTTGAGTGGCATGCATGGATCTGCACTGCTGCGAGCATGCGGTGTGCCTGCGGGCTGATGGAGTTTAGCTGGTCTCTATGGGAATGAAGCACACGTTGACCACATCTTCGATCTGTGTGCTGTGCTCATTTGAAGTGCAGGCATTCCGACTTGGCTCGATGCAGTGACAATAACTAATAATACAGGAACGGGGCCTGTGACTGGAAGGCGCGAGCAGCCAGGTCAGAGAGGACCAGCAAAGGACTCGCATGATTTGCCGGCCGGTAGAGGCATGGTCTTGGTCAAGCGGTAAGAGCAGGCAGGCGGAATCTTCTCTCTTGCTGCTCCTCTTGATCGGTTGAGTCGATGTCCTGCGAGTGCTGTGTACTGGCACTACTTATTATCATCTCGTCGTCGCCTGCATTGTACGGGTCCTGGATTGAGGCGTAGAATCCTGCGCCTCTTTTGCACGCAACCTCGCGAGAGTTCCGGAACTGGGCGATTGCGAGGTGCGTGTCGAAGGCATTAGTGTAGGAGATTGAAAGCAGGTAAGTTTTGGTCAAGTCTTGCAGGCTCTCGACTCGCTGCGGAAGGGAAGACCGGCAGATGCCGTGTCTCGAGTTGAATAGGATAAGCACGTGCTAGCTGCCTGCCTCCTATACCGTCGACGCGCATTAGACCCGTAAGTCTCGGCTTGCTAGTCGCAGTGAACAGGAACCAGCATACTGACATTAGCATCTTGCAGCGTGGGTGCCAAGGGACTCGGCCATGTCAGACAAAGAACAGGGTTGAGTCTTGCAGTTCACAATGAAGCTGGTAACACTCATGGACAGTACTGGCTGGTCATCTCTGATGACGGCAGGCACGACCGTCGCCCGACCTTTCCCGCATTCTGTCGTATGTAGAAGAGTCAGAGGGGTCTTTCACGTGGAAAAAGTGAGCAATTCACCCCAATCTGATTTCACGGTTCGGTCGACCAGGTTGAAAGCTTCTACCAAGATTTCAGAATGTATCATCGTCCTCAAACACCGCCCTGCGCACCACACTCGGACTCGCCTCCTCCAACCCCTCTCCCTGAGCCTCAATATCCGTCGTCCCGTCCGCGCCAGCCGTCAACAACAGATCCTCCACAATACGCTTGCTCGCCTCCCGCGCAGGCGTCTGCATCAAGCGGCTCTGCGGGACATGGAACTGCATCGTCTTGGGTGGACTCATGCCCAAATCGCCATCATCGGAGTCGTCCTCGAAAATGTGGGAAGCGCGAGAGCGGGCGGAGGTGTAGGCTTTGTCTTGCGGAGAGAAGAGCTTCCGTCCTGTCGAGGTTGTGGGTTGGCGGTGTTGTGGTTGGTGTCGGCCTCGAGCAGGCGTCATGACGCTGATGCCGGGAGTTCGTGGGGCTGTTTTTGCGGGGGAGAAGAGGTCGGAGCGGAGTTGGGGTGCGGCGACTTCGGGAGATGAGTCGGGAGAGTCTTCCCAGAGTTGTCTGGATGTCTTGGTAGCAGTTGCAGGGGTTGTCGTAGCTTTTTGTTGACGCTGCCCACGTTGGGTGTGAGGGGTAGCTTGGACGCGATAGTTCTTGTCCAGTACTCCTCTATGTAGCAGTGGATCGTTGCTGTTGTGTCTCTTGGCGCTGGGTCGACCTCGTGTGGAGGCTGTGAATGCGGACGGCTGGTATGCGGATTCCGGTTCAAAAGGCGAGCTTTCAGGCCCAGCTCCCAAATCTGCACGTGGGCGTGGCGTGGAGGGTTCATCAGAACGTGGAGTCATGGCCAGGGGATTTCGTCCAGTATACTTTCTAGGGCTTGGACTCCTGAACGCTGCATCTGTCTTGGAGACATTCCTCCTGGTAGCAGAAGTCGGGTGATTGAGTTCTGGGGTTGCATGTACACCCGTGACTTGGGTCGGACTGTCGACGGAGAATTCCTCGCTCTCGTCCTCGTCCGGTCCCGCGCCGGCCGTCGCAGGAGAATGATCGACGGGCGTCTGCAGCGTTGCGCTCGTGTCCTGCTCTTCCTCGTTTTGTGTCGCGGTTGTCTCCGTCTCGTCTTCCAACGCGGCTTCCTCGTATCCGCTCAGGCTGACATTGGCGGAAGCCTCGAAGAATTGTTTCCAGAACTGGCAATCACCTTGTCAGCATCGCTCCTTCCTCTTCGAGAGCATGATTGCGATACCTTAGAGCCTTCCCAGACATCGCCGCTGGCCTTGGCATATTGCTCGACAATGGGTAAGATTGATCCAGTCACAATTCGATGCGCTTTGCTGAAATTGCTGTCAACCTCCTGCAGTGTCAGCGTGATGGATTGCTCCAGCTTCTCGAGCTCTTCCGTCAATGTCAACTGTCGAGCGGTGCCGGGACGAGACATTGCTCGATATCATTACTTGCACGCGCTTGAATTGCTGGACGCGTGCGGACACGCGACGAGCAACAACGACGAGGGGCTCGCTACACCTTCTTCCTCGATCTACAAACGGAATGAATACCGCCCTTGACCAGAGCTCCCCTGCCGTCGATCATCCAACTCCTCGCGACACGCTCCTCCGCGCAACTGACATCTCCTCACCAGGTCCAAAACCATCCTGAGTCGCGTGAGTACGTACTCCGCATCTGTACCCGGCATTCGTAGGACCATGAGAAAACAATAGTAAAGGTAGGACTACTCACACACATTCTCAACACCTCATTCATCCCATTCCTATCTACTGTAAACCAACCCACACAATGCCCCCTCTCCGCTCCCTCCTCCACAACGCCCTCAAACCCCTCTCCATCCGCCCCCTCTCCTCCTCCCGTGCCCTCCAAAAAACAGCAATAGTCACTGGCGCCAGCCGCGGCATTGGCCGCGCCAGAGCCCTCCGCCTCGCCCACGACGGCTAGGACATCGCCATCAACGACGTCGACGTCAACAGCCCCGGGGCCCACTCTGTCGCCAAAGAAATCCAGTCGCTCGGCCGCAAAAGCGCCGTAGCCATCGCAGATGTCTCCAAGTATCATGAGGTGGAAGACGCGGTGCAGAAGAGTGTGACGGAGTTGGGCCCGTTGGACACGATGGTCGCGAATGCGGGGATCGCGCAGGTGAAGGCGTTGTTGGACTTGAGCGAGGAGGATTTCGAGCGGATGTTTCGCGTGAATGTTTTTGGGGTGCAGAATTGTTATAAGGTTTGTAGGTCTCTCTCTCGCTCTCAGTACTGATGCTGAGGAGGTGGATTTGCAGGCCGCAGCGAAACAGACTATCGCTCAAGGCACCGCAACCAAAGACGCGCCTTCGAAACTCATCGGCGCTGCGTCGATTGTGGCGTTTAAGCCTTTTGCGCTGCTGTCGCATTATAGTGCGAGTAAGTGGGCTGTGAGGGGTTTGACGCAGGCGTATGCGATGGAGTTGGCGGATTATAATATTACTGTTAACGCCTATGCTCCGGAGATTGTTGGGACGGCTATGTAAGCAGTTCATCCCTCAATGCTGCGGAGTGAATGTCTGATGGATGTCTAGGTGGGATCTGATCGACGAGGAGCTGGGCAAGAAGAAGGGCGCGAAGAAGGGTGATACGATTGCCAAGTACAGTGGGGAGTTGATTGCTTTGGGTTTGTTTCTCCTCAACTTGCCGACATTCTTTTGGTGTTTCACTGACATATGGATGTTGCAGGTTGGGTGAGCGTTCCGGAAGATGTGGCCAATCTCGTCCCGTTCCTGGCGAGTCGAGACTCGGACTACGTGACTGGGCAGACGCAGGTAGTGGATGGGGGGATCATTATGACTTAGGCGCATGTATTATGATGGCACTCACAGCAATCTCATCAGACAGATAAGGCTGCCATGTTAAAATTCAGTCTGCTGACCACACAAGCTTTGTACTGACACACCAGCAAACGCTTGCTATTGTGAAAGATAGCGGGAGGTTCAAAGGCATTGACGCATGCCAAAAGGCTGAGCAGAGCCCTACCCAGAGTCACATGGACCAGGTTATCTGGAGAAGATCCGATAGCAGTCATATGACAGCCCGGTCTTCCGCCAGGCCGGCAGATAGCATGAGATTGCGACACGCCAGAATCTGCAGGACTCCTCTCGACCGGCCCGAAAAACTTCATCGCTGGTCTACACATCGCCAACTGGCACAGACATGTTGCGGCCGGGATTAGGTAGCCCCAGACGACTCTATGGCCTATTCTGCTCTTGTTTGGGAGTGAGTAAGTAGATCGTGACTGGTTGAGATTCCGGCGGCGCCTGAGTTTGATGAGATACAATTGCTACGAGCGGTATCGCTTAGGCTGTAAGTACCTGTCCATTTCGATTGTAAGGATGCAGAGGCGCGGGGCTGACAAGTGAGGATATTGGATGCCGAGTAAAAGTCTCGACACGCACGGCGAAGACGCCGCTGTAGAAGAGCTGCGGTTTATCGACGGAACCCATGGAGATGAAAGTGCAGAAGAGCTGCGGCTTGTAGACGGTATCGGTGGAGATGAAACTGCAGAAGAGCTGCGATAGAGACAGCGTTGACGAGGCGAGCTGCGGGCGGAGCTATTTGCTCAATGAATGCAGTGAGATTTCAACAATGGCTTCTGCGTCAGAGTAGCACGTGAGATCACTGGCAATCCTGACATTGATGGGGATGAGATTCTTTCCGGTAGCCTGATCCTGTCCGGAGATTGTGTCAGCCAATCAACCGGTTGATTGGTTGATACGGTTGACTGCTTGATGTCACGGTCGGCCGCGATCGAGTGCTTAGTGATGCGGTGGATCAGCGGTTGATCATGTGTCGAGAGACTGACGGACCAGAAGTCACGAGCGACCAGTCAACTGGTCGGTCAAGCGGTTGACTGACGGGATCACTGAACCCGTCATCAAGCGCGAGCGTTTCGAGACTCGTCCTGCTCTGCACGACAAAGATGTCGACATGGGCAGAGGATGCAGCAGACTTCTGGAATCTGCTTGCACATGCTTAGCACCTTTTGCCCTGCGCTCATGCGACCGAAAGCTGCTTGTTACCGGTTGAAGCAGAGGCTTTGATCTACCAAAGCCTGCATTTTTTGGTTGCAGCCTCCTTTTGGCAGGTGAACTGTGTGTTTGCCGGCAAGCTCCCTTTCACGTTGTCGTGGTCTTTCAGTATGGAAACGTATATCTCTGCCATTCGTCTGCTGAATCTGCCAATAGCTTTCGGGAGATCTTCACTTTCTGGCACGGAGCTTGCACTGGTCTGGCTCCAAATATGTGTGATACGACTATACAGAATTCACTCTTACTCAAGTATAACTGGCGCGTTCTCAACTAGCATTTAATACTCTCATTCACCTGCATCTAGAGGATTCACCTGCTCGTTGTCCTCAAGAAGGAGAGGAGGGACAAGAAGGGAAGCGGCGAATAGCTGCCTCTGAGATGCGTAACTCTCAATCCACCCCAACAAAATCAGCCCAACGAGCATTCTCAACTATGTAGCCGCCCACCGATAAACGCAATCCTGACGAGAGCGCAAGGCATGCGTCAACGCTGGGCCAACGACCGGGACGATCTGACAGCTAGAGGCAATGTTGCGGCATCTCGAGCAGCAGAAGCAAGTCGATCCTACCTCGAGCTGTATTCTGTGCGAACCCTTCGGCCGGGCCGCCTCGCTTTCTGGCAACTATCGCCACGTCGAGGCTGCATGCCAGCACAAGCGGAACCGGTACACTAGCATTCCGCTCGACGGCGAGAACAAGCTCTCTCTGGATCAATCCCGTCAACGCTATGCTACTCTTCGGACAACGAGATTTCCGCAAGAAGAGGAAGGTTGGGGACGAGTCAATCAGGCACGAGCACCTCAAGCGGGGACTCTGGGAGGATATCGATTGTAGCAACAACACACCGCAGTGGATGAGGCCAAAGCAAGAGTTCGCCAACCTTCCTCAGAAGAACATCACGATCACCCTCATGGCAGACAAACCGACCAGGGCTTGAAGGACGGCTGACAAGGAGATGTTCAACATGAAAGAAGGACAATGGGCGGAACTTGTCGGCACGCGCCAGGTCTCTGTCTCGTCTTCTGAACTGAGGAGCGCGAAAGCATACCGCTTTCCGTAAGGGTTACTGGCCTCATTATCCTCGCAGAGGGCGAGCGCCCACCGGCAATATTATACGACTACCGATACGCGGCTCCCAGTCCAGTGTCATGGCCTGACGTGGTGAAGCCTCTCTTGACTGGCACCACCGATCCGATCACCATCATATATACGTTCGACCTGCTCCATGATGAAGAACTAGAGCGTCAAGATCTATACAATACCAGGGCTGAATAGGGCTTCGCGTGCCTTGATCTCGAGATATCGGAGAGGGAGTTCAAGGAGATGGTTGCAGGCAATGGAGGTGGCGAGATGACATGATGCATCAACAACGTCTTGCTCCTCTGTGTCAAGTGACTCAACCTAGTGACTTCCTTGTCAACCTAGTGACTTCTGGTCAACTCAGTGCCTTCCAATCAACTCAGTGATTCAAAAGTCAATTGAATGACTGCAATGTCAAAGGAACAGCTTGATGACTTCCGGTCAATTAGATAATCTCTATATCAAGCCCGTGACTACAGCACTCCAATCTGTATGCCGCTGTAATTTGACACAGTGACGTCTCACGTAGGTCACCTACGTGATTTCCAAGTCAACTAGGGTCAATTACGTGACGTCCAGGGTCAACTGCATAACCTTCAAGTCAACCGCGCGACCTCTGAGTCAACGTGACGTCTAGATTAAGTGCCAAGTCGGTCAACTGCGTGAGATCCAGATCAACTACAATCAACTTCGTAACGTCCAAGTCAACTGCGGTCAACTGCGTGACGTCTAAGTCTGACGTCTAGGTCAACTACATGATGCTGAATTGACCTCCGGCCAAGGGCGTGTTCTCAATGACAATATAGTAATATTGGGATCGACCTAGTAACCGCCGGTCAATCCTAGTGACTTCACGGTCAACTCAAGTGATGTCGCGGTTAACTCAGTGATGTCGCAGTAAACTCAGTGATGTCGCGGTCAACTTAGTGATGTCGGGGTCAACCCACTGACTTCCAAGTTATTTCGGTGTCAATCCTAGTGACTTGGTCAACCAAATGACTTCACGACGTGTTTAATGTCAATACGGTCAGCTCGGTGATGTTACAGTCAACTCGCCTGACGTCGCTGTTAGGAATCTCATCGCGACTAGTCCACATCTCGCGAAAGTCGATTTTTCTCAACGACCTGATGTCCTATCGCAATTGCGGATACACTAGAAGAATCGTCGCTCCATGGCGCATCTTTTAAAATACCAAAGAGACAAAAACCACTTTCCAAAAGTTCCACAACGAGCAAGGGTGGCAAAGATATTGTCACAAGACTGTAGCAAAACTGTAACAAAACTCTCGCAAGATTATTGATTGTGACAAAATTGTGACCAAATTGTTGTAAGATTGTGGGTTGTCACAAGACTTTGGATTGCGGATTGTGGATTGTGGATTGTGGATTGTGGATTGTGGATTGTGGATTGTGGATTGTGGATTGTGGATTGTGGGTTGTGGATTGTAGGCTGTGGATTGTGCTGTGGATTGTGACAATATTGTGAGGAGATTGTGGTGGAGAGGCGGCGCCGACGGAGCGGGGAACTAAGGACGCAGACGAGCGCGGTGGGTCGGGCGGGTTCTGGGGATGAAACGTCCTATACAACCTGGAACTCACTTTGAGTGGTGCGCCGGTCAACCAAGTGACTTCCGCAGAGGCGGCGAGAATGTAAACCGGAGATGAGGTGGAGGTAGCTTAGGCTGGCCGGTGATGTCAACCCGTGACTTCGATGTCAACCCTAAGTAACGTATGAGTGTGAACGAAGTGATGCCAGGGTCAACTGAGTTGTGTTGCGGTCAACTTCAATGTCAAGTGGATTGCTGGCAACAGATCGTATTGCTCCTGCAACAGATTGGATTGAGCTTGATATCCTTGGGTTCGATGTCTGGCAAGGGGAAGCCATCATCTGCGCACTTGGCCCAGAATGCTTTCCATTCCTTTGCCTCTTGGGCGGTGGGAGGAGTGGTTTGATTTGAGTCGCTGGCCCAGTAGTCGAGGAGGAACCCTAGCTGCAAGAACCGGTTCTCGGGAGCCGTATCATCGTCAGGCCACAAGGCTTGCGCAGCCTCAATAGTCTGACGCAGCTCATTGGTCCGCTTGTACTGGTTGCAGCGCTTAATACCGCCATGTGCAGTAGGATTTGTTGTTGGCACGTGGCCTCGCATGATGTCTCGACGACGGCAATGCAATCACGAGACATCTCTCATCCTCTCAACAGGTGATTGAATTCTCGCATGTGTCCCAAATTCGCAAGTGATGTTGTTGCTATTAGGGAAAACAGTCAGTCGATTCCGAATAGGGAAACTGCGGATCCCTCCAGCCAATCAGCGACCGCCGACAGCACGCACTCGACATCCGCCATCCTACAGGACACACGAGCTCTAGCACGAGCGCAGAAATGACGCTGGCGCAGGCACATCATCACTAGAAGAAAATGAGCTCAAAACCCAACTCTTCGAGCTATACAGAGGGCGTGGCTGTTTTTGCTGTCTCCGATCAGAGAGCTCGGTTTACCTCGCTCAGAGATCCAAAAGGGTTTCCTCCGTGTCGCTTTTGACAAACAAGACGATGGAAAATTACGAGAGGAGTTTGCGAAGCGTGTCCGTGCACGCGATGAAGATGACTGGCGGGGAGAGATCAGGACGCCAAGCCGACGATGATAGAGACGGCGGACTCGTTACTCTATCTGGAATTTCACTCTCATAAAGAAGGCGCAGTCGATACTCGTTCCGGATCATTCCATGCATGGAGATGGCGCAGTCGATATCCCATCTGCAAGTTTTCTCTGCACAGGACCCAGACAGAGCTTCATCTGAAAGACGTCACGGCCCCTACGCGCAGGGATCAGGAGTCAAACAAAGCGTCCCTTTCCTCGCAAATGAAATCTCCATCCTAAGTTCACATCGGATTGATTAATATACCATCATCATGTCATTAGTCCTCCATATATATCAATCATTCTCTCGCCTATACTATGTCGCGACCTCTTGTGCTTGACCAGTAGAAGCCGCGTAGCGCAGAAACTCTCTACTAAGAGATATCGTTAAGGATATCCTCGTTCCGTGCGGAGTTAAAGCCCGGTAGCCGTGGTGAGTCCACGGCTACACGCCATGGGTCAGCCTCGTACGTCCGAATTCCAAGCAGTAATCCTCGGTTTGAGCCGCTCACACAATCCATTGAACCGAGAACCTGGCGAGGGATGCCTCGTTAGGTTTCAAGATCGCTATACATCCCGCCTTTGTCATGCCTAGGCAATGGAGAACCTGCGAGGCCACGACCATCCGCTAACAATCATACATATATGCCCTTCCTCGCAGCAGACAAGCGTCCTCGCAGCAGACAATGTGTTCTTCCTCAAATTACCAGATCGACATCCACTCAAATACAGCAATGATGAAGCTCGTCACTACAACACTTCTGACAGTCTTGCTCCGCTTCGCCTTGGCATGGGAAGGGGTAAGTCTTTAGCTCGAATTACATCTGTCAAACACTGACTGACTATCGTTCTTCTGACGGTCAGTCCTGCGGCCCAAGTACGGACCCAAAAAAGCCTGGCCTGTGTGTGCCTAAGCGAAATAGGCTCATCTACATTTCACCGCAAGATTGTCTCCCAGTACGCAATAAGCTTCCTTTATCCTTCTCGACCTCGTTGTAGAACAAACGAATAACTCTCTTTTCTTCCGGCAGGGACATCGTTGCCCAGAGGCAGGCCACGCATGCACAAGCAATTATGGAAAGTTTGGGGCTGCAAAGTGTGACTAGAGCGCTTGCGGCGCAGATAGATATAGTGAGCCGACTCCAGATTGGCATATGTGGTGCGGGACCTTGTTCGCTGCTTCTAATGCGGCATACCTAGTATTATGTCGTTCTGGAGCCCCCCTGACAGCGCCGGACAACTTGGGCCATATAATTAGTAGCTGTCGAACTATCCTCCTACCAAAACACATGCTAGGAATAGCCGGCAAAATCTAAAAGTCCATTTTTCTCAACAGCCAGATGTCCGATTGAGAATGTAATTACACTAGGAGGATTAGCTCGTCGTGCCGCGTATTATGGGTTAGTCGATGACTATCTTCCGTGTGTGAAGTTTGGGATCTTCTTGAGTAGCCGGAATCTGACACTAGCCTGTTAGCAAGCGATCTGCTGACTAGAATAGATTGTGAGAGGCTAGACAGCTGTGAACAGTTCCAACGTTAGCAGCTCGTTGAACCGCAACGATAGGACGGCTAACAATAGCTGCTCATCAAGGCCTCTGAGATGAGAGGATGGCTAAGGATAGCAGTATGGTAGGCCCTCCACACACTGCATCAGTCGATCTCGTAACTCGGGAGACTGCCCGTCATTCGCCTTGGTGTGGCCGCCTGCACTTCCGATAGCGAGAATTGGACGGCGGTCGCCGGCGGGGTGCTTGGGTGAAATAATCATGAAACAAATCCGATGAGACCTGGAAGAATTCAACGAGGTCAGCTGAATATCTCCGGGAGTAACCGCTTTGCTCTCCTGCTATCTCCTGCTCAATCCTCAAGTCCAGGCCCAATGCTCTTCTTGGCAGTCGTGACAGATACGCGAAGCAAGAATGCCAAATCCGTGAAAAGCTACCTCAGGAGGCAAAGGCGAAAGCTTCATCAACGATTGAGCCCGTGTCGATCAAAGGCGTCAAGATCTAAGAATCTGTCCGCTATCTGTAGGACTGGCAGCTCCCAGCAATCAATATGGCTACTCGAAACGTGGACACTGACTGCATCCTACTTACACTTCGGATACAGCTAAACCGGAAGGTAGGCTGCCTCACGGTCTGCAGTTGACTATGCCTTTAGTGCCGTCAGAATAACAGCCTTGGGCTGCAAGGCAAAGACCCTTGCGACCAGGTAGACGGGAAAAACACTGTCTATAACTACAAATACTTCTGTGTAAGCGGAGATCTGAGCAGAGAGCCAATAGTGTGCATCAGACTCACTATTTGACAGTGCGCCGGCTCATGATTGCGGCGAGATTCTGCACTGAGCATTTCCACATGATCGAGGGTGCAGCAGACTGGATAGGAGGGAGAAGATGGATCGTGAATTGTGAACGTGCTCTGATGACGGCAATGCGCCAGGAAGAATCCGAGTTTGAAACATTGTGGAGATTATACTGCTATCCCTTTGCTTCTGACACGGTGGACAAGTTGAAAGGTCACTGTGCCTGTGGGATAGCGCGACCAGGCTGCCGCCTCGTCCAATCGCAAATGGTGTTGCAGTTATACAGCGGAGAAAGGTGCAACTGGCTTGACCATAGTGGGTAAAGTGCGCACGAGCCTCACCCACCGACGAGTTCGCAAGGGGATAAAGAGCATTGCCCCGCCCAAGTATTCCAACCTCCATGAAGCATTGCTGGCGCGACAAAACGACACAACATCCTTTATTCACTCCTAGGTCCCTTGGATGCACAGCTTGAAACTGGTTCGAGACTCACGCGCATAATGACAGACCTACCCAAGTCCATCGGCTGGGTCGGCCTCGGATCAATGGGCTATCCCATGGCCACCAATCTGCTCTGCAAGACTGGAAACGACACGCATTTGTATGTCTATGATGTCGTGCAGGAATCTATCGACAGATTCGTCCAGGATGGGGAGGGAAGAGTACATGCCTGTAGTAGTTCAAAGGAGGTTGCTGATAAGTCCGTATGAGTTCTGATCCAACCATTTCATTCCTAGTACAGCGATTTGATGAGTCTGAGGCTGATGACCGGTCGATCACCAGGACATCATCCTCTCCATGGTCCCAGAAGGCAGCCACGTCCGTTCAGTTTACCTGGAACAGGATACTGGTGTCCTCGCAAGCGACTTGCGATCTAAGATTTTGATAGACTGTTCCACGATCGACACTGGGACCTCTCTCGCGGTCCGCGATGTAACGACGGAGAAGCATCCTCAAGCACGCTTCTATGATGCTCCCGTCTCCGGTGGAGTCATCGGCGCCGAAAAGGGCACCCTCACATTCATGCTCGGCTGCGCTAACAAGGACGCCAACATAAAACTCCTTACAAGTCTTTTGTCATTGATGGGTGGCAACATCTTCCCTTGCGGCGGCCCATCCTTAGGCCTGACAGCGAAACTCTGCAACAATTACTGCTCCGGTCTCATTGCAATTGCGACCACCGAGGCCATGAACATCGGCATGGCATCTGGCATGGACCCGAGAGTTCTTGCCAACATCTTTCATACATCTACCGCGCAGTCCAGTATATTGGACGACTGGTGTCCGGTTCCTGGGGTCTGTCCTGAAGCTCCGGCTTCGAAAGGTTACAAAGGCGGCTTTCGTGTGCAACTGATGAAGAAGGATTTTGGGCTCGCCGTGGATACAGCGAAAAGGGTTGGCGTTCGGACGGCGCTCGCAGAGGAAGGGCTGAAAGTTTACGAGGGCGCCAGCGGAGATGAGAGATGCAAAGATCTGGACAGCAGAGTGATCTATCGACACCTAGGTGGACGAGAGGATTGGCGGAAGGACTTCCCTGAGGAGGTGGAGTTGAAGAGGGATGAGAAAAGGAGGCTACTAGCTAGGGCCAGGAAATTGGAGCCGTAGTGGAGGAGAGGCTAGGCCATGTGCGTATCTGATGTTGTTGGTAATTCATTGCGGCGACGCTCTCCCGCTTTTGAAAGACTTTTGAAAGATAAGCAAGAAGGCTCACTTTATTCAGATTCTGTGCATTTGGATAATATGACACTCACAGCGGCGAAGGTTAGCGATCCTGCGAAGCGAGTGCTGATCCGTGCAGCTGGCCTGGTCTATGGTATATTCCAGGTCTCCAGACCGTTCAGCAATATCTGAGTAGGTCAGAGCATCAAACCGGAAGGCGAGATGCAGCGGTCGATGCTCCCGCAGGACGAGGCCAGGACTCTTTGACAGTTTCTAGCGACACCATGGCCTCTACCAGACAAAGCAAAGCACCTACTGGGTATCGTACATGGATGCGGCACTGCCTCTCCGCCAAGTCATACCTACTACAAGGTCAAATCAGCACAAAGTCGTGCAAGTGCAACCCATGGCTCCCGTGATCCGCCAGAAAAGAGACTTGGCGTAATCGGCTCTCATTTCTCTTTCGCGCTCTAGATAAGGGATTCACGATCTGTAGAGCCTTTCTTTCAAGCTCGAGTCCGCACTTTGCACGTGAAAGACCTCGCAGTGAATACTCACGCGTGGTTTTGACGTCACGCATGCAGCTTCGTCGCCTTGTGAGATAGCCGCAGCTGCCCGCTTGACTACAAAACCGAATGCTCTTCTCTCGTGCACGGAGTTATATATATAAACAAAATCTGCGGGCTTCGAACTTTCTACATCGAATCCAAATCAACTTCACCACCTTCCGACCAGATCGATCCGCGAGTCCGCCTACAAAAAACAACTACCAGCACCTACCTATACACACCGACGATACCCAACCTGAAAAGCACCCACACCATGAAGACTATCACCATCCTCGTCGGCACGGCGGCTGCTGTCAGCGCACTCCCTGCCAGCATCGTCCCAGCCCTCAACACCACTACAACCATCACCGCAGTCCGCGCCACCCCCTACACCACCATCAACAATCACACAGCCGTCTCCCGCATCTTCCCCGCCTTCTCCTGCCCAAGCTACAACGGCGTGATGGAGTCCGACGGCCTCACCAACGGCAATGGCGGCACCGTACGTCCCAGACCTCCCTTCCACCCCGAAAAAACCTACTAACAAACCATCGCAGTACACCATCGCCTGCGACAAGATGCTGAGCGGCCAGGTCTACAACTCGGTGGGCTACGCCGACAGCTCCGACGCGGTCAGCACGCTCGACTGCCTCGCGACCTGCGATTACCAGGCCGCGAACGGCGGATGCTGCGGCGCTATGATCACGCCGGCGAAGCAGTGCGCGGTCATCACTGGTGCGTGCGAGGGTACGACGGCTGGGAGTGGGTACGAGACGTTCGTTAGGGATGGGCCTGCCTGAACAGTGTCAGTGGTGTCAATGACGAACTCGCGAGTCGCTGCTGATGTTGTGAAGAGGTGGGTGTAATGTGAGATATACCCGGTTGGTGCGGCTATTCAGGTCTGCAAGGTGTGGCAATTGCGTTGAGCTGGCTTCAATTGCGACCTCGGTGCTCTGATCATGCTGCTGGTATGCAAGCACGTTTCGCCACGAAAGCTGCTAGTTCGTCTCAACAGACGGAGCAGAAAAGTGGGCTGCTGTAGCGAATTCGACATGGCGTTGTTCTTCCTGTACATGAACTTTGCACTCCATATTGCCTGCAGTCAGTCTCTCCTTGACGACGTAATTGACTCATATTCGTCCACTTGCTCTTGTCTCTATCTCACATGACTGAATCATCTTCCTACTGACTGGCTGATCCATGACTGCCAATGGCTTCCTAACACCTCGTCGGATAGTGGTGACTGGGCGATCAGGTTGTCTGCTACACTGGTGCATTGACATGCTCTGTTTGTTTCGGTCGATCGAGAGGCTTCCTCGTCGCGTGATATGACGGCCACAAATGTCCTGGCACATTTTAGCACGACCCTTCTGACAGAGGATCGCTAAGCGGACGCCCAGCTGGATGCCCACGCAAGCGGAACACAATCGCGACCCGCAGGCTGCACATCGCAATTATCCAATTAAATACTACATCTCCTCACTTGTATTCCTGGTTCGTTATATACAAATGTCGCATCAATGCTTCTGTATCCCATGCCATGCATAATACCCTTCGCAAAAACCACCGGGTCAAGACGTCTACGGCCGCTTCTTGACACACCGCCCCTCGACCTCCGCTCGCGTCCGCGCCTTGCTGCTGGCAGGGAAGTACTGTCCGACCTTCGCCAGCGAGAGAGGTCCAGCACTGAGATGTATCACAAACAACCACGCGCACAGGCCATTGGCGAGATGGTGCAGGCGGTATGCATAGGTGACGCCGTAGACGGCGGCATACAGAGCGAAGGAGAAGGTGAGGACGTTGGTGATGTAACGCATCCTGTTCAGATGATGATTAGCTGATGCATTTGTTAAGGTAAAGGTGGACATGAGCATACCTGCTGGTCACCCTCGGCAGCATATTGCCCGTACTCATCGCCTCCACCAGCAGTATATACGGCACCACGCTTAACAAGTTATGATGCGTCGAGAAGGGCGTCAGCCAGTGCACCGCCAGGTTGTGTATCCAGACCACGAGCACCGGCATATTGATGGGTAATATCCAAAGCATAAGCACCAGCATGGAATGGACGTAATTATAGAAGTTGTAGCTCTGGGATGATTCCGAGTCCAGGGTTACTCGTAATGCTCGAACGCAAGTCGCTATTTGTACGATGCAGAGAACAATGTAGGCGAATTGGTATGGGACTATTGTGATGACCATGAGAAGGAGGACTCCCGTTGTCACGATTCGTTGGTGAGAGGATGTGGTGGCAAAGGCTGGATGAACCTTGCGGGCATCATCTGCGCGGACGATCCAGGATCGAATGAATCCATGTAGGAAAGCGAAGATGCGTGTTACTATCAGGACAAAGTAATTGCCCGTAATGCAGACACCCACGCTGATGAGCCCGAACGTTGGGACCAGGAACCAGAAGAACGGATCCGAAGTACCAAGCATAAAGTCATTGACGGTGAAGTCGATTGCCTCTTCACTTGTTCCGGTCGACTTACTGAACCATTTCCGGGTCCATGGTCCTTGCGTAGCTTTTGACAGCGCAATGGCCAGGAAAGTCAATGCCGTGAAGATCGCCGGCAGGGATGTCCTGATACATTGATCCATACTGTGCGAAAAGCTCATGAAGACTCCTGTCGTATCATAGATCTTGAACTGCTTCCGAAGCACCACGGCCACGACTAACAGTGGAAATGCCGCAAGGACTGTCCGGTAACGCATCACGAGCTTGCCGGCACTGCCCACAACGTCGACGCTTAGCGATATCTTGACCGTGGAGTTGCACGTGGGATCTGTCCATAGCTGCAGTGACAAGCCTTCGGTGGGCAGCTTTCCACTGAGTGGTGGCGGCATGTACGGCGAGAGACCGTGGACATTGATCTTGCCGCCCTTTGTGTTGACAAAGTACTTTGACTCATATGGCTCCTGAATGTATTGTCGCAGCAGGGGAGCAAACATTTCGTCTTGCTTCGAGCCACACTTGCAACGATCGACGCGCAGGTTGTACGCGAAGAGTGTTGAGTGGACCTCTGGTATCTTGAGCTCAGTCATCAGCGGACGATCAGCAGGAAGCTTGCGTCGTAGCCCGTTAAGCAACAGCTGGTGGTGACCTCTGCTGATGGTAATGGTCGAGTCTGCTTCTGTGCTGAACTCGGCGATGAGCCATCCTGGAGTCGGCTCTGGCGACTGGTCAATGACGGCAATGAATTGGTAGTCATGCAAGTCACTCATCTCGTACTGCAAATACGAGAATGGCGGCGCATCATCAAAGGCGTTTTGGGACTCAGTGGTCGATGCTGGCAGGTACGAGGCATCGGAAGCCGCGTTCTTACACGCCAACCTTGTGGAGCCAGAGGAGCCAAGCGCAACGTCCATGTTGATTGCGAAGGTTGGTCCAGAGAAGCCAGAAGGGGGAAACACGCTGCATAGCAAAGTGATGATAGAGTCATTGTTTATGCTCGCATCCAGTGCCTTGTTCGTCATCAAGCTGAACTTGCCGTCCTCGGCGACCGGCTGAGCTGGGATCGGCATCAAGTGTGCCTTCGTTCTGCCGGACTCTCCAAACGACCGCAGCACTAGCCGCTGTCCATGGGGCATGACCGCAGTGGAGGTGTGCTCGAGAGTCAAGAAAGTCGTTGGCTCATCCTCTAGCGCAGCCTTCTGCACAACAGACTCCATCCCAGTCAAGAGCCTCTTGCGCAAGGCTTTGATCCTTTGAGATTGTGGAAGCGTTTGAGAAGGCCTGCGCACATCCGCAACATCGAATATGGCTTTCACCAGCGCCTTCCGGAATTGGTCGCACCACATTATGGCCAGATGGTCCATGCCCGTCCATACGCAAGGAATTGCGGATGTGAAGACCGTAAAGCCGTGGGTGTTGGGGACCAGCGACGTGAGACTGGAGTATTCTGATGGGATCATGGTATCGAGGCCACCTCCAGCGACCGATACTAGCGTAACATCTGCTAGTGGATTCTTGGCAGGTGATAGGGCAGAGTATGACTCTCGCCAGAACGTATTCATATCGTTATAGGCAGCGACCATATCCGCATCGAATGAGATGGCTGCTCGCGCATGTGGCGCCGAGAGTGTGATGATTGTGTTGACTGTGTTCTCCTGATAGTTTGGCATCCGAAGCATGGCTCGAGCGACGACGCCGCCCATGGAGTGGCCTAATATGATCACGGACTTTGGTTCTGGTAGCCCTGGTTCCCGTAATGACCTCTGAGGATTGTGATATAGCGCAAGAACATATGCAACCGCTTCGTTTAGGTACTCGGCCTGATCCAGCATGGTCTGGCCGTGGAATGCTGTGAGCTCCTCGTTAAAATCGACAGTGAAGAAATCCAATGGCCGCTTGCCATTCCCGACTGCACTCTCGTCTAATCGTAACACATCATGGAAGTAATGCGCCGCCTCCGCCGCAATGGGCCGCACCTGCTTGTAGCTGCCTGCGTTTCCCGGGATGAAGATGACCGGAATGCCCTTGACCCTGGTGTCCTCGTCCACGCCGCCCTCTCGGTAGAGATACAAAGAGTACTTGCTGGCGAAGCGAGTGTGCTCGGTGTCAAAATCCGAAAAGCGAGCAAAGGCCGGCATCATATACGACATGGCGCATCCTTTGGGATCTAGCTGGAGTGTGAGGAATGAGCGGACGATCGTGGCCAGCAGTATGATGGCACATGCCGACGTGGCCAGTGTGAGTAGCGAGCATGACCAGGGCCCCCGTATCCGTGCGCGCTGTCTTCGCTGGTAGTCGGCCAGTGCATCTGTCGTCCCCTTCCCGCCCAACGCGCCATTGATGGGGATGTTCTCGACAGACAGCCGCGGCCAAGGCGGGGTCTGCGATGTTGTCGGGCCCGCTGCAGCGGCACCCATCTCCCTGCTCGTCCGCCGCTCCTGCACGCCCAATGAGGACGCCTTTGCGCTCCGCCCCGCACAACCAGCACCGCCGCCGTCCCTCACCGCCTGCATCTCCCTGCTCTTGTCGGCCTTACCAGGCGCGTGGCTCTCCTGCGGCACGGCCTCATCTTCCGCAGAAGGCCGCCTGCGCATCACTCGCTAGCACCAGCGCTGGCGTCGCGTCAACATCCAGCAGGCAGCGGGCAGGGATCCAGTCAGGTACGCGCACAAAGCACATGCGCAGGTGGGAAAGTGACTCGCAGACACACAGTCCTGGTCGTGCCTGAGGTCCAGGGCCAAGGCAAGCTCTGTTCGTGCCGCGAGGACGGTGCGGCTGGGCGATTCTGCGGAGTAATTTACCAGATCAATCAGTGCGCGCAGCGATGACCTGGTGGCGTCACTGGATCAAGCACGACAAGCTTTCCCTTACAAACTCAATTCTGCCGCCAGGAGACGATGGGAGCAACTCGAAAGTCTGATAGGCCGAACCTAAGAATCTCACTCGACCGCACGCGAGCACAAAAAGCTTCCTCTTGTCCTCCGCAGTCCGCTTGCACTTCCCCACATTCTCCCGTCAATCGCAATGCTATTTCCACCACTCGTTTGTGTATGTATGATATGGCAGCGACTCCGCCGAGGTCATCCATGACACACAGACTTTCTGAAGCTATGACTTGGATCTCAACCAAGCGGCAGGACGCGTATAGCTATCTTGCATGCGAAAGCGTAATTGTCTCTGCGGCTGCAGCTTGCCGCAAAGTCTGTACGGAGTTCGCGCCTCTCGAAACAGGAACTCGAGAAACCTAGCATGTAGCCGCGGACACGTGAGAGACAATGACATGGGTGCCCAGATAAGTTGCAACACAAAGAGCGACTTCATCTCCATGTCGGTCCGTACGCTACGTCGCCTAGCATTATTCTCATTCTACAGGCAAGCAGCTAGCTTCTCATATATGTTAGGTCAGGGTAGCCAGCACCGTGAATGCTTGCCAAGCAATCTTCTGTTCGCTGCATCCTTACTTCTTGCAGTCGCTCTCTAGTCTGAAACACCATCGACGATAGGCCCGACTTTGACTTGCGATTCCCTCCTCCTCTGCTGCACAGCCTTCTCGGCCTGCAGCCTTTCCGTCTTCAGCTTCTCGAACATGTTCCTACTGAACCTGCCCTTAGCTCCCTGCTTCAGCTTCAGGATCATGTCTGATATACGACCCATGGTGTAAGACGCCAGCTCGGCAGCAGTGTCGCTTTTGTTCTTCAGCATTCCGTTCAGGAATTGGATCTGCTTCTCAGTCGCAGGCTTGTTCCGCCACGACGCTCGTTTGGATATAAAAGCAAAGTCCATCTTCGACTTGGCAAAAGTATCGGCACTGCGTACACAGGTGTTGAAGGAGGTGTTGACCGCTATACAGCGTGGTCGCATGTATGGCGACTTTGATTTGGCATCTGCAGGCAGTCGCTCCATAAAGATAACCTCGAAGCGCTTGCTGTCCACTTCCTTGATGTTCAGAAGGTCGCCATTCCTGCCCGATAAGCAGAACTGCTGATGGCCCACCTGAACCCAGGCATGTGGTGAGAACTGCCTAATGTGTTGCTCTCCAGAAGTGTCCTGGATCAGATCCTGCACAGAATCGTAATCAGTCATCACGATGTCTCCGGAGAGATGAGGTGGCCCGCTGGGTTGCGTCGATCTGTTCGTCTTGAGCTCCCACAGATCATCCGGCTTGGCGTTGTCGACGATTTCATCAGGATCAAGACCAAATAGAGTGGGTGTTGTTGCGATGCCGTCGTCAGTAGCAGACACCATATCTATCACATGACAATTTTGCTTACCCTCGTGCTTCCGCAATCCGCGTCCGATCATTTGCACCAGTAGGTTGCGCGATCTTGTGGGTCTGGCGAGCAAGACGCAGTCAATGTTGGGAATATCGGTGCCCTCTGTGAAGACATTGCAGTTGAGAAGTACAGGGTACTCGCGATTCTTGAAAGACCTCAGTAGCTCATCACGCTCTGCTGACGGCGTGTCACCCACTACAGATCGTGCATCCACGCCACGACGGCGGAATGTCTTTGCCAACTCGGCCACGTGCGCGACGTCAACGCAGAACACCAGAGTGGAGCGACGATTCGTCGCCTTCGCCATCCATGAACCTACGACGATATTGTTCGTCTCGTCGTTGTTGACCGCTCGCGACAAAGAGCCGGTTTGGTAATCACCACGTGCGGCTTTCACCTTCGAGAGATCCACACCCGACTTGACCGTGGTGAAAGTCATGTCAGCGAGCCAGTCGTCCTTGATCATGTCGAGATAGTCCTTATGATACACTATATGGTCGAACACTTTGCCCAGGCTCAAGCCGTCTGTTCTTTCCAGCGTCGCTGACACGCCGACAAGAGCGACGTGCCCGCGCTGATCTATTCCGCTCAAACCAAAGTGTTCGAAGATTGTGAGCCAAGATGGCGCGACGGCATGATGCGCTTCGTCTGCCAAGATGAGCTTGAACTTTGACGGGTCATATTTGAATAGCCGGGGCTCCTTTAGGCTGGGCACGGAAGCAACGGTGATATCTGCAAGCCCAGACGCCTTGCTCCGGCCCATCTCGATCTCAACGGTGAGGTGAGGATAGAGCTCTGAACAGTGACTGGCGCCCTGTGTCACGAGTTCTCTCTTGTGGGCAAGTACCAGTGTCTGATGCGCCCCTGGGACAGGCAAAGGCACACGGTCAATGAGGTGGCTAAAGATGACAGTCTTGCCACTCCCAGTAGCCAGGGATAATGCTAAGCGTCGCTCGCCTTTCTCCAGGTAGTCCAATACGGATCTGATGCATTCTTCCTGGTATGGTCGCAATGTTTTCTTCGGCGCCGGCAGCTCCACCTCGACATCTTGTGTGCCCAGATGCGACCTGACGGTGACTGAGCAGGTGGAAAAAGGCGAGACCTTGTAGCGATCGCGAGTGATCTGCTTTTCAGGTCGCTTTGAATTCTGCTGTGATGAACCAAGCGGACTTGTGCCAACAGCTACCAAGCCATAGCTGAGAGACCGCCGGTTATTAGCAGAATTCGGATGCCCTCTTTGGATCGCCTTGGTGCGTAGCTCGCGCCATGGAGCAGCCCGGCAGCCGGAAGGCAATAGCACAAGGCGGCGGACGTTCTGTCCTGGCGCCCATGCACAGTTCATGAACAGTCCGTCTGACAGTGACGGTGAAACTGGTGGTGAGTGAGTAGGAGAAGGGCGCACGACCATTGAGCAGCATGTGAACAGTAAGGTTTGGCTACGGCGACGGCCCGACGCACACCATCCCTGGTACCATTCGAGGGATTAGTATCCCACCAGCACATCTGAGCTGCTGCATTGACCTACATCACCGAGAAGAAAGCACGACACGGTGCCTGCATATTCTGGCAAACGACCCTCATTCACGAGCACCAATCAAGCTGCGCCAATGCAAGCTCCTGCTCGCGCGAGTTTGCAACCACGAAATTCTGCAATGATCAACCGCTGACGGGCAGTCTCACCACTTCATCCCCCTCCCGCCAAGCCACGCGCCGGAGGTCATAGGCCGCCATGGAGCGGCAGAGGAAGAGAGAGCTCAAGGAGCTGAACACGAGAGCCTGGAATGGAGAGAGTGACGTGTTTCCGGTGCAGCCATCACTGGACTCTAACATGAAGAAGAACACGGCCTTCATCAAGCGCCTGCGGACGGCCATCAACGCGGCCGGGGTCAGCACCTTTCTACAGGAGGTCAAATCGCTGTCACTGCACAAGTATCTGACTGAGATTGTGTCCGCATGCTTCGAAGGCCTGTGCAAGCTCAAAACCACTGGAGAAGTCGCCGCTGGAGTGGAGGTAGTCAGCGCGCTGCACCAGCGCTTCGGGTCAGAGGATTTCACGTGCTATCTTGGCTGGCTGCTGGGTCGCGGCCTCAGTACTCCGGACAAGGCACAGTTGAAGGCGCTGGCGAGCGATGTGTGGGAGCGTGAGGAGAAGGAGCGTATTGCTCGTCAGAGAATCCTCCTGCGGGTTGCCACCGAGCTGTGGCTGGTCGGCGTGCTCAAGAGCTTGGAGGATGTGACTCGGCCGGAGGAAGCAGGCAAGGCTAGAGATAGCGGAAAGGTTCTGGATACACCGAAGAAGACCAGTTGCGCGAGGTCTGACATGGGTGACGCGGAGCCATTCCCGCTTGAGGTGTTGAAGGATATGCTGAGCCACGACCGCGAGCACGTCAATCTGCCTTTGGTCGTTCTGTTCGTCAAGACCTTTGCGTGGGATATTTTGGGCTCGCAGAGTGCGAAGAAGGAGGGCCGCAAGGTTGTCAACGAAGACGGCGCGACCGCGCCGGTCAATGGAGAGGTTGGGTCTGCTTCGTCCACTGACGAAGACGATGGCCACTCCAAGGACACCCCACTCATTTCGTCGGAGCTTCAGCAAAGATTCAGAAACATCTTGAAGCGCTACCTCGACGATGTCAAGGCTCACCTGGTGCGCGACCAAAAGCATCTTGTTGCGCAAAGCAAGCGCAATGCCGAAGCTTACGTCAAGTCGGGCGAAGTGTTCGAGGATCGCCAGGCAAACTACGAGAAGGCAGTGAAAGCTCAGGACAAATTGGTCACGAGTGCCCAAACTCTCGCCGAGGCTCTTGGTGAAGAGATGCCTGATTTGTCTGAGAAGGATGCCACTAATGGCGGGCTCGAAAGCAGCATCGGGCTGGTCAAGACTGGCGAATATTTGCGTGGCCAAGGCGACGGTGCTGGTATATGGGAAGACGAGGATGAGCGACGATTCTACGAAAGCTTGGTCGATCTCAAGGACCGCGTGCCCGGCATTCTGCTAGAAGACAGCAAAAAGAAGAAGGTTGACGCGGACGAGTATGTGGGTAAGAAGGCTGAGGAGGGCGCAGAAGCTAAGGTAGAGGCCAAGCCGGCGGAGGGTGAAGACTCGTCCACTGCCATTGCCAACAAAACCGTTGGTGCCCAAGTCGATGCACTGCTTGCCGGCATGCAGGAGCTCTCTACCAAAGATCAGGTCGACCAATTCGCAATCGACTTCTGCTTCCTCAACTCTAAGGCCTCCCGCAATCGACTTGTGAAGGCTATGCAAGAGATCCCGAAAGGTCGCACCGATCTGCTTCCGCTATATGCTCGGCTGATTGCCACGCTTGGCCGCTACCTCGCAGACGTTCCACAGGCCATCATTCAATACCTGGACGACGAGTTTCGCAGTCTCCAGCGCCGCAAGTCGAAGGACTTTCTCGGCCAAGTGCGCATGGTCAACGTCCGCTACATCGCCGAGCTCACAAAGTTCGGTGTGGTGCCGGAGCATGTGATCTTCCATTGCCTCAAGGTCAGCTTGGATGAGTTTTCGAGGATGAATATCGAGATCATTGCCACACTGCTCGAGAATTGCGGGCGGTACCTCCTACGCAATCCAGAGACGTCGCCCCGTATGGTTTCGTTCTTGGAGACATTGCAGCGCAAAAAGACCGCGCAGCATCTCGGCCAGCAGGAGCGCATGCTCATTGAGAATGCTGTGTACTACGTCAATCCGCCTGAGCGTGCTGCGATTCAGCAGAAGGAGCGCACCACGCTGGACCTATTTATCCGCAAGCTGGTGTACAATGATTTGAACAAGAAATCTCTTGAGAAAGTCATCAAGCAGATCCGTAAGCTTCATTGGGAAGAGCCAGAAGTTGTTGCGCTCTTGCGAAAGATCTTCATCAAGCCTGGCAAGATCCGATTCGCGCACATCCATCTTCTTGCTGTCATGCTTGGCGCGCTCTATCGATTTCACATGGACTTTGCTTTGTCGGTCATCGACGAGGTTCTGGAGCGAATCACGGTCGGGCTTGAGATCAACGATTTCAAGTACAACCAGCGTCGCATTGCCGAGGTCAAGTATCTCGGCGAGCTCTACATTTATCGTCTAGTGGACTCAAACCTAGTGTTCGACACGCTCTATAAGGTATTGAACTACGGCCATGAAGGCTATGCTCAGCCCGGCAAGATCTCCGCCATTGACCTGCCTGACGACTATTTCCGCATCCGGCTCGTGAACGCTCTACTTGAGACATGCGGTATGTACTTTGAGAAGGGCAACCTCAAGAAAAAGCTCGACTTCTTCCTGGCCTTCTTGCAGTACTACATCAACATCAAGGACCCATTGCCGATGGACGTTGAATTTGTCGTGCAAGATCTATACAGCTCACTTCGCCCACAATGGAAGCCCGTACTCAACGATCTGCCAGAAGCTGGTCGCGTCTTCGCTGAGGCCTGTAAGCAGAATTATCAAGCTCCGGTGAATGGCAAGGCTGTTGAGCCGGAGGAGCCTGAAGAACCAGAAGTCGATCCACTCGGTTCCGATGACGCGCGCGCTGAGGGCGACATTGCCGACGGCGAGGGAGCACGGCCAGACTCCGCCGATGGCGAGCATGAAGATGAGGAACTCGGCACCCGCGCTGACTCTGATTCAGAGGAGCAGATTGTTGTCATTCGCCCAGAAGGACAGAGAGACCCCGAAGCTGACGCCGAGTTCGATCGCGAACTCGCCAAACTAATGGCAGAGAGTGTAGAGTCGCGCAGGACCGACCGCAAACCAATGTTTGATGTACCACTACCGATGCGCAAGACTGCGCGCGAGCCCGCGAACAGTACCGCTGACGACAGCGGCAATGAGGCCGGCATGCCAGCTGCTCCCGGACCTGGTATGATGAAGTTTGCACTTCTGAGTAAGAAAGGCAACCGCCAACAGGTAGGAAAGACCTTCTCTTGCTTTTTCACTCGATTTCTGCTCACACAAATATAGACTCGATCCATTGACTTGCCATTCGACTCCAACTTCGCTGTTGCTATGCGCACTCAGCAAGAAGCGGAGCGTGCAGAGCAACAGCGCATCAAGAATCTCGTGCTGGCCTCTGACTGGACAGACGATCAACAAGATGGTGAAGAGCCCTCCTTCCATTATATACTCGGACCCGACAGCAAGCGTACGCGTCTTGTCGGCAAAGGCATCCTCAACAAGAGCCTGAAGTCAGCCAGTGGCTACAGTGGTCAATCTCAACATCAGACCAAGAGAGACAACGACGCGGTCAAGAACGTGGCAGCAGTAGCGCGCGCTCCCCTGACGACGCTTGAGAACGGTGGGAATACTCAGCTAGGAGCATTGGCTAACGAATCAGGCAACGCAATCGAGAGCCTTCACGGGCCGCCACGTATGGATAAGTCAGGCAATACGCGTAGCAAGCAGCGCGCAAGAAAGTTGCAATTGGGAGACTTTGACTGGTATGGCAAGCGCCCCGCCCGTCCTTCAGCTGCACCAGAATTGCCCGCAACTCAAGTTTCGCTTGAAGACTATGTGATCGACAAGAAGCAGAATTGTGGGCGCCGAGCTGGTGGAGCGGATGGACAGCTTATGCAGCAGAAGAACCCCAACAGCTGATGACCGGCTTCTTGTCGGTGTTGTAGGACGTAACGATGAACGATGTGGCAGCTTAATTGCTGTCATATGATGCACCAACGAATACGACATGAAGTCTTTGCGAGCATGCACATGGCTGCATGGTCTCATGACATCTTACCGCCGAGCGAACCGATCGATGCGATGCGACACGATACGGCGATGCGACGCGACACAACCGATCGCGTTTTGACCATGTTTGCTGCTTACAATCATCAAGCAAGCAGCAGGTACCCGCTCCGGTCCGACCACGACAACTTCTGCGAGCCGCGCCGACTGGTGACCCTCCGCACTGCGCTCGTCAACGATTGACCGAGCTTTGTGGCATCACGCGGAGATATTGACACGGTGGAGAGACTGGAGCGTTGCGGCTTCAACGAAGAAGGGGGAACGAGCATATTGGAGAACGAGATGATGACCTCTGCTACACTACATCCGGCACTGACCCAAGTCACTCATTAATGCTTTCTTTGAGTCTATAACAGATTGCAAGCTGTGGAACAACGGTTGAGAGATAAGATTGAAAACATTTTGGTACAAGCATACAGTCCTGCATGGCACTGAACTGCCTCTGTGGTGATCATCCAAGCCCAGACGCCATAAATCAACTCAGGTTCTCAGGTCACAATTCGGTAAGTCATAGCGCATAATCCGCAGGTCGTCCCACCCTTCTTCACAACAAACATGGCTGCTATCGTCAACTCTCCTCGCACCTAGAGATGCCCGACCCTCACCCTCACTACTCCTTACACGAATACCCCGGCCCTCCCTCCCCCCTCAACAAACCCTCCCGATGATACATCCCCCTCTTATCCCTCAAATCATAACTCTGCCTCTTCTGCATGGCAGGCCTACCAGCAGCAGATCCCTCCACCTCATCCACCCCTCCTGAATCTGCCACAGCCGCCGCCAGACTGCTCTGCTCTGCCCTCTGCGCGGCGGCCAAGGTGGCTGCGCGCTCGTAATTGTCGGTGGTTGGGGTCGTCAAGACCGGTTTTGGGGAAGTATCATGGTTGTGTTCCGAGTTGTAGTGCTCGTGGTGCTCGTGGTCATGGCTGCCTTGAGCGGGCAGGGTGGTGGGTTTGGTGTCGGAAACGAGGCTGCGGGTTGCGAGTTGGGAGGCGTTGGGGTAGACGTAATTGGACATGGTGGCGAGAGTGATGCGTGGTTGGTTGTTGTTAGGATGTCCGGAACTTGTGGTCCGGATGTGGAGTTGGTGAAGGGAGTCGTTGGAGGTTATGTAGCTGGTAGCTGGATGCTGTGGTGTGATATGTGTGCTGAGGTGGTGGGTTTGTTGCGAGATCGTGTTTGTTGTGAGATGCGGTTGGTTCTGTCAGTTGAGTGCAAGCGGTCTTGCTCAAGGCATGTGTCCATCCCCAGATCTGAGGGCAAGCTCATCTGGATAGTTGATCGGCGGGAGTTTCCTTACCTTCTGTGTTAGGCAGGCACGCGGTAGTCTATAGTGGGGTTCATGAGGGGCAGGCGCAGGGTCTGAGACATTCGTAGATCGTTCAACATCGTTGGCACGGACCGGCATGCCGGGCTCTTGAAGAAGTCAGTGAGTAGTGTGTTGTTATTTGGAAGGATCTATCGACTGCTAACAAACAATGACATGGTCTGGCTGCATAAGCCGTACGGACCGGCGATGCCTCAGACCTCCTCACTCTTGAAATACCAGATGATCCATTCCTGTCTTCTTCCCGGCGACTTCCATACGAATGCTATATATGAATCGAGCTTGCGGCATGGTCGCCAGGCGCGGCCCGGACCGGGATGGCGCAACACAACCTGGAAGCGAAGAGGGCAGGGAGAGCAGGTTTGACTTCAAACCCTCCGTTCGAGGAGCCTCTTGCTGCAGAGTGTGGGGTGACTGCACCGCACACCGAGCGCATGTGTTGCGATGTCCTCTCAGTTCAAGACCAAAGATGTACAATGTCAAGGGTTTTGCGCCGACTAGCCGTCTTTAGGAAAACGCTCCTTCTCAAAATGTCGGTGAGTCGTCATTGATACGACAAATAACGCAGGCACTACTGGCGAACTCGCATCGCGCTGCTGCGAACTCCACATCCAATGCTCGCCTAGTCAGCCGGATTATCACGGTATGCAGCTCGATGATTCCAGCTGGTGCCGTACAAGCACGACCACCATCTTTGCTTTTGGTAAGTGCTGTCTATATCCTGAAGGAGCCGCTGCCCAAAGCAGAGCGAGTATCCCATCAGGAGACCACTCGGACCGCTGCTCTTTGTATACCTGCATCCATAGTAGCTTCTGTCAAGCCGGAAAGTTGGTGAGCTTTTGAGGAAAGTCTGTTCAGCTCTTGAGCTAGCTCACCTCCAAACATACTACCTTCGAGCTAGGAATTGTACACCTCGAAAGTACTGCGCATCCCTCTGCGTATTGACCTTTTAACAAGCGAGCCACCAGACGACCATTTGCTGGCACATAACACCGACATCACGGTCTACAAACATATCACTATGCCTGGCATCACTGGCCAAGGCTGCCTGCGGACGCCGGATAACATCGACATCGATGCACTCAGCTATGAAGAGCTTGAGGCCCTTCTCGACGCGGTCGAGGCCACAAATGGACCGTTGCAGAAGAACAAACGATTCTCACTGCCGGCTCCTTTTAACACGCCAAAAGTTGTCAACGAAGGCGGGCTGGATGACGAGAAGAAGTCTGGAACCACTATCGAAGTCACCGAAATATCAGAGGACCTACTCACGGACGATGATACTGTCTCTAGCTTGGACGGTGAAGAGTTCGATGGTTCGCAGAGCTCGAAAGGTCCATCGCAGTCTGTAGCGCAAGATGATGACCTCGACATGTTCGACAGGTTGACTGATGAGGAGCTTGACAAGTATCTGGCAAGCAGGGCGCCTCTGATGACCAAGCGCGAATGCTTCCTCAATGGTCCAACTAAAGCCGAACTTTCTGCGATGGGCACGGATGAGACTTGGAATTCTGACACCGGCAAGATCGCCAAGAAGTTTCCTTCCGCCGACAGCTGTTACGGGAGTTCACGACGGCCTGTTCAGGACCCAGTACCAGATCACGTCGCCGCACGACTGGTGAAGCAAACCTGGCACGGGTCAACGTGCTTGGCTTACGAAGCTGAGTTGGCGCGAGATCTTCTGAAGCGATTTGACAGATTGCCTCGTCCTGCGCTGGCTATCGCGTACAATGTGCTTTGCGCGCACAATGCCACAGAGAGATCTGCGGGTACGCTGCGAGATACTGCGCCCGAGCTTCTTCTGATAGCGGCAATCGCGTTGGCTATGGCATATAGCGAAGACTACCCTCCAGACAACGATTGCTATTCTCAGTTCTGCAACGGCAAATGGTCAGCAGACCAGATCGACAGAGCGACCATTGGCTTGTTCAGCCGAATGGGATGGACATTGGCGCCGTACGCCACGCCGGATGCAGTGGCCAGCGCGATGGACAAATTACTCCCGCCAGCAGTGTCGAGCTCATCCAACAACGAGAGCGAGCCAGTACTTTCTTTGCTTGCGGAGACCAGCATCGAGCAGATTGTCATCCTTGGCACGGCGTGCGAGGAGCATTGGGCGCATGTGAAGCTGCAATCCGCCGGGAGTGGGGCTACGCCTGAGAAGTCACCGGCAGCAGATGATATGCACAATGGGATGAGTGAAGGGCAAAAATGCTTCGAATACTAGGATAATGCGATACTGCGATGTTGAGAGGACTGAGCGTTTGAGCGGTTCAGCGTATGGAAGCGAGGAGTTGGCTGGTGTTTGGTCGGCGGATACCCATTTTTGACATGGCTATTGTTCGTCCTCTTGGACTTCACATTGTTCACGACAGAAGCAGCTTTGTAGTGGCGGGCATGGGTAAACGGCCTCTGGAAATGCAATTGCGCAAGAGGCAATGCATACTCGTGTTACCAGAGCCTGCATGATGTTGATCTCTCACACAGACTGATGTGACTTGTAAGCGTCCGGGTCCAAGAAAATTGGGACTCATTGGATGAGCGGATGCAGTCATTTTTCGGCTCCTGGCCCTGCAGACCGGCGATAATGTGCAATCGCTATGGATACCATGGACCGATAGCACCGACCTAGCCTGCAAGCTTTCCAGTAGAAACCATGTTGACGCGACGGTGTGCTCTTCCACCGCGCACTCAAACGCCCATCTCCACGACCACGACGCCTGCTCGCTAACGTGTATATCCATCCATCTTCACCAGCATAAACTTCAAACGCCCTCCAACGCCCATTCGCCAAAGCCGAGTCTCTCTACATGCTCTCCCAAAACGTATTCACATAGCCACTCTGACTCAATTTCCCATCCACATTCACCACATTGACGTCTCCGCGCTGCGTATTCCGAATCACCGCGCGGTTGAAATCGTGCGTAGTTGGGTCCTGCGAGATATCGATGCCGAGGGAGCGATAGAACTGTAGTTTCAGTCTGCAGGCACAACACCGCTATGTCAGCCACAATCCACATGGCACGAGTGAGTGTAAAGGGAGAACATACGCAACCTCGCCCTCCTCTTCACAGCCAACCCTCCTCCCCCCTTCCACGCCCTCCCTCTCCAACCCCTCCAACACACCTTTCAGCCCCGCCAACTCGCTCCGCAGCCTCTCGCCCTCAATCTCCGCATCACTACACCCTTTGGCGACGCGGAATTTCTCCGTATCCAGTCGCAGCATCTCCTCGACGTGCTGTCCCGCATCGTGGCGCTCCTCTTCGTAAATATTCTGGCTTTGAAGCGTATTGAGTTTCCGGGATAAAGTTTTGAGGAGGTTTTGGTGGGTGGCGAGGCGCGAGGTGCGCGTGTTGTGGAGGTGCGAGAGGGAGGTGCTGATGCGGGTTAGGGAGTCTTTGTCGGGCGTGATGTGGAATTGGGTTGTCGTTTCGCGGATGAGCGTGACGGGGGATTCGTCGAAGAGGACCATGTTCGTTAGTTTGTTGTTGTTTGGTGTTTTGTGAGTTGAGATGGCGGGTGCTGGTGATTGTTGATCTCGGCGTCAACAGACCCGACTGTGCGGAGCAACGGCCTCGGCTTTGCCACGCGACAGTCCGTGTGCTCGAAGCTTGGACCACAGAATGACGCGTGTTTCACATGCGCCTGCGAGGTGGATGGCGACAAGATCGCGACTGCTGTGCTGTGTTCGTTACACATAAATCGCAATCATGAGTAACTTACCATGTAAGTCGCATCAAGTCCAGCAAAACACGACCCCCCCCCCACAGCGTATGGTTCAAGCTAACACCACCCTCCCAGACGCCGCGGACGCGGAAAGGCAAGCCCACCAGCCCTCATCCCCCCTCCCCCCTCCAACTAACAGATCGACAGCCCTCTCAAACCCGCCGAACTCCAAGTCCTGCGCTCCCAATACGAAAAAGAATCGCCCTACACCTCCCTCCAAACCAAATTCAACTACGCCTGGGGCCTCATCAAATCCGCCACGCGAACCGACCAGCAACTCGGGGTGCAGCTGCTCTCCGAAATCTTCCGATCCTCCCCCGACCGCCGACGAGAATGCCTGTACTATCTTGCGCTGGGGAATTACAAGTTGGGGAACTATGCCGAGGCGAAGAGGTATAATGATAGTTTGCTCGAGTTGGAGGGCGGCAGTAACATGCAGGCGGAGAGCTTGAGGCAGTTGATTGAGGAGAGGGTCAATCGGGAGGGGTTGTTTGGCGTCGCGATTGTGGGGGGGTTGGCGGCGGCGGCGGCGGTGGGCGTGGGGTTGTTGGTTAGGGGGTCGCAGAGGAGGAGGTAGGGGGGTGTGGATAGGTGTTGAGGAGGGCAGATGAGATTGCGGGATATGGATTGAAGGACGATGTCGGGTTTGCAAGACTGTACTGTTGCTGCTGCGAAGAATATGTGCTAGGGTATACTGCGACAAATAGGCAACCAGATCACCATTTCCCAGTGCCTATGCCAGATAAGAGTCATTGCTTAACGGCAACTGCTTGACAATCCAACCCCTGTCGTAAGCGCTGCCACGGATTCAGCCACAAACACGTCTCCTGCCTCAAGCGCCGCCATAGGTTCATGAATAAAACACACATCCGCATGTCGACAAGTGCAAAGCCCATCCTAAGGCCCAAAGCCCACAACATTAGGCTCCGGCATCTCGCCACCCGCAAGCCGGAACACCTCCTCGCCAACTTCCTTCCCCATTCCCACCTCCTCCTCCTCTCCGCCCTTCCCACCCGCATCCTCACGCAAAGGCTGCTGAATCCTCACCCGAAACCACGCATGCCTCTCCCCCTCCGGCCCCTCCCCATCAGCCGCACACTCAAACCTCAACCCACACTCCTCCCCTCCCCACCTCCAAATCCTATACACCAGACTCCGATACAAAATCCTCCACACCACATCATTAAAGCACCCCTGATTGCGCACCTCGAGCATCCGCACATTCCGCAGCCCCTTCAGCGTTTCCGCGAGTATGTACGCCAGCGAGTGGCTCTGGCTCAGGTCTGCGACTTCCGCGTACGCGGTGTTCGAGCAGTCGGGGCGTCTGGGGATGATGGTCAGGCGGTCGAGGTCGAGGCTTGGGTGGCCGAAGGGCAGGCCGGCCCAGGCTTCGTTGAGGGCGCGCAGGTGCGCGATGCGTGCTGTGAGGGTCAGGTGGCGGATTGCGCCGAGTTTGGTGGGGCTGAGGGGTCGGGAGAGGTGGTCGAAGTGGTCTGGGTAGGCGGTGTCGCCGGTGAGGTGGAAGGTCGTGAGGGTTAGGGCGAGGAGGTGCGCTTCGGAGGCGATTTGGTGGCAGGTGCGGAGGATTTGGAGGTTGGGGGTGCTGTGGGCGTTGGTTTGGGAGGGGAGGAGGTAGGTGGGTGCGTTGCTGGCGTCGAAGTTGGATGCGAGGGGGGGTTGGGTGGTGTTGGGGGTGTCGGTGGGTTGGGGGGTGAAGATGTAGGTGTAAATTTGGTTGCGGAGTTCGGTGGGGAGGGTGAGGAGGGTTGCTGCTTCGGAGGGCATTGTGGTGTATGCTGGGCCGTGAGGTTATCGGCGCGGATAATGGTAGTTTAGAACGCGATCATATGGTGGTGGGACACGAGATTGAATGTTTGACGAGTTATCCCAGATGCGCAATGGTCACGGTGCTAGTGTCTACAATGATGGTCAATAGCGCCTTAGACAACAAAGAGATGTTGGATTGTTGTTGATAGTAGCTAACGTGGAACTACCGCGGTACATGCATCAGATAATGTAGCTGAGCTGTCACGCGCGGACGATGACGGCACAAGGTACCAAAGTGGCCGCACGTGTCAGGGATCCGCATTGTTTTGCTATGCCCTTTGGAGGAATACACACCTCATGCAAGACCGTCAAGTAATGTGGGGTAATGGTCCTAAACAACAAGCATGAGCCTTGTCATAGCGTGTCGTGCTGCGATGCTTCAAGACGAAGACACCCTGCACAGTATCCGAGCAGAGTCCTGGACTTCACCTCAACTTTGAAGTCTGCAGCGTGATGCTAGCGCCGTCGATAGTCGTGCTGAATCTTCACATGTTCGAGGCACAGATGAATGCTGAGTACAACGTGCCCACGAAAACTGGCCGGGAGTGCCGATGGCACGAGAAAGCTTGAGCCTCACCGAGCTACCTCGGAGCCGGTACCTTTGTTGACCATTGATCATATAGTCATGAATTCTGGCTGTTGGCCTCTGGCATACTACTGTTATGCGCGGGAAGATGCCGAAAGAAACGATTGTGATTGTTGGCACAGGATGGGCGGGCTACACGCTATCACAAAAGCTCAACGACAAGAAGTTTAACATCGTGGTCATTTCGCCCGAAGACACCTCGCCATATACACCACTATTAGTATATATGCCTCTAATGCATTCATCTTCAGTCAGGCTGACGAAAATGGCAGGCCAGCGCAGCCTGTGGCTTATTCGACTTCTCCTTGGCGGAAGAACCAGTCCGCCATAAGAACAAGAGGATCACCTACCACCAAGCATGGGTCGACAACGTGGACTTCGCACTCAAGCTATGCTCATGTCGAGCCGCCTGCGATGTCTCCGTCGACGGCGGCAGGACGTTCGAAGTCTACTACGACCGCTTAATCCTGACTCCTGGCTGCGTGACCAACACCTTCGGCACACCCGGCGCTGACGAGCATGCCTTCTTCGTCCGCAACGTAGCCGACGCCAAAGCCGTCCAATTCCGCATCAAGCAACTCCTCGAGCTAGCCTCCGTGCCAGGCGTCACCGAGCAGGAACAACGCGAACTCCTCCACATCATCATCGTCGGCGGCGGTCCGACCGGCGTCGAAATGTCCGCCGAAATGTCCGATCTCTTCTTCGACGACTTCTCCAAACTCTACCCGCACCTCGACGGCAAAATGAGCATCGCCATCCACGACGCCGCGCCCTACATCCTCGCTGCCTTCGAAGACGCCCTCCGCCAGCACTCCCTCCAATCCTTCACCAAACGCGGCGTCCAAGTCAAAACCGACTCGAAAATCCTCAAGGTCGACAAGGACAGCATCACCACCGAGGCCGACGGCCGCATCGGCTGCGGCGCCGTCATCTGGACTGCAGGCAACAAGCAGTGCCCGCTCGTCGACCACCTCGACACAGCCAAGACCGACGGCCTCCCGCGCATCATGACCGACGAGCACCTGCACGTCCTCCACCCCGCCCAAGAAGGCCACCAAGGCCTCCTCCCCTTCCCGGACGTCTACGCCCTCGGCGACGCCGCGGACATCAAAAAGCGCTTCCTGCCCACCACCGCCGAGGTCGCCGTCCAAAAGGCGGAGTACCTGGCTCGCGTCTTGAATTCCAACGCCGACGGCAAGAAGCCCTTCGAGTACAAGCAGAAGGCTATCGTCGCGTACATTGGCGGCCATGATGGCGTGGTGCAGGGCCGCCCCGATTGGAATGGGCCCCGGGCGTGGGCCGCGTGGCGCAGTAAGAATCTTTGGTGGACGAGGAGTTGGCGGCGCAAGTTTATGATTATGACGTATTGGGGTTTGGATTGGGTGGGGGGTAAGGAGATTGCGAGGTTGTAGGGGGGTTTTGAGGATGCTTCGATTTTCTTTTTGCTTGCAAAAGCTTTGGACACGGGCGATGCGGATTGAATGGGCGCGGACTGGTTCGTGCTGGTCTGGTGAATGCTGTATATTCCTCTCGTGGGGTCTCATGGCGAGCTGCGCGCTACGGAGTAACGTATGGTGCGAGCGAGATTGATTGATATGCGTGCTTCGTATGTCTGTGTCTGATCTAGGAAATGCTCAAGGCCCTTATATTTGGTTGCTACCAACCACTGAGTGGATTGTACATACAACTAGCTATGTAGAAGATTCTCTTCCTCCTCCCCGCTGTCGCTTTAAGTAAGAATCGGAAAGAGAAGAGCTCAAGACCAGTCACTAATGTTCTATCACCCGCCTATCAAAGCTTGCCTGCGTCTCGGACAGGATCGTTCCTGCATCTCGGCACCGTCCTTCGAAGATGCTCAGGGCTGCCGCCAGATTCAAGATACCGTAGCCAGTTCGGCGTCGACGATTCCACCACGAACAGCTGATTCAATGGATACCAATCTCCGGCTTCATCAGAGCTCGGGCGAGTGCTAGCTTGTAAGTCCAATGGCCCGGTTGGTTGGCTCCATTAGTGAGGCTGTAGGCATGTGATACGCCGTCAGGTCCAGGCTTTTGATGTTCGCGAGCCTGCTGTTCTCGTGAAGGCTGAACGAATGCGTCCGACCAAATGATCGCGGGTGGGCAACCCCTATGGAAGGCAAAGCGGAACATGCTCCACCGTGATGTGCCGCCTTTAGGATTCGGAAACGGAAGGGCGAATGCTGACGCGAGCAACCAGGATCGAACAGCTTTGACCCCCACACGTCCGCGACGTAGAACGCCTCCGACCTGAGACGCACCTCTACAGCGTACCCGGAAACCCTCTGCCCCTCATCCCCTCCCACCAACCGTCCTCATGCCCCGCCACGACCTCCACCCCCATGCTCGCCAACTCCCTCAACCGCCCAACACTCTCCGCCGCAACCTCCTTATCATAATGAATACACATCTCCCTCCCTCCCGCACCCACCCACGTCCCGATACCCTTCTCACCAGTCAAGATGCGTCGATCATGGAACGCGTCGCCGCATAGCATGACCCAGCCCTTCGGGGTGCGACACAGGAGGTTAATGTGGCCGGGGAGGTGGCCGGGGGTATCGATCACGTAGGCTGAGCTGTCGTTGAAGAGGTCCAGGGCGTGGGGGAAGGGGCTGAGGGGCTGCCAGTGGGTTTCGTCGGTTGTGGGTGGGAGTTCGGATGTGCGGTTGGAGGGGAAGGTGGCGGCGTCGAAGTGCTGGTGGGATGCTATGCCGCCCAGTCCGTGCTGCAGGAGGTGCTTCGCGCCGGGCCCCAGCAGGAATTGGGAGGCCGGGAAGTCTTCTGGGTCGCCGTGGTGGTCGTAGTGGACGTGGCTGATCATGATTAGGTTTACGTTCGCTGGGTCGAGGCCTCCGGCTGCGAGTTGTGCAGCGATGCCGGGGCCGAGGGTGCAGGGCACGGCTTTGGTTTCGAGATGGTCTTGGATGGGTTTGGGGTATCGTTCGAGGGTTTTGCGCAGACCTAGGTCGAACATCATGCGAAAGGGTTTGGAGGAGTCGCCGCCGAAGGCTGAGGTGCCTGGGTGTTGGATCAAGAATGCGAGCGATGGTACTGTTCGTTTTGCCTCTGGGTCTGCTTGGGAGACGAAGAATTTATCTTGTAAAGTGATGTAGCCTCCTGCCATTGGAGACACTGTGACATATTTCTGATCTGGTCGGGCTGCAGGGAGGCCTGTGGATGACATTTTGTTGGAGTTTTTGTGGAGTGTGTTCGATCAGGAGGTTGAATCCTTTCGAGACTTGAAGTGAAGACGGTCGATGCTATCAGCTCTGTCCGGTAATAGGCATTTTGCCCTTTACGTATCTTCTATCGGATATGTGATTCAGCAACGCTTGGAACTCGGACGGATCAACACTCCAGACAACAAACCCCGCAACCCCACAAACACTCTTTCTGCATGGTGATAGAGCTTCCAGAATGTCTTGTGGAGCTCTGAGCTTGTTCACCTGAGCCTCCCGGAGCTCCAGGCCGATCTCGCAGGTTGACGTAGAGCGAGTACCTGGTCGTCTATCAATTGAATATACGGATTCTGTCGGTACTTGTTCCACTTTCCAAGATTCAAATCTGTAATCGTGCCGTCACTGAGAAGCAAGAAGAAATCGACAACCATGTCGAAACAATACACCCCAGAGGAGATCCAGAAGGCCCACGAGGTGCTGTACAATGAAGGCATCAAGATGCGCTACCAAGTCGCCGGCAAAGAATACGTCGACAAATCGCTCGCAGCAGCTGATGATCCATTTCGCAAACCTATGCAAGAAGTAAGGACCGCCGGTCACCCTGACAACCAACCGTCTCCTTCTTGACTGACTGCGCAGTACAGTACGTAGCCGAAGCCTGCTGGGGCTGGACGTGGGCCCGTCCCGGCCTGGAGCTGAAGACCCGCTCCTTCCTCAACATCGCCATGCTCTGCGCGCAGAATCGCGGCACGGAGCTCGCCACGCATGTGAAGGGCGCGTTGAACAATGGCGCCACGGAGGAGGAGATTCGGGAGGTGATCTTGCAGGCGGCGACGTATTGTGGTATGCCGGCTGGTATTGAGGGGTTCAGGGTTGCGGGAAAGGCGACTGAGGAGTGGAATGCTGGTCAGGGGAAGAAGGCGTGAGGGGGTGGAGGTGGGATGGGGTGGATACGGGGGTAGTGTGGGGAGGGTGAGCGAGGTTATGGTCGAGAATGTAGATACATGAAAGTGGAGATCAAAAAAGAAGGCACGCGACGTGCGCGTGTCGGCATCCCTGCAGCTTGGCATTCGTCATCGTGGACAATGGTCAACATGATGAATATTGGGGCCAGCGATCCAAGCTAATTACTAAATGCCTTGTGCGTCTGTCTCATGGCTTGCCCCATGAAGAGCGTGCGAGAGTCATGGCTTCCTTCCTCCGCTCCATTGTGGCCGGCCCGCGAGCACGACACCCCGACGCCGATCTTGATCTGTGCTATGTCACCGACTTCCTGGTCGCCACCTCCGGCCCCAGTGGCACATACCCGCAACTCGCATACCGCAACTCCCTCAAGGAACTCGTGAGATTCCTCGACAGCAGGCACCAGGACAAATGGGCGATCTGGGAGTTCCGCGCAGAAGGCACGGGCTACCCCGACGAAGAAGTCTACGGCCGGGTCCGGCATTACCCGTGGCCAGATCACCACCCTCCGCCTTTTGCGCTGATTCCATTGATCATGGGGAGCATGAAGAATTGGCTGAAGGCGGAGGGCGCGGAAGGCCGGGTGGCGGTGGTGCATTGCAAGGCGGGCAAGGGCAGGAGCGGCACGGTCAGTTGCAGTTACCTGGTTAGCGAGGAGGGATGGACCGCAGAAGATGCCATGCAGCGATTCACCGATCGGAGGATGAAGCCTGGCTTTGGCGCCGGCATCAGCATCCCCAGCCAGCTCAGGACCATCAGCTACGTGGATCGGTGGACCAAGCACGGTAAAGTATACGTCGACCGGCCGACAGAAATCGTCGAAGTTCACATCTGGGGCCTCAGGAATGGCGTCAAGGTCGCAGTCGAAGGCTACGTCGAAGAGGGCAAAGTCATCAAAACATATCACACCTTCCAAAAGGCCGAACGGGAAATCGTCCGCGGCTCCATCCGAAAAGACAACGGCTTCAGCGACGTAGCCCTCGAAATCATGGGCAAGAACAAGAAACGAACCCCCACCGAGCAATCCACCCAGCCACCAGAAACCTCAGATAACACCGACCTCGATCGCACCGGCAGCGACCTTTTAGAGTCCGGCAACGGCGGCGACGTCATCTTCCGCCCCTCCCAACCCATCTCCCTCCCCACAAGCGACATCAACCTCGACTTCGAGCGACGCAACAAATCCAAATACGGCAGCTTCGCCATGGTCACGGCCGTGGCACACGTCTGGTTCAACACCTTCTTCGAAGGCCTCGGGCCCGAACAACACGGCGCCGCCAACGACTCGGGCGTCTTTGAAATCGAATGGGACGCCATGGATGGGATCAAGGGATCTTCGCGGAAGGGCACGCGCGCGTTCGATCGGTTGGCCGTGGTGTGGAAGTGTCCCAGGCAGCGGAGACCGACTTTGGTTCCGGAGCCGGGGATCGGAGAGGCGTGTCCGGATGCGCGGCCGGCGGATTGGAGGCGCGGCGAGGATGGGCGGCGGAGTGGGGATTTTGAGAAGAAGTTGGGGTTGAGGGAGGCGGATGCGGAGAGTGGGGGTTTGAGTCGGGCGAGTAGTGTGGCGGGGAGTGGGGAGGAGGTGGGGGATGAGAGGGAGGGCACGAAGGGGCATGTGCCCGGGGTGGGAGGAGCCGAAGAATCTGGTGGTGATGCGCCGAAGGACAGTGTAGGGCCGGTTGGTGGCGTGGAGTTTGGGAATCAGCATGTTAAGGCGAAGTAGGAGTGTGAGCTCTGACTGAGGGGCGTGGTGTTGTCGATCTAGCGAGGCGTAATGATAGGAGAGTGGTACGGTACAGCACAATCGAGCAGATTGCAATTTTGTTGTCTGTGGGTACCTAGCTAGCATCGAGGTAGTATGGGTTTGACGTCCTGCAAACGGTCGTTCAGTAATGACATGAACAAGCCACTGGGGCGGGAAGCACGACTTCTTCAAGGTGTCTGAAGCCATATATGCACGCACGAGACCGCCGTCAAATACCGCATCGATTGATCTTGTCCTTGCCCATCAGCCGAAGTCTTGGCATGCGTCTATTATCATCTACAAACATCGCCGGTCAGACCACTCCCCGTACTCGGTCGAGTCCTTCATCATTCTCGCCTGAACTAGCGCACTAAATATGTATGTAGGCTCTGCTCGCATTTCGGTTACCTGGACATCGATCACAGCACGGATTACCTAGTAACTGCCGGCGCGCCTGAGGCACAGCACACGGTGGAAGAGACTTAATCCCTCGCTCCCAAGCAACTACCTGTCTTCACGGCCAACGTTGAAAGCATTTGCTGGCTGGGACACCCACACGCTCTAGGAGGTGATCTCGACACAGTCGTCCGCACTATGTTGTTGGCTTTGGCAGTTCCCTTGTTTCTGGCATTTGAGTGAGCGGAACGGTGTAGTACTGTATCTCGACAAGAGGGAGGCTATAATCTTGTGTCTCCATGTACGCTTCGTTAGAATACTCGTCGCTGGGCGACCATGATTCTGATGCGAGTATGAATGGTGCGGCACAGAATGCATCGAATTTTCAGCCATCGTGGTGCTCGAGAGTGATGGCATTCGCCCGCATGTCGCGATGCTGAAGATCGTGATGCCTTGGTCCAGTGAGAAGACGGACACGCGAGAAGAATGAGATATCCGCTGCTTCGTCTGGCCCATCCTCATCGTTCGTGGATGGGTCACATCTTTTCCGCTTCCTTGCTGTAGCCGCCGCGTGGCCGAGTCGAGCCCAGTCGCGGCAATATCGCGTTCGTAGATCTCTGAAAATATCGAAAACATAGTGAGCTGGGGCGAATACAGTCAGTTGGATTTGTGTCGCGAGCGAATCATGACCATGCGACTGACCATTAAGTTCCATCGTGTGAGTCCTGCTCGCAGACATAGCCGCAAAATGAGCATGTGTTGCTTGCCGCCTGCTTGAGGTCCGCGTCCTGAAACACTGCCATCATGCGTACTTTCTGGCCTAGTAATAAGGCAAATTCCCAAGCAGTTGTCCGCACGATGTCGCGAGCGGTGCCGATTTCGCAGAGTACATACTGTTTCGCCAGGACCTTCTCGTAGCCAGTACTGCCCTGGAATCTTATCTCGATGACAGTCTCGAACGCCTCGCACGAGGAGATGAAATCAAGGGACACCGGCGTAATCCTCCCAATCGCATCCTCGAGCATGAACGATTTGTTGGGAACCATGCCAGTCAATGCCGTCGTAAGTGTCGAGCGTATTGCAGCTACGTGCTGATAGATGGCAAGGGTACTGCCTACGACGCCAAGCATGTACTTCTTGAGTTGCGTCGCGCTGCTGGTGAGCCATGTCATCTGCTCGTGCAACGATACGATCAGAGAGCTGCTGGTCTTGATTTCTGCCTTGCTTTCCGCTGTGACACAGCGCATCTTTTCCAGAGCCTTCTGCAGACTGTCGGACATGCCGCGAGTGTTTGCTTCTGCTGTGGCAAAGCGTTGCTGCAATTGATCCTGGATGAGAGGCCATAGACTCGCGAAAGCTGCTCGGCCTTCTGTGACGTCGTTCCTGCTGGCCTCGAGTTTGTCTCGTAAGTCCATGAGCATTCTCGTCTGCTCAGTGTGGAGTGCTTGGTATTGAGTTTCCCGGTCGAGAATGCGCTCACTAATGCGGTCGGTGCTGAATTTCAAGAAAGATCTGGAAGGAAGCAGTAAGCTCATAAGGCTAATTTGCGAGGTCAGACTTCGCGACTCACATATGTGCCGTAGCTAAGAGCAGGTTTAAGGCCTCGCTGTGACTGGAGATTTCTGCTCTAAAGCGATCAACTGCATCCCGATTGACTTGCCACTGAATGCTTTGAGCAGCAGCCTTGAGTCTCTTGCGCACTCTGCCCTCCGCCAAGCTGCTATCATACTTGTCGGTCTTCGCCTGGAAGCCGCTCAAGCATATCCGGCATCTATCCACGCTGTCTTTCGCAGTTTCGCCAAGGGCTCGTAATTCAGGCGTCGCATCGAGAGTATTCGCAAGTTGAGAAACTTGCAGAAGTGCGGTATCAAGAACGTACAGCTCTCGAACGACTTCCTGATACTCCGCTGCAGCACCTTTGCTTGCGTGTATGGACCTGAGCAGATCCTTCACGAGCAGACTGACCGAGATAATGTCGCCCACAGAGCTAAATGTCACCATGTCTGCTTGCAATGCAGATTGAACCTGGGAGTTAATGACATCGCGCTGGGCGTATTTCTGCTGTCGCTGATCAGGCTGAGACGAGGCTATATTGCGGTCCACAAGTGTCAGAGCTCAACGCAGCACCGTGTCACTCTTCATGCAGACGCCACGGCTTGCTGCGGCCATCGCGCATGACCAATCAGTCCCTAGTCACTTCCAAGTTCGTTTCGGCACGGTCTGGGTGGCGGCGTGATTTTCGAGTCGCGGACTGGTAATGCTATCACTCACGCTCTCACTCCGACAACATACTTGCCTGAGCTTTCACTTCGTTTTGCCGGATGCAGTAGAATACTTTGTGCATGTCTCATGGTTTATTCCTGGCTCAATATTCGCTGAATGTGGCAGGAGTATTCGCAGCAAGCAACAGGAGACTGTAGTGTCTGCCTTGAGGACAGCCATTTCGTCCATTTGTCTCCTCGAAGATCGGCTGCCTGAGTGATCAAATTCCATATTTTGACTGACTCATTCCAATGCTGGCTGGAATGGGGCAGAAATCAATCATGATCGAGGCACCTGGACCCACTGACTGCAGGTGGCCAGTAGCAAGATCCGGATCATACTGCTGCGCTCGTGGAGCCCATCATCGCCACGCATCCGCTCATGCATCAGGTGTCTGCCACTCCCATCGCTGAGTGCCGGAGCATCATTCCAATGATTCCCTCACGTCCTCAGAGCTGTTGCGGACAGGCTGTAAACGCGAAGGACGCGCAATAAGAACCGGTCTCACGATCGGTGGCGGCAAGTCCGCAACGCCTTGAATTTCAAGGTGATGCTGGAGGGAGGAGGGTGACGATGACAAAAGGGTCTAATCGGGACATCGGAGACACGTCAGGACTCATAGGGCAAACACATCCACGCTAGCCACAAGGTAGCGTTGTGCCACCCCAACCCAATGACCAGGTCAGATCGAGATGAGATGCCGGTAACTCTAAAGCTTGGCAGCGGCTGCGCTGACATCCTTGCACGGGCGACTCAATCGGTATGCAACTAATGGTCAGCCGCTTTTTCCGCGTCAACTTCACATCGCAGCAGCCTTGATCGGATATTTTGATAATCGCATAAGGTTGGTCAAAGAACTGGTTTGAAGAGCTACCGGAGGTATGCTTCCGTGAAGTGGCACAAGATTAGGAACATAAAACAGAGAGCATTGAAGACACGAGCGGCAATCGCCCAACGCAAGATGTCTGCGGACGGTTCAAACAAAAGCACACCGACTCCATCGTCCACTGCAGCATCGACGCGGTCGTCCCGTGGGAGTTCTGTGTCGAAGTCAGGCCAACAACACGTACCGCAAGTTCCTTCCGGTCTACGGCAAACATATATGCCGTCACCATCGCCAGAAGACCGGTATAGCGTCCCGCAGCCGGATGTCGACAGCGATGGCATTCATCCGGTCGCGGGCGACTATGCCGGCACCGACGCGGACGCAGTTTCAACACGAGCGCAAGCAGAGATCGAAGAGCCTCAGGGACCACCAGATGCTCGTACAAGCCTGCTGGGCTCAAGCAGGAAGTACGACGTACCTGTAGATCACAATTGCGGCGAGGACAATTGCACTCATGGCACGTGGTCGCCAAGGCCACGGTTCCAAAGAGGATATGGCAGCTTTGCTACGGCAGACAATATACGCACTGCAGACGGTTTTGGCGGACCGTATAGAGATGATCCGTCTGTGCAAGTAGATGGCGTGAGTTATGGAGCTGCGGGAGGTGCTCTCGGTGACTCGGTGACGGATGGCTTGCTGGGTCGTCCTAAGAGGACGGGCACGACGCATTGGCTTGCGCAGCGCTACGGTATCAAGAATGAGAGGCTGATGTATGCACCGCATGATCTCACTTTACTCTTTCCTGTTTCGATGCCAGCACATGCTGATCAACGGTAGGTTCTTCATGTATTACATCCCCTGCACAAACTGGATACGACAGTACAAGTGGTCTTATCTGCAAGGTGATCTGGTGGCGGCACTGACGATGGCATCTTTCTACATTCCAATGGCACTGTCATATGCATCGAATCTGGGTCACATACCTCCAATCAATGGACTCTACTCTTTCGTCTTCAATCCACTCATCTACGCTATCCTCGGCACCTGCCCGCAAATGGTCGTTGGACCTGAAGCTGCCGGCTCGCTGCTGACTGGAGGCGTCGTGCGAGAAGCCATCAATCAAGGGCATCACAGAGATACCAATGGGAGCGAGAACGCAGAAATAGCAGGGATGGTCACAGCCTTCGCCGGTGCCATCATCCTTGCAGCCGGCCTCTGCCGGCTCGGGTTCCTGGATTCCGTGCTCTCGCGCCCGTTCTTGCGAGGCTTCATCAGCGCCATCGGTATTGTCATCTTGGTCGATCAACTTATACCAGAGATGGGCTTGGACACTGCTGCTGCGCATTCGGAAAGTGGAGCGCATGGGTCTTCACTGGACAAGATCATGTTCATTGCTAGTCATCGGAAAGAAGCGCACTCACTAACCTGTGCTGTCAGCTTCAGTACTATCGCGATCATCATGGTCATGCGCGAGCTGAAGCACCGATTACAACCTCGCATGAACTGGGTGGCATATATTCCTGATCGCTTCCTAGTGGTCGTGTTGAGTGCAGTACTCGCCTGGAAGCTGGACTGGGAAGGACAGGGGCTAGATATTCTGGGCGACATCAAGGCGAGGGGAAGGCCCTTCCAGCCTGAGTTTCCTTTTAGGCAGCATAATTTCAAGCACGTCAACGATGCTTTCTCAACGGCATTTGTGATAGCTTTGCTTGGCTTTTTCGAGTCCTCGGTGGCGGCAAAGTCGCTCGGTACTGGACAGCAGAAGAAGCGTGACGCGAACGGAAAAGAGGTCGAGGCGGACGGCATCAAGAATGTGACGGTGTCTGCTAATCGCGAATTAGTGTCTCTAGGAGTTGCCAACTTTGTCGGCGGTTGCTTCATGGCGCTGCCAGCTTTTGGTGGATACGGCAGGAGCAAAGTCAATGCCAGCACGGGTGGCAAGACGCCCATGAGCTCGGTCTTCCTGAGCTTGATCACGATCATCTGTGTCTTCTTTCTGCTGCCGTACTTCTACTACATACCGGTAAGTTTCGTCTTGGCAGCTCGACGCGGAACATGTTGCTGACTACCGATCCAGAAAGGTGTCCTGTCCGCCATGATCTCCGTGGTCGCATACTCACTGATCGAAGAAGCGCCCCACGACATCCTGTTCTTCTGGCGCATTTCAGGCTGGAACGAGCTGGTATTGATGCTCCTCATCTTCTTGACCACGTTCTTCTGGAACCTGCGTATAGGCATCGCGGTCGGTATCGGCTTGTCCCTCCTTCGCCTGCTGCGGCATGCCACGAGGCCGAGAATCCAGATTCTTGGACGAGTCCCAGGGACCAACCACTTTGAGAACGCAGAGGCCGATGAAGTCGAATTCATCCCGCATTGCTTGATCGTGAAGATTCCGGAGCCGCTGACTTTCGCAAACACCGGGTCCCTGAAAGATCGCCTGCGCAGGCTCGAGGATCACGGCACGAATGCGGCCCATCCTGCCTTGCCCAAAGTGCGACGGCGTGAACACAACCAGAATGTCATCTTCGATGTCCACGGCGTCACGAGTCTGGATCCAGCGGCTAGCCAGGTGCTCCAGGAGATTGTGGTTTCGTACATCGACAGAGGCACTGCGGTGTTTTTCTGTCGAGTGCCGGGCCGCAGATCGGAGGTATGGAGGTTGTTGAGAGTTACTGGTATCGTCGAGCTTTGTGGTGGTGAAAGTCATTTTAAGAGGAGTGTTGACGAGGCGTTGAGGGCTACGGACAAGGTGGGGAGTTTGATGAGTTTTGTTGATGAGGAGGCGAGTATTGGCGGCAGTCGAGAGGCGACACAGACGCAGGCGAGCAGTGTTTTTGGGAGTGGCAGGCCGGCAGAGCAGCCGGAGCATGACCCGCTGTTTGCGCAGACGCAGGCGCTGGGCAGTGATCCCAATGGCGCGAGCAGATGATGTAGTGACGATAACGAGACATGCCTGACGAGAAGGGCTTGCCCCTGTTTCCTCTGTTGCGCGCCGTATATTGAGAGGACATGCAAGTTGCATCGATCGTAGGTGCGGCCCTCCGAGTGTGGAAAGCTGTGTCGAAAGTCTTGGCTAACATGTGAAAAAGGGGTCCGTGCACGCCAAAACTTCAATCTTTCCCCTCCGGGAGTCTCCGCGCACGGACAGTTCTCGAGAACTTGGGGGCTTATCTTTTTTCGCTCTTGCCGACTTGCTGCAAACTTCCTTATCGACTTACACAAACCTCCACTTGACAGCATCTGCATCCACCTTCCACTGCACCAATTCGACTGCTTCGGGATCGACGAACAGCAACACCTTGCACTGCACCTCTCACAGACTGCTTCGGCGTCTAGGAGCTGTCGCTACCCACCACTGTCAAGAGAACCATCATCATCGCCGAGTCGGCATCGCTCGCGACACACATCTGCCCGTACAGCGGCTTCCACTCCCACGTCCGCGGTCCGACATCTACCCTCAACTCCTCGGAGCTTGAGTCAAGATGCCGGGCCCCTTCTCCGCCTTGTTGGCCTCCATCGGCACGGTATGGCTTGCGCTCCAGACGTACCGCCACGGATCGGCCGTCAGCAACTACCTCGGTCCACCTTCGCCCTCGTCATACTTCTACACTCTTGAGCCGCCGTCAGATGCTTCGGATACCTCAGCTGCCATCAACGCTGTCACGGATGACGTTCCGCAGCCTACCGCTACTCTCATCAAGATCGAGCACCTGTTTGACACCACTACTCCTGTCACGGTCTATCACGTCCCAGTTGACATCACTACTCCGGACTTGAATACTCTCGTCACCGCTGCTTCGCCCGTTGCCTCAGAAACGACCAAGCCCCTGATCGACTGCGGCTTTGAGTGGCTTGGCCAGCCTGGCAGGTGCGAGTACGTCCGTCATGGCGTAACCGACCTGGTTGCCATTGAGATGACGACTTCCTCGCTGCTTCATCACCTCTGGCTTGCAATTGCTGCTGTTGTGGCAATTGGCACCGTGTATCTGGCATCTCTTGCGCTGTGTTCTTTGATGGTGAAGACCTGGCACTTCTTCAGGCTTCTACGCCGCAGGAACACTGGTCGTCCGTGCGCGTCTGATCTGCAAGTGAGGACAGATCTCATCGTTAGCTTCATCAACGCCGCGAGGGCCCGTGTCCATGAGCTCAAGGAGAATGCTGCGGTTGACTTGGCCAAGATTGCTCGTTTGGAGAGGGAGCTCAAGCATGCTTCTGCCGACCTCGACTCGTCGAAGAGGACTGCTAAGCGCCAGGTTGCGAACATCTCGAAGCTGCAGGACACTCTTAATGAGAAGTCGAACGAGCTTGCCAAAGCTGAAGAAAAGATCGTTGAGCTGAGGATGATCTGTCACACAGCAAAGTTGATGAGTTCTTGGCCGAGAACGACAAGAAACTGCGCGATATGAAAAAGCAGCGGAAGGCAGATCTCTCGACCTTTAAGAAGAAGCTGGCAGCGAACGAGGAGTACATTGCCAGCCTTGAGGCAGAGAACGGGCAGTATCTGGCCGAGAGCAAGGAGTATTCTGGCCTGAGCAAGAGCCTGCGCGACAAGGACAAGAAGATCGGCAAGCTGCAGACCGCTTGGCAGAATGTTCAGCAGGAGGCCAGCAACGGTCGTGCGACAATCTCACAGCAAGAGGCGACCATCTCCACGCTCGCAGCTGACAAGGAGAGCTTGCAGCAAGATTGCGAGATCCTGCAGAAGGAAGTTGAGTCCCGCAACCAGTAGATCTCCGAACTCCACGCTGCGTTGGCGAAGCAAACCGAGACATATGAGCAGGAGAGCATGATCCGCACAGGAACAAATCAAATCAACAAGGGGAGCCAAGTCTACGACGTCAGCAAGCCTCATCATCGCTCACCGAGATCACGCAAGCAGAAGCGTGATGCTCACAAGATCATCGAAGTCAACGGTCAGAGGAGAAGTGTAGATCTTCTCGCAGCCATACGTGCTAGACTCATCACCAAAAAGGCTGAGACGTCCTTGCGTGCCGAGCTTGTGGAAATAGAGAGTGAGGCGACTTTGGGACAACAGCTCCAGACAAAGTCGGAAGTTGAATATCGCTTTTTGGCTGACTTCAACACGAGAGCCGAGCACGAGGAGTACCTGCAAAATGAGCTGCAGAAGAAGGACGTCGAGCTGCAAGGGAAGGGCCAGGGTGAGACCTTTTTGCAAAATGAGCTCCAGCAGAAGACAGAGCGCGAGGCGGACTTGCAAGATCAGCTGCGGATGACGAGTTCCCGCGATGCGTCTTTGCAAAATCAGCTCAAGCAGAGGACAGAGAGCGAGACAGCTTTGCAAATCGAACCCCAACAGAAGACAGTGCGCGAGAGAGCTTTGCAAAATGACCTCCAACAGAAGACAGAGCGCGAGATGTCCTTGCAGACCGAGCTGCAGACCTTGCACGAAGATTTTGAACTGGCCGCGAAGCACCTGTCGACCTTTGAGCGCAAGATGCAGGAGCAGTGGCCCACGTTCAAGCTGAACTGTGGCCAGCACTTCTCGGCCTCTCAACTTGCGGCGCGATATATGACAAGTCGCTGCAAGCTGCAGATATCGGGGAAGCTTATTGGAGCGCTCGTGACCACAGCTTGCACTGGAAGCCGTTTGATAAGCGCGATCCGAACGCCAAAAATCCGCCATGGTTGTTAGAAATTATGAATAAAATGTTCGTGGGTGAGACTCGTTTCTTGAGTAAGGCGACATTGAGAGAGGAACCAAACCATATCGTGGGCTATGGCAGGCGGATGCACCACTACATGAAGATGCTGGATCAGGAACTCGAGTCTTTGGATTCGAAGCCTGATTCGAACAATCCGGATGGTCCTTTGCCAAACGACTTTAGTCAGCCAGCGCCAGCGCCGGTGGTAGGACAGGCTGGGCCTCCCGGTACGTCTTCAGGTTCTGGGCAGAGCCAGAACTCGGACACATCTAAGCTCCCTCCGATCAATCCGTTCGCGCAACCAAACGGCGAGACGAACCCGCTCGGCGCGAAGTCTGCCTCGCCGGGTGGCGTAGCTGAGTCCAAGAGCTGCATCGATCCAGCTCTGCTCAGTTCGACCAATCCAGCAGGCATAGGCCAGAACCTGCAAATGTCGGCCCAAACGCAAGGTCCTTCATCGGTCAAGATGACGCCGGAGCAGACTGACGCAATGCGTTTATCCCTGGACAAGCTCGACAAGTCAAGGCCCGCTGGTCCATCTGCGCAGCCTAACGCCCGAGACATGGCTCCAGCAACCCCGTTGAACAAGCAATCGGCCCCTCCTCTTCCCCACCACCCCGACGTGATGCCTATTTTCAGAAATCAAGGCACGCCGGCTATCACTAAGGATCAAGGCACGCCGGCTATCAACAAGGATCAAGGCACGCCAGCTCCAAAGGTAGCACAAGGTACGGTGAGGCGCATAGCTAATCCAAAAGGTCGTTTTGCCAGACACGCGAAGGCCAGGCTTGATGCTAGGTCTTATGGTGGCGCTGGCGTGGTGCTCCAGTCGGCACAGTCACCAATGCAGATGTCGGCGCCGCAAGGGAACGGCTTGGGAGATGAGAATGGGCCCGACCCTGTGACCGATTCAGAGCCTATGGACAGCTCGGAGTCGAATGACCAGTCACTGGAATGACTGGTAGGCGAAGAAGATAACCAGAGACAGCAGAGCCAGGAGCATCGATCGTGCAGACAAGTCGTGTCTTTTATTTCTTGCAGACAAGTAGCAAGCCAATGCACATACCAAGCTGAGTATGATCTAGAGGGAGCGTTCCAAGCTCGAGATTAGCTTACTCCAGAGACTAGAAGCAGCATTCGCGTCAGTCCCTACAGAGGTGTTGCGTGAGCACGTCGAGGAAACATTACTCGTCATTGATGCCTCAAGCGCTTCTATTTCAGATTACCCAAGTCAGCCAATCGTACTTGACCGGGACGGAGCCTGTGACGTGGCCTCACTGTTGACTGACTGAGTGGCTGAGCCGCTGATGATAGCATCATAGTGCGGTTAAGGTCATATGCTAAGTCATTGCTGATTTGACTTGTCGAGATGCAAGAACCGCGCCGCAATGCCAAATGACCGCGAGCTAGAGGCCTTTAGAGCGCTGAGGCCTCCTTATCCACCGGATTCAGCACGCTCATGCTTCCAGGTAACCTGGATTTCCCTTCAGTCCTCTTCGGTACGGCGATAAGATCAGTTTGATCGCGCGTCTCCGTGGTGTTTTCAGGCCGCTAGCCAGCTCTTTTTTCTACCCAGCATTCCGTTACTTCGTTGGATGGCTGGCTATAATGATGCATCCCACAATTGTGACTTGCATGAGTAGGAGGCTTGGAACTCAATTCGCACTCCCCACAGCGAAGACACCGTGTGAAGAAATTCTTCTCCAGACCCACAGCAAACGACAGCCGGTCAATCATCTCCCACATGTCTTCCGTCTTTGTCTCAAGTTGGGCACGGAACGCAGGCAGCTTGAGCAGACCTTTGAGATTTTTCTCGCGAAGATTTGCTGCAATTTCAGTGAATGCTGAGTCGTATCCCTGATACTCGGGCATTTTCTCAAGCGCATCGAACACCTCCTGCACGTCCGTGAGTTTATTAATCAGAGACTTGCATTCCGTCAAGGCAATCTTGCTGAGCGTGTCGATCATGTACTTGTTTGCCGTGACCGAGACATCGACGTTGAACTGCCAGCTGCGCTTCTGGTACTCATCGCCGACTTTGTCGGAGAACCATTTGCCAGTGTAGATGTAGCGAAGTACGGCATCAAAAGCATCTGCGATGTCGTCTTTGAGCTCGATGACTTTTGCTTCGCTCTCCTGTTCCGTGTCAGCATTCGCTTCGCACTCTGTGTAACCGTCCATACACACTGCAAAAGCGCTGCCTGGCCCGCAAAGCTTTTTGAAGTACTCAGAAGCGCGGCATATGGTGAACTTGTGCGCGTGTAATGTACGATCGCTGTACTTCAGGATCACATCGGAGTACTCTTCGTCTTGGTAGAAGTCTGCAACGTTCAACGTAGGCATGATGTGGCGTGCCTCTGTTGTGTGGCTTCAGTAATGCGAGAGGGAGATGGTATGGGGCAAACGCGCTTTGATGAGAGACGCGCCGTTTTCTGGCAGGGATGTTGGTGAACTCGCGTTTGCATGTGACATTACGTGCTGACCTTTCAGCTCCAGACATTTTTCTCACTCCCTTCTCTTCTCCCGCCGTCCAATGGCCTTTGCTCAGTACCTCCACTCCAAACCATCTTTCGTTCGATGGAGCGCGCTGTCAAGAGGTTGGAACCTTTACCCTGAAGGGGCCCGAAGTTCTGCCGCTCCATTACGCCGGGGCGCGTTACTCTACAGAAGCATCAACTTCAGCTCCTCGAGGTAAACCGATCTCTGCAAACATCCCTGTGTCTGCAATACATCAATACGAGGTCTTGACGGTATCCATCAGCCATGACATTCCTGCCGGACGAGCTCTGGCTCCACATCATCGAGTAGTGCGAGCCAAAAGATGCCTGGTTGTCATTAAGAAGAGTCAATCAGCAGACTGCCGCATGCATTGAGCAACACTTTGCTGAAACCATCCTGCCTAAACTCGAGGTCTGCCTACCAATCGCACTTCCCACGTACGATATCCGGCAGCGACTGCAGGGACAGGCAATTTTCTGCTACAACAAGTCCTCAAGCACCATTGCTCTGCAAGGTCAGATCGCCCCGTTCCCACTGGCAGGCACACGACCGGAATCTTATCGGACACGTTTCGAACTTCGCTGGAAAGCTATGATTGAGAAGGCCAATGGCAGTCTAGATGAGAGCCTGCGATGAGATGTCAAGTATGGAGGCCGTGCTGTCCGACTGAGACTGAAAGGGCCACGCGCACAAATCTCGCTGCCAGATATGCAAAACGGCGCTCATGGACCTCAACTTAGCTTCGATTGGCCTGCAGTTTTGAGCAGCTTCTTTCTCGCAGGTTAAAGATGTCTTTGCATCAGCATTGGCTCTAATTGGTGCACGTTCGGCGAAAGTGCTGGACCTTGCCGTTTGGCAAGGGATTTTGCTAGATGCTAAAATTTTCCTTCTGTCATGAGACGGTTATGAATAAGATGGTTTGAGAAGAGGAGTCGTAAGCAGGTGTCATTCAAAATTGCTTGCACGTGAATTGACTTCGAGTGTTGACAGCGAGCGTGTAACCGACCTACCGCTGGATCCGCGTCACTCGTCTCTCAAATGGCACGTGCGCCTTTTCGAGAACTTCTTCCTCCTTTCATAACTTGTCAAGCTCTTGCACCTCACCTTCCACTCGAAGTCTTGGCCAGCAAGCGCCGCCAATATGACTGCGACCATCGACACCGCACCACTCTATGGTGACAGCACATTCTCGGACGTCACAATCAAGTACGGCAAAGGAAAGGAGTTCAAAGGGCACAAACTCGTGCTTGCTGGCGCCATCGACAAGCTCAAAGAAATGCTCAAGGTCTGACTCGCTGATTCTCGTCCCTTATTGTAACGATCATTACTGACAGCTTTTAGGACCCTGGTGTGAAGATTGTTACGCTTGACGCTGAGGACGACGAGGATGCCGTCGAGCTGATGCTGCGCTACATCTACACCTCAGCTGAATCTGACCCGAGCTTGTGCACCCGGCTGCAACTCAGTCTCCTGACTGACAAGTACGGCATCGACGGCATCGATGTCGTGAACGAGGACCAATCAGCTAACGAGCTGCCATTCATTACGGACCCTAACGACATTCTGAAATGCATTCAGAGGATGCCTGTATTCCTGCCGCAGAGGTCTGATATCGCGCGGCAACTACGGGATTGGTTTGACGAGCTGGTCGGTTACGAAGCCGACGCCCCTTCGGAGTACAAATACCCATTTACAGCATTTACAGTTGAAGGGCTTCTGGAGTCTGACGATCTTGGGTTCAGGCACAAGTTCTTCCATGAGATTCTTCTCAGGGCCGAACGTCAGGGCAGATTGGCCGCCGCTGGTTTAGGGTTTGATGATGCGTTCAATGAGATCAGGAAGCGGACACAGAACTGCGAGAAATGCAAGGGTTGCGTGGGCGATGTGGCCTTCGAGGCTCTTATGGGAAGAGGATGGGCAGAATCGCTATCGCCGGGAGACAAGGTCACCGATCGTTTCGAGCCTCTCGGAGATGAAATTGTGGACAAGGTTCGAAAAAGATTGCACAATTGCGAGTATTGTAAGAGCATCGCAGAGAATGTCGCGTACGAGGCTTTCACGGGAACAGGATGGGTGAGCCCAATTCCAGAGGAGGCCAACAGGTTGTGAGCAAGAAGCGCAAGATCATGGAGGAGACGGCTGATGATGTGCCCCCTGTGTGGCAGAGTAAGAGAAAGGTCAAGAAGGCTGCAGCTACGGAGACTGATCTCGATGATGGATTTGCATAGAGAATGTCAACCGAGAACCTGCGCTGGGCACATAGAGTCAGGTCGCTCAGCAATGCCGCAAGGATGTGTGCAAGCTGTGGCATTCGACTAGGACGATAGCGTGGTCCAGGAACTGGGAGTAAGGAGAGCATAGGGTTTGTATTTGACAAATGACCCAATGACGACTCCCTCCGAGCGTTGTCATTTGCACTGAATGTCCTGTGTACACTGCTGATGCGCTTTGCGGCCTTCCTTGGGATCTATATCGTGATTGGGAACCAACATTTCCTGAGCAAGAGTCTGTCAGCAAATGGGCCGGAGAAGCAGAGCGTCAAGACATCAAGCGAATCCGGATATGGGAATCTGATGATACCATGACACACTGGAGATCTACGTTCCATCAACGTCTGTAGTGAAGAGCACCAAGCCCTCAATCTGCCATCACATCCCGCACCTTCCCGCACAAGAGCTCCGCCATCTTCCTCCCCCCACCCACGCTCGGCTCCACCCTCGCCACATAATCCTCCTCGACCTTCCCATCTATAGCCTCATACAGTGCACAAGGCACCACCTCCGGTCCATCAATCCTTATCTCGCAAGTAGCCTGCAGCTGTCCCGGGTTTCGATTGTAACCAAGGAGCTTGAGTTGGGACTCTGCCCAGCGTGGCTGCGCTCCGGCGTCTGCTTCTAGGGGGTGGTAGATCATGCAGATGATTACGGCTTTGGGTTTGGTTTGTGAGATTAGATGCTCGACGTAGGATTTCGTTTGGGCGCCGAAGAGATGGCGGAAATAGTTGAGGGATGATGCTGTGCCTTTCTCGGTCGAGCTTAGGGATTTAAACCAGGTTAGTTGAGCTAAATGTCTTGCTGTGGATGCTGTGGGTGATAGAGCGATATCGTTGGCTCCTACGGAGACTATCAAGATGTCTTCAGGCTTGACGTTGTTGCGGATGAAATCGTCGTGCGCTTTCCCGCTTCCACGATCCCGCAATAGACTCGCCTCAACAGCTGCATTCACTGCTGTAGCCTTGTCGCCCAAAGCGTGATTGAGCCAGAACGCCACGTCAGGCTTCGGCTTCCCAGAGGCAAGGAAGGAGGAGTAGACGGCTGGCACGTCTACTGGCAAGTTTTCACCATCTGGCCCGGGAGATGGGATCCAGGCTTTGTTGTCGAGGGATGAGTCACCTGCGAGCCAAACGATCGGTTTAGAAGGTCGCGTAGATCTGATGATCGAGACGACATCTTGGAGACTGCTTAATGGATGACCAGACCATTCAGAGTAGAAGGGGAGGGCGTGGATTTTGTTTGCGGTCGTCATGGTGATAGGAGATTCAGCCAGGAGGCTCGGTCATAATGCAGTGGCTTTTGTGTCTACAGAGACAGGTGAATGCTGCCATTCTGGCAAGCACTGTCATTCGGGTCAGCGCGAGTGATGTTGACGTGACAGATGCACCTTCCCAAACGCGTGGAACTCCTGCATCGGCGCGAATTTCGCCGGAAGCCCGACGGGAGTCGCGTCTCCAACTCACACGAGCAACCTGGAAGCAAGAACAGCTGTCGCAAACAAGTTCAACACCACTATGGCCACCAGACAAGGCTACGATGTCATCGTCGACGTCGATGCCGAAGGCGACCTTGGACAGACAGATATGAATGACGACCTCGAGTTTCACAACTCATGTACACCTTCACCCACATGATCTCTACCCAAGAAGACCAAGACACTAATCCATCCCCTTACACAGCCTTCAACGAAACCTCCAGCCGCACCAAAAGTATCCAACCAGACTCGACATCCTTCCTGCAACACCCAACCCGCGGCCAACCATCCAGCAGCAAACGCTACCTCTGGTCCCTAGCCTTCTACCAACAATTCTTCGACGTCGACACCTCGCAAATCCTGCACCGCTGCCGCTCCACGCTCTACCCGCGACAGAACTTCCTCGACGTGCTAGAAGGCAACCCGGATCTCTACGGTCCTTTCTGGATCGCAACGACAGTAGTGGTCATACTATTCTTGACAGGGACGATAAGTGCGTACCTGGCAGAGAAGGGGCAGGGACATTTCGCGTATGACTTTAGCCTGCTCAGTGGAGCCGCGGGATTGATTTATGGGTACACGTTATTAATTCCGCTAGGGCTCTGGGGGACGCTGAAGTGGTTTGGGAGTGAGAGCGCGAATTTGATGGAGTGCTGGGCGCTTTATGGTTATGCGAATCTGATTTGGATTCCTGTAGCGCTCGTGTCGTGGAGCCCGTTGACGGCGCTGAATTATGCGTTCGTGGGCGTGGGGCTTGCTTTCTCGGCGGTGTTTTTGTTCAGGAATTTGTATCCTGTTGTAAGCGCGACGGATAAGAAGACGAGCCAGATTCTGCTTATTGTGGTCTTGGCTTTGCATGCTGGGCTGGCGATTGCGATTAAGATTTTGTTCTTTGCGCATGGTTCGCCTGCTGTTAAGGGTGGGAGTCAGGGCAGCTCGGGTGGTGGAGATGTGCCTGATACGAGCGGAGATGGGACGGATGGGGATGCTGCGAGGATGTTGAGGTGGTGAGGGCTGTGTTTGTACTGTTTCAACCTACAGAAATATAAGGTAGAAATAAAGCAGTCGAATGCTACCTTACAGAAGCAATCTGACAAGCTCGTGCACTTCCAGTATGGTCCTTGCCTCAAGTAGAGTAAGTACTGAGTGACTCTTGTGTAATACTTAGTGCTTTTGCAGTACAATACCTGTTCCCTGTTAATTCCTGCCTTCGCCCGCGAGAGAGTTCACGATTGTGCTGCGTCATTCTTTCTCCGCCCGAGTCTACCCCACTGATCAATTTCTAAACGACACTTCGGAGATCAAACAACCACATTTCGGCACCCGCCAACATATCCGCTCACGCCCTCGCCAAGCGCGCCATCTGCGCTTTTCACACATTTCGCAACTTTTGGCGCGTTCTGGGTAGCATGCCACTGCGGTCCCACCATTCTCTCAACGACCCTCCCGACATCCACGGAGGCCGACCGCACCTAACGAACAGCTGAAGGAAGCGCCGCGATTCATCAAATATCGATCAATATATCGAGCGAGAATAACGCACCTTACTTGCCAAAGACAACGAGTCGAACCAACCCGTCAACATGGCGCCCAAAGGCAAGAAGGGAAAGAAGACCGACGACAACTGGGACGAAGGTCTCGGCGAGTCCGTCGATCCCATCGCCCAGGCCGAGGCCGAGGCAAAGGCCGCCGATGCCGCCAAAGATGAGGAGGAAACAGGCGGAGGAGGGCTGATGGCCGCGCTGAAGAAGAACAAGGACAAGCGCAAAAAGAAGGGCAAGGTCGTCGAGGAGCTCGAGGGAGAGGACCCCACCCAGGATGGCGCAGGCACACCAGTGGAGGAGGCGCCGGTCACTGATTTTGCCACTAAAGCACCTGAGGAAGCGACGATGGACGATGAGGATGTGTTTGGTGCACCAACCAAGGGCAAGAAGGGTGGCAAGGGTGGCAAGCAGCAGCCCGCCAAGAAGGATGAGCCTCAGGCTGACGACGATGATGATGAGGGCGAGGGCGGTGGTGTGAAGACCAAGGCGCAGAAGGAAAAAGAGAAGAAGGAGCGGGAGAAGCAGCGTAAGAAGGAGCAAGCGGCCGCCAAGAAGAAGGCTGCTCCAGCACCGAAGCAGGAGGAGGCAAAGCCAGTCGAGGCGACTCCCGCGGCTGCGCCAGAACCAGCTGCGGCGCCGGGTAAGAAGGGCAAGAAGCTGCCAGGTGCGTTGGCAACGCTTCAGAAGCAGCAGGAGGAGCTCCGCAAGAGGCAGGAAGAGGAGGCGATATTGGAGCGTGAGGCGAAGATGAGGGATGAAGAGGAGCGAAAGCGGATTGAGGAAGAGGAGAAGAGGGCTGCTGAAGCCAAAGCGGCCAAGAAAGCGAAGGAAAAGGCTAAGATTGAGCAACAGAAGCGGGAAGGTACCTACAAGACCGCCAAGCAGCGCGAGGAGGAGGCCAGGCAGAAGTTGCGTATGCAGCAGATGCTCGAGGCTGGTGCTAAGGTGGCGGGCATGGAAGAAGAGGGCGACGCCAAGAAGACAGAAAAGGACAAACGCAAGAAGAAGGACCCGAGGAAGGAGGCGGCGGAGCGGAAAGCGCAGCAGGAAAAGGAGGAACTGGAGGCGCAGCAGCACATGGCCGAGCTGAAGCTGAAGGAAGAGCAGGAAGCCAAGGCGAGGGAGGAGGAAGAGAAGGCCAAGGCGGAGGCGGAAGCCAAGAAGAAGCAGGACGAGGAGGAGGAGCTGGACGATTGGGAGGCAATGGCCGAAAAAGAAGGTGTGCCAGATGTCAAGGACTCGTGGGATGCCGAAAGCGAGGATGAAGGTGCAGCACAGAAGTCCGTGACGACTAATGGCAAGCCAGTGCAAGAAGGTGCTGCGGGCAAGCAGGCAGACATCAAGCAGACCAACGGCAATGCTGCTGCAGATGACGATGACAGCGAGTCCGAGTCCGAGTCCGAGTCAGACTCAGAGGATGAACAGCAGACAGTGGCTCAGCGTCAAGCTGCCCAGAGACGGCAACAAGCTGCCGACAAGCGCAAAGCGGAAGTCGAAGCCGCGCGCGCTGCTGCATCGAAGGACAACCTGCGGTCACCTATTTGCTGTATTCTCGGTCACGTCGACACGGGCAAGACGAAGCTGCTTGACAAGATTCGTCAAACCAACGTCCAGGAAGGCGAAGCCGGCGGTATCACGCAGCAGATTGGTGCGACATACTTCCCGGTCGAGGCTCTACAGAAGAAGACCAATGTTGTCAACCAAGACGGAGCTTTCGAGTTCAAGGTCCCTGGTCTGCTTGTCATTGATACGCCTGGTCACGAGTCTTTCACGAATCTACGATCGAGAGGTTCTTCGTTGTGTAACATTGCTATTCTGGTGGTGGATATCATGCACGGGCTTGAGCCGCAGACGCTAGAAAGTATGAAGTTGCTAAGGGACCGCAAAACGCCGTTCATCGTGGCCTTGAACAAGATTGATCGCCTATACGGATGGAAACCGATCGCCAACAATGGTTTCCGGGAGTCGCTCGCCATGCAGAACAAGGGCGTGCAGAACGAGTTCCGCGACCGCTTGGAGAAGACGAAGCTCGCTTTCGCTGAGCAGTCTTTCAACGCTGAAGTCTTCTACGAGAACCAGTCGATGGCGAAGTACGTCTCGCTGGTGCCTACTTCTGCGCACACTGGAGAGGGTATCCCAGATATGCTCAAGCTGCTCGTCACGCTCACTCAAGAGCGCATGACGAAGCAGCTGATGTACCTCTCCGAAGTCGAATGTACGGTATTGGAAGTCAAGGTTATTGAGGGCCTTGGCACGACCATCGATGTCGTTCTGTCCAACGGTATCTTGAATGAGGGCGACACCATCGTGCTCTGCGGTACCGATGGAGCTATCACGACACAGATTCGTGCCCTGCTTACACCAGCTGAGATGAAGGAGCTGCGTGTCAAGTCGCAGTACGTGCACAACAAGACTGTCAAGGCTGCCTTGGGTGTCAAGATTGCGGCCAATGGGCTTGATACCGCCATTGCTGGCTCCCGCCTGCTCGTTGCAAAGGACCCGGATGATGAGGACGAGATCGAGGAGCTTGAGGAAGATGTCATGGGTGATTTGGAAAACCTCATGTCTCGTATCGCGAAGTCTGGACGCGGTGTTACTGTGCAGGCTTCCACTCTGGGATCTCTCGAAGCCCTGCTGGAATTCTTGAAGCAGATGAAGATTCCAGTGGCTAACATTGGAATCGGACCTGTCCACAAACGCGACGTCATTACCGCATCAACCATGCTGGAGAAAGCGAAAGAGTACGCCGTCATGCTCTGCTTCGATGTCAAAGTCGACAAAGACGCCCACGAACTCGCAGACCAAATGGGCATCAAGATTTTCACCGCGGACATTATCTACCACCTTTTCGACGACTTCACCAAGCACATGCAAGCTCTCGCGGCGCAAAAGAAAGAAGAATCCAAGCTCGACGCCGTCTTCCCCTGCGTCCTTCGGCCCGTCGCCGTCTTCAACAAAAAAGACCCCATCGTCGTCGGCTGCGACGTCATTGAAGGCTCTCTCCGCCCACTCACACCCATCGCCGCCGTGCGCATGAACCCCGTCACCAACGTCAAAGAAATCATTCCCATGGGTCGCGTTACAAGTATCGAGCGCGACCACAAAGCTGTGCCTATCTGTAAAAAGGGGCAGCCGAGTGTGGCGGTTAAGATTGAGGGCCCGAATCAGCCGATGTATGGAAGGCAGTTGGAGGAGAATATGACGTTGTATAGTCAGATTTCGAGGAAGAGCATTAATTGTTTGAGGGACTTCTACAGGGATGAGGTGGATAAGGAGGATTGGGTGTTGATTGCTAAGCATTTAAAGGGGTTGTTCGATGTGCAGTAGAGGGTTTATTTCGAGGGGCGAAGGGAGGTTTGGGACAAGAACGCGCGTGATGGGATGCTTGATTTGTTGTAAAAGCTTGCGATGTGGTGCATCTGTAGAGTCTAATGGTACGTTTTGTTCGTTGATGGCCATTTATGGCTGTGGTTTGCTGTGGTTATGTTGGATTGTGACTGCATGACTCGACGCGACGTTGCTGCTGCCACTGTGAGCGTCCAGTCTTGGTGCGATGCTGTTCGCTTTGAGCGCTGTTGTGAGTACAACGATCCTTTTCGTTCTTCTTCTGCGTTGCTGATTATGTGCTATATAAGAACAGCCTGTTAGAGGTGCAAGAGAGCTCCGCTAAACAGTCTTCACGTCGCCGACTGGATGCTTTTCGCAGCCTGGCGTTGCTGTGAGTCCAGCGAGGCTTCTACTTGACTTCCGCATTAGCTCTATCGCTGACAAGGTGCTATTGGCGCTGAGAATTTTCATGACTACTTTTACCATAGCATGGTCGTGAGTTTTGCGATAAATGCTTTACGTCTTCTGTTGCTGACGACATGTTCTTTGCAGATTAGCATCGTCGTGAGTCCAGCGACATTTCCATTCATCTTCCGCCTCCAATCATTGCTGGCTACTCTCCACAGATTTCTCTCGTCGGTAATCCATTCATCGTGTTTTGACCGCATCGGATCGTTGTGCAATCCAATCAAATGCCGCAGCGCTAGGCTGTGGACTTCATCTGATGCGCAAGAGACCGTTTTCTTGTATGGCTTCAGAGTGGCGACGTCGTGAGGGCTCTGTGGTAGGCGACACCAGCGGCCAGACTGCCGGTGAAAACGTCTCGAGCTCCTTCGCAACCGCAGCGCGGCCTCGCCTATGGTTGTTGCTACTGGGCAGTCGAAGTCCTTTACCTCACAGCATTGTTCAAGCAGTCTCAACTTGACGCAATAATGAGACTGTTTGGGAGCAGACCCAGCAGAGTACAGTAGTGAGTCTCTCCTGCGGGGATTATTCTGGACCCATTTGGCGCATGCGCCGAGCACCAAGCCGGAGCAATTGATCTCGGCAGCTCATCGCTTTTTGCAGGCGATGCGATCAAGCGATTGAATGCAACCGGCTTCCAATTGTCACACTCAATGGTCGACATACAAGAAGGTTAGACCGATTGTGTAGCTCAAGCCACGATAAGGTAGGATTGTCGTGCTGGAAAAGCACGTGGGCCGTGCCAAGTCACGCATGCCAAGCATGGGCCTGGTCATTGCGCCACCGCCGCTCCTTTCGCTCGGCAGCAAAGTCAGTCTGGGCCCTCTCGGGACAGCAGGAAGAAGGTCTAAGACTCTCGTGACTTTGGCTCAGAGGAGCCGTGTTCCAGTCACTTCCGCTCGGCCATCCACGTGCGGGCGTTGGTAAACGTTCGTAAACGTCGGCCAAAGTATATACCAGCATGGGTTGCCTTCCAGCGGAACTTGGCGCATACCAACCTGGGACCACCTAGACTCGCCCTACGACCATCGAGTCAACGACAAGCGGTGCCGATGCAGCGGCGCTGACACGGTGGGCATCACGTTTCTGCATTTCGGGGGCGATAGCGAAAATTTGACCGAAGGTGAAGTGATACATAAATGCTCGTGGTCTGTTGCCCTTGCAAATGAGTACTTTGGTCTTGACAGCACAAGACACTTTGCACTGTTGTAAAATTTGAGCCATTTCCGGATCGTCCGAAACGGCATTTCCAAGCTCGAGTTTCCGTGAATATTGGCACGGCAGTGAGCCAACCAGGGTGACATCTCAGGCGTGCAACCTCTCCACGACACCAACAACCGCGACTGACAGTCGAGATGGGCGTCCTTCACCAATACGACTATATATTTGCCCTTGGCACGCTGTTCTCCCTCTTGGATGCCTACAATAACGGTGCAAGTACGTGGCATCGATACTGCTCGCGCCACCATAGCATCTGCTGACACCCCCCTTCCAGACGATGTCGCCAATGCTTGGGCCACGAGTGTGTCGTCGCGGTCCATCTCCTACCGTTGGGCCATGGTCCTCGGTACCTGCTTCGAAATGCTAGGCGCTATCCTCGTCGGTGCCCGCACGGCTGACACAATCAAGAACGGCATCATCCCCAGCTCTGCTTTCCACGGCAATGCCGGTGTCCAGATGCTGGCCTTCGCCTGTGCCATTGCTGCTGCATCGTCCTGGGTCATGTGGTGCACCAAGCACTCCACGCACGTCTCGTCCACCTACTCGCTGATCTCCGCCATTGCCGGTGTTGGTGTCGCGACCGTCGGAGCCGCCAATGTCAAATGGGGATGGAACGACGGCAAAGGACTTGGCGCCATCTTCGCTGGTCTCGTCATGGCTCCGACTGCCGCCGCTGGTTTTGGTGCGATTGTCTTTATGCTCATCAAAATCGTGGTTCACATGCGCAAGAACCCCACGCCGTGGGCCGTCTGGTCTTCTCCGTTCTTCTTCTTGGTCGCTGGTACGATCTGCACATTGTCCATCGTCTACAAGGGCTCTCCAAACTTGCATCTCAACAAGAAGCCTGTCTCGTTCATTGTCGCCGTGACTCTGGGTGCCGGCTTTGGGCTTGCTGGTCTCGCTGCGCTGTTCTTCGTGCCTTACGTGCACGCCAAAGTGATCAAGAAGGATTACACTGTTCGCTGGTATCATGTCTTCATGGGGCCGACGCTTTTCAGTCGCCAGCCACCACCAGATGCCCAGGAGCATGAGGCTCAGGTTCGCAACTACGCCGTCGTTCAGGAGGATCCGGATGAGATCTCTCCTGCGCCATCGACAGAGGAGACTCTCCAAGGTGGGAAGGATAGCTTCGAGAATGAAAAGGCTATGGTCGTCCAGGAGAGCAGACAGATGACGCAGAAAGAGCTTGCAAAATTGGCCGACGAGAGACTTCACGCAAAATTGAGGCAAGGCAAGGGGCCAATGGGCTGGGCAATGCGCACACTGCATGACAACCCGATGGGTCCTGGCGAGATCTACGAGTTGCACAACATCAAGATCATTGCTAAGCGCCTCCCGGCCATGGTCGTCGTCGGTCTGCTCTACGGTATCCACTACGATATCCACGCCGCCCAGACGGGAACGCACGGCACTCCTGACGGTGAACGTATGAAGCGTGTCTACGCTGCTGCCGAAAAGTATCCCAACGAGTCTGAGCACACCTTCAGCTTCGTCCAGATCATCACTGCCTGCACTGCGTCCTTCGCACACGGCGCCAACGATATCGGTAACTCTGTTGGACCATGGGCTGTCATCTACCACTGCTGGAGCACTGGCACAGCTTCTAAGGCCAAGCAGGCGGTGCCAGTCTGGCAGCTTGCTGTGATGGCCTTGACGATCTCTACTGGTCTTTGCACTTACGGGTACAACATTATGAAAGTCATGGGTAACAAGATCACTTACCACTCGCCGAGTAGAGGTATGGCTTACCATCAGAAGTGACGCTACTGATTGACCGCTGACTCACCTGTGCAGGTTCCTCCATGGAAATGGGCGCCGCCATCACGATCCTCATCTTTTCACAGTACAAGCTACCGGTCTCGACATCCATGTGCATCACTGGTGCGACTGTTGGTGTCGGTCTTTGCAACGGCACATTGAAGGCCGTCAACTGGCAGCGAGTCGGTCTTTTGGTTTTCGCCTGGTTTATGACGATCCCGGTGGCTGGCACCTTGGCTGGCTGCTTGATGGGCCTGTTCCTCAACGCGCCGCACTTCGTGTAGACGTGTGTGCAGTCGAGCTGGTTGATGACTTGACAATAGATTGTGATAGCGTTTGGGGAAGTCTGCTCATGCCTCGTTGAAGCGTACCGAAACCGGGCTGCCACGCCAAAAGACTAGATACGTGCCATATTTAGTCATTACTCTCCGCGTTGTCAACTTTTCGGCTCTCTTCCCACCTGCAGTCGCTAAGGCTTCTTGGACATCGTCATCAGATCACATCCCATGTGGACGCCCTAAGAAGAAGTGGCTACTGCAAGGTACAGTGTTTTCTACACCTGCTTCATTCTCCCACAAATGCTTCATGCCCTACCAAATTTTATTTTGTAGGCGTTGTGACTTCTTGGCCTAGAGCTATATGGCACGACTCATGGCAGCTGGTCCAGGTTCAGCATATGGCGGCTCGCAGCACGGGACCTCATTCTCCGGCGGAAAGAAAAGTGCTGCGCGGCCAGAAGTTGTACCAGTGCCCAACCATGGGCAGGTTGCCGGCGCGAGCAGTGATCACAATCTCGCGGTCAACCAGGACACGGGCGAGGTGCTGGACGACGATACCGCCGAGTCAATGACTACTGTGACCACGACGACTACCACGACCACGCGGACCATAAGAGGATGGAGACCCGGTGTCTCTCCCGCTCAGCATAGTAGCCAGGCAATGTCGAGCAGCGACGGGTCGTACTTTGCTGGTACCCCAGGCCATAGCTCTTCCAAGTCTGGCTCACAGACGCGACGTGCACGATCTCCATCATCTGCGTATACAACACCGGAGCAAGAGCAGCTACCAGTCTCGAGTCAACATGTCGGGCAGAAAGTGCAGGCTGGCCATCCTGCAGTGCCGGATGTTGTGGTGAATGACCGTCCCGTCTCGCCGCGACCGGGCTCGAATTTTAACTATCTGAGTCGGCAAGTCGTTCCCGAGAATAATGTCGATGATGGAAGGGCGGGCTCTCCGCCGATTTTAGTCCCTGTGGTGGAGCCTCCAACCTCTGCGGCGGCGATGAGACCGCACAACGCCAATAGCACGAACAGCGCGCATGGGGTAGGCCGCACTAATGCTGTCCCAAGTGATACTAGGTGGCCTAATGCTGCCCCAAGTGGTACTAGGAGGGAGGCTTTGGAGGAGCTGAAAGCTGCTGGGAAGCTTGCGGCACCAGAAGCAAAAAGTATGCTGAAAAGCCTAGAGGCATTTGCTGTAGGCAAGCTGAAAATTACGCTGCCCAACGACGACCCCGATCTGCAAATCAACCCACTTCCGCCGCAAGACCAGACCACCCACCTCGCGCACAGAATCAATTTTCCCTTCTACCGCTTTCGACAGAGGAAAGGCAGCAACTGCAACAGCGGCATCAGGGTCAAGCATCGAGCAGCTCGCGAAGCAAAATGGAAAGACAACGCTCTCGCAGCGAAGATCGAGTCTGGGGCGTCACCGACGATGACCCTCCCTACCAACCCCAGCGGCGCTTTCGTGAAGCTTCACCAGACCATCCGGGCCTAGAACCTCAAGCAACATCTGGCCTGCCCAAGATCGGAAAATTCCGCAGCATCACGCCGCCGCCGGACAGTCATATACAGCGCGTCGCACATGGGGGCGGTACTTGGGCACAGCCGCATGCCCCGCCTGATCCTATGTATCATAGCAACTTGCCTTCACCGGGTGAGGAGCAGAGCAGGCTGGATGTGGACTTAGGGGCCCATGCCGTGAATAAGACGCAGCCGTTGAGGAACTCGGAAGAGCAAATCCCACAACATTGTGGCGCATAGTAATCTCAAGCGTCCGGGATCGTGAACGGCAATGATCACGGGAGATATGCTGGTTCCGCCAAGATCATCTTTTTTCATCGGCTGTACATGCATCATCCTTCACGACGCAATACAACATAGACCGACCGATACTGAACCAAGCTACAAGCCTGCCATCATGGACAGACTGTTGTCAATTGACCTTTGATGGCATCACACAATCTCGAGTGGGTCTTCTGAGCACCCGGGCCTCGTGGCGGCGGTTAGCTATCGCGTCAGTCTTTCCAAGACGTCGGATAATCAAGTGCTTGGAAGGCTGATGCTGTTATTGTGGCTAGAACTTTTGTCGTTTGTTTCTATGTTACAAGGAATCTGCAACGCTAAATGCTCCGCCATTTTGGCGGTGATGAAAAGAACAAGTGGGTCAACCGATCCTCGTCTCTGTCAACTCATCACCTCATCACCACCCTTCGCCCCCTTAACTTCTCAGTCGTGCCCTCGACTCCTCAAACTCTCGACCCAGCAACGGTCTCCTGCAGCTTTTAGTCCTTCGCCGCACGATTCTTCTCGCGCGTCAGACGCTGCTGACGAATCATCTCGGCGCGAAACAGGCCTTGCAACTCCTCCTCATGGCAGTATTACTCCTCGATTGCGTTGTTCTGTTCGTGGCCGATCTTGCGCGCGCGGTAGAAGTAGGTAAGCGACTGAACAGCTGTGGTGAGGATACGCTCGTGCGAGTCCTCCAGAAGCTCCCAGCAGGCCGCGAGCTCGTTTGCAGTGATTGGGCGTTCGCGAATGATCTCGCAGATCTGCTTCTCGAGCGGAAATGGCGAGAACGGGACGCCGAGGGCACGCATGAGTGCGTATGCGTTGACGAGGTGGAGGTCCTTGCCGCTGAGGCTCTCCTTGGTGAAGCGCGGCAGGTCGTTATCGCGCCTGTGGTTCTCGAGGAATTGGCAGACGTCGTGTACGGCCTCGTCAGTCACCATGGAGTAGCCGATGTATTTGGGCAACTTGAAGTCGACGGTCGTCTTGGATTGATCGGTCGTGGTGCTGTTTGGAGGAATCTGTAACCTCGCCTCCTTGCTGTAGCGGCGGAGAGCTGTGATATCGACGCTAGGCTTGATGACCCGGCCATCGTGGCTGCAGACGTTCACCTTGATGAGCGACTTAAGTGCCGTTGGGGACTGAGTTGTCCGAGTCGAGCGACTCGCAGTTGTTGATTTCGCCATAGCGGTAGTAGTAGGGGTCGGCGCGGCAGCAGCAGGCTTGCGGAAGTACTTGTTGCCCATGTCGGCTCGATCAAATGTATCTGTGAGGAGCGTTGTTTGTTCTATTCTTGATATAAAATGCAAGCTTGCTTGCTAGTATTTCGAGGCAATCTATTTAAAGCAAGAATGGTTGTTATTGTCAACGAAGCTGAACAGACAGTAGAGAGAAAGTGGAGGAAATAGAGCTTCTTATATAGACGTAGCCTGGCCTGCGTAACGCGCATGTTTTTATATCTAAGGCATGTGAACAGGCAGCAGCCTGCACGCAAAAGCATTGGCAGTAAGAAAGTGAAGATATGAGTGCACATGCAGCTTTCGGTGTCACAGATCTATTCACGAGCAGCTCCTTATAAGCAACAAGCGTCGCGAGTGAACAGTACATGTAAGAACAATGCTCTTTCGCTGCGCACCCTGATTGCATGTTCTAGCTGCAGCAAGGCGTTACAAAGACATTCCAGCAATCACTGTATCCTTCCAGACGCTGATAGTCATTTCTATTCGCGCCTATTGTCATAAGCGCTCGCATGAGATCGCAGCAAGCAAGCCGCTGGTCGGCATGTGTAAGGCAAGAGTCACATGCGGATCTTGGCATCGAAGTCTGGAAGAGAACCAGCAAGAAGCGCTATTGTACCGATTCGAGCAGTCGATCAAATGCGAAACTGCTGCCATGCATCAGTTCCTGGCTTAGGACATCTGAGATCGTGCCTATACAGAATGAGTAGGGACTCAAGAGGTTGCGACCAGTGGTTCCATCAGTCAATCAACCGGTCGACTTGCTGATAACGGTCGACTGCTTAACCATACGGTTGACATTACAGCGGCCGAGTATGCGTTGACTGCGCGACGATCCAAAAGTCACAATCAAGTTGATCGATCAGTTGACTGATGGAATCGCTGGAGCAGACTTAATGGTCGAGCTGCTAAATGTCAATCTATATCACTCGAGCACCTGGTCGACCGAGCAACAGATCCTTGACGGCATCGAATGCTCAATCTTCCGTCACTTACGAGTTGCGACTTTTTAGAGCGGTTCATGGAGCTATGTGCCTAGCTGTTGTGTGCGATAGGTATTTCTTTGGCTCGCGTCACTGCTGGATTAAGTGACTTAAAGCTGTGTTGCTACCTCGATCGAGTCTGCGAGTACTATCGTCGTGGTCCTGTTCTCCGTCACTCCCGGTCTAAGCGAGCAGGTCACTGGAAGGCAGCGCTTGATTGAATATATGCATTGTCGATCGGCTATCAAACGCTCATTTATGATGAATAGAAGTTGAGGGTCCTTTGGTCCTTATCACCTGCAGGCGGCTCGGAAGTGTGGGCTAATTGCCTATTGACGGGCCCAATTTAGTGTCTCAGCATATGTATTTATTGGCTTGGAGGATAATGAGCGACATGACCTACGAGCGGATCTGTCGGGGACCACCGGCTACCATAGATGCCCACGGGAGTTCGAGGAAACTGATTAACCCATTTTTCATGCTGTCTTAAAGCGAACTCCAATGCCACTATATCGAGGCATGTAAAAATGTTCAAAGTCGCAGGTAAGCATCGTCTGAGATGCTCAAACATCAACTGTCAGACGCGTTTCTCACGTCATCTCAAGCCATCGATCTGCTCTATCCCACCATCCTCTCCAGGTACGTGCCCCGTTCTCAAAGAACTGGTAGGGATCACCGTTAACGTCCCACTCCTCATCTGGCAGCCAACCTCGAGAAATGACCGCTGGGCAGCGCGCAGTGTGATCAAGCCAGACGCGGTTATTGGGGTACACGCTGTGCTGCGGTCTCGGGGCGTCAGGGAAGCTCCTAGCGCCTTGTGGTGGGCAATTCTGTGAAGGTCTGTTGTTAGCAATTGCGCTTACAGGCCTTGAAGCGGGCCATACTCTTGGGTTAAATGGGGTCGGAATCCGTGGGGCTGGTGAGTTCAAGCCCGCCAATCGCTCATCCGACCATGTAGTCTCAGGTGCGCCGTATGGCCAGGCATGCCGAGTGTGCCATATGTTGTGTGAGAAGGCATTGAAAGCATTCGGATTGCCTGCTGGGTAGAAGCCCCATTGGTCGTATGTTGCGTTACGGCTCATTTCCAATCTGTGTTATTTATCGCGATTCTTGTTTACCGGCTTTCCAGTTCTATTTGAGCAAGTTGAGCGATTGAGAAGGGTTTGCTATACTGAAGGAAAGATCGGCAGTTTTGATATACCGCGTGAACGTTTTGTTACTGCGGTTCAGCAGTGGCAGCTAGCCCATGGTGATGAGCAGTGTCGTTGCGAATATTGAGCCAGTGATGATCGATGTCTGATGAGACAGATCGACAGGGCATGAGCTGCGGTGGCTACCGTTGATGTCTCGGTCAATTGCAGTGTATACGGTGCAGAAAATATCTCCTTCATCGACATCCGCGACCGAAAGACATGCAGCTGCTCGCGAGGCTATGGCGAGAAGCAGATCTCCGCTCTTGCCATGATCGGGACTGTCGACCGACGGCTGAATAAGTCATGAGGTCGACTAGTACATTTGCGTGGCCAGTAGACTGAGACGAGTAAAGCTCGATGAATCGTGATAGTAAGATGATTGATCGGCAGCCTCACAGGATGTGAGGACGTTGAAAGATGCAATAATGCTTGCTGCATGCGAGCCTCCTTCGCAGGCGTGGTCCGGAAGCAGCATCTAGTCACGGTTGTACTCATCAGAACTCAAAATCGCCATCTATGCATGGCTCTAGGCTGATGAAGGTACTGTATATTCAGCTACGTGGCCATATCAATGGTGGGCAGGAAGCCTTAATGTTCTCATGTCTATTTTCTTGACGGTTCAGGCCATCATTACCTCACCTACAATTGGTTCTTGAGGACATTGCCACTCTTGATAAAAAACGTCCAGATTATGCCAATGCCTGCCAGGAACGAGACAGATCTGGCGTTGGCTGGATCAAAAGTAAGCAATGTAGCTTTGTCAATGTGGCATGTGCAACTCACCAACTGCATCCGTAGTGTTATTGATGTAGCACAAATTGTACACAGCACGGCTGGCCAAGTACCCGGCAGAAAGGGCATTGAGCGTCCAGTTGTCGAGCTTGGCGACATTCCCAATGACTACGGCGGCAGCGAAGAGCCCAAGGTTTTCGAACCCATTCTGTTGCGCACCTTCGGCGCGAATGATGGTGGCTTTGGTCGCTTCAAAGCTATCAGCATCTGGCGCGGTTGGAAATGCAACGGGACAAACCCTTGTCAATGCTCTGGTCACCCTCGGTGTCTCTGGTGTAAGTTCGAGGGTTCTTGTTGTCGAACCTCCCAAGGCTTGCGGCGTAGAAATGAGGAGCAATGCTCAAGACCCATGCCGCAGGAATGCTGTAGAGGGACTAAAAGCCATGGCTTGTTAGCAGCTGGACCAGGTGCAATACGTTTGACTTCTTACGTAGTTCCTCGTGGCGTCAATCAGAGATGCTGCCATGTTCGTAGTGATGTTGAGGTTTTGCAGGAAATGCGTTGTGCAACCGTGAAGTTATCCTCCATTGACAATGGTAGGCTATGACGTAGCAAGTGAATGCTATTTGGGACGCAGAATGGAGATGCCGTGCTAGTAAACATGACGTGCAACCGTTGAAGGTCTTAATCACTTATCAATCGCCATGCTCCTGAGGAATATGCTATACTGACTCTCAACGGCGGTCTATGACTACGGCGAATCTTGTGAGCTGCTAAATGACTGGGGTGGCCGTGCTGCGTAGGAGGAATCCAACCACAGACGCTCTCTCGTGAAATGGCCCTCATAGTGCCACGCTTTCGGCCGACTCTTTCGCCGCGCAGGTGATTATGAGCGGTATTCGGAGGACGTGTGATTGCTGGGATTTGAGTGGCCTGCAGGAGATCCGCGGCTACTCTAGACGGGACAGACTCCTGTCGGAACAAGCTTGATGCCAAGGCACGACCATGAGCTGCCTTCGTGTTCAACACAGCAGTGATGAATGGAAGCTTCAGGAAGCCTTGATGCCAAATGAAACGACCGAGACCAAATTTCGGCGGCGAAATCATAATTCAGATGCCTAGTGGATGACACTAAGAAACAATAGTCATCGAACGACATTACCTCTTCCGCGAGCAGTGAGCGATGGATGGACCTCTCGAAAAATAAGGTAGCAAATCAGCCTTCATAACCTCATCCCTAACCGTCAGCCGTTGTCAACCCTCCGGACCTCAAGAAGACACAGTCACAATCTGAGAAATGCTTCCTCGCATCCTCATTCAGTGTCACTCCCGTCCCCTACCATCCTCCCCAGCTTTCTTGCACCCTCAACAACCTTCCTCGCCTGTAGCGCCAACCTCGCATCCGTCGGCGGCGGAGCCGTAATCGACCTCGGAGGCGGCGTCAAAGACCTCCCCCAACCCCTACTCTGCCAACCCCTCTTCCCCCAGGCATCATTCGTCGACGACCGTCTTCTCAGCCTAGGCCTCCTACCCCCGAATCGACCTTGCGGCTTCCTCATGCCAACTCGCCTCTGTAGCGCTTCCTCCACCTCTACGGCGAGGTGATATACTTCCTCGATTTCAGGGGTATCAGCGTGATATTCCAGTACGTCTACGATGTCCGGACACTCTCGCACGGCTGTTTCCATGACTCTTTCCATCTCGTGCTCGGAAATGTAGAGGCGGCAAAGGGCGTAGACCCACCATGCCAGATTTTCTGGTTCGTGGATAGTCCAGAAATACCGCTGGTAGTATCGGAAGAAATCGTAGAGGAGGGAGCCCAGGGACTGTGATGATGTCTGCCGTGAGACTTCTGCTAAGGCGCGGAAAGTGCGGAGGGTGCCCGAGAGGTGGACACGTCTTAGGCGTAGGTGAGATTGGTCGATTGTAATCGCATTTTCGAGGTGGGTGATGAGGCCACGGGGTCCGCTTTTGAGGAGATGTTCGGAGGTCCCTGCGGCTTTGATGGCGCGAAGGCAAGTTTCATAGGCGAGGAAGACGTTGGCGTCTGTGAGGTATGGTACGCCGGAGGACTCTTCGGTGCCGGCGTGGGAGTTCAACAGCACGTTGATGGCGGCGGAGAGGTCGACATTGTATGTGTTCATCACTCGAATAAGGCCGGGGAGAACTTGGGCGAGGAGGGTGAGAGAGGTGTTGGGGAAGTTGAGGGAGTTAGCTGCGTTTATTTGGGCGCGGATCCGTGCTGAGATGTTTTGTAGCCGTAAGTTGGGGCTGCTCCTACGTCGTAACGGACCGAGTTGAGGGGTCCTTTGCATCACGGCGGCCACAGGGTTGACTGGCAGACGTGGAGGTGGGAGGCCGCGGCGTGCCAAGGGTGGCGTAGGCAGGAATGGTGGTTTCCACGGTGGTGGGATCATTTTGGCGATTTTTGACGGTGTATCGGTTCAGAGAAGTCTTGCACTGGTTTTGGAGAAATGGTATTTGTGAGAAAGCGTTGCGCGAGATTGATATTTCTGGCAGGAGGAACAAACATTTGGGCTCGAATCCTGTGCGACCGCGTGATAGCTGTCAATAGACGTCGTCCGACCGTCGAACGGCTACCCGCATATTGCAGCCTGGACCGCCTCAGCTGGGGCTGCGGTTTGTGCTATCATGCCGCAGATGATGTTTTTTAGATGCCCAAGAGAAATACTCACGCATTCCTCTCAATAGTCATTTAACGATTGCCACTTCCTCTGGCCCTTTTCGGTCTACTGGACCTCTCTATCAACACGACCGTCGTTTCGAACCGACCTGGCCGTGAGTGACTCCAGCTCTTGATATGTCAACGACAATCCGTCAACAATCAGTCGGCTCAAGAATGCCCTGATAATCCTATTGCTTGGCATCATACTCTCCTTAATGTAGCCTGGAGTTCAAGAATCGATGTATGATAGAGCGATTTGCATGCAGCTCTCCTCACGATGGCATGTTGTGGATTTCACACGTCGTAATCTTCGCATCCTTTTCGAACGCCGTCATTCTGCTGGTCCGCTATCTTCCTCCTTGCTTTCTCTCCTGTCAAGTCAGCCTGCATCCACTGGACCACGCGGCCGTTAGTGAAGGAATCACACCGACAAATTCCTTCTTCTGCACGATTCCTGCGGCGCATATTTCTGTCGTATATGCATCACCAATGCCCGTCGACGAAAGCCTGATTCTCCGCGACGCCACAGATACGCCTCTGGCCGTGCATCCTGAGCTTGCTGTGTATGACTACTAGACGATGGCTCGATCGATTAAGCTCTGAGATCAAGCTTAGGAATTGAGCTACAGGATCAACGTCTGCTTCATCTGCAACACGATCTCCATCAGGAAAGTCCTTAGGGTCGGCAGTCCTATCAACTGACGAACAAATGTGCCGTGATCCTTCGAAGTGAATGATGCCTTCTCGGACTAGTCTCATGCGTCAGAAAGGGCGAGGTTCTCGAATACAGAACCTCTGTCTTTTCTTTTGCATCAGCTACTTCGTGCTTGCTCTGAACCGTCGAGCCGGAACACATGCACCAAAGCTCAAAAAAGATTGTCTGCTTCCCACCCCAAGTGTGTCGCCCCAATGCACTGCTCCTTCCCGCAATTAAACCACAATGGGCGAAACACAGCGATGTGTAAGTGCACAGAGCGAATGCTAGGTAGGACACGGTATGAACTTTCAACATATCTCCCTTGTTTCACACCCAGTCCTTGCAATAAATCCCGAATACACATCGTCCCAGCACAGACACACGCCTGCGGGGACTCGATACCAACAACCATGAAAATTGACCTCCTTTCCCTCGTTGCCATCCTCTCCACGGCCGTATCTTGTCTCGATTGCCAAGTCCAGCATTGGCCGCGCGAAGCCAGCAAGGGCAGCTAGGTCATCCTCCGATTGCTCGTGCTAGTCTAGGCAAGGGTCCCAGGCGAGGTCACGGGGAGTAGTATTCTCGTAGTTCCCGTTATTTGGATCGAAGCAAACTGATGCTCCAGCTGTATATTTTTCGACGCAGAGTCTGTGCATTTCATCGCCGCCGACCCAGTCATCTTGCCACCATTGAGCTGGCTTCGCGAAAAGATAATAGCCGTTACGTGGGGCGCCTTAATAAAGAGATTTGTTAGCGAGGCAATTATGTGTAGATGTGCTACGAGTCTTACCGTCCTCCTTGCACCAACCATGGGGGGCTACAATTAGAAGTTAGCAATGGACTGACGGATTCGCAATCCACGTGGACTAACAATATGTGAATTCCTCGTGGCTGCTTTCTGCTATAAGCTGCGTTACAGCCTCGTCGATCTCGCCATGGTCTTCAGACCTTGTACAAGCACACAGCCTATGCTTAGCTGCCATTGCGGCGCAGATGCTGTGGATGATTAGTTAAAAAGCCGTATATGCCGAAGAGTGAGCACTCACAAAGATGTCAGGACGATGCGCAGATGCATTGTTGCCGAGTGCCGTGAAGGATGCACAGCCAGGTAGTAGAACAGGCTTGATGTAAGAACAACTTGACATGGAGTTGTTCGGGACATAATATATACTACCTAGGTATGCAAGCAAATGTACTGCTGCCGGCCGCTCTCCTGACAACATGTCCTCTGACGAAGACAATTCATCAGGTCAAATCACTGATACGAGTGCAAAGCTTCCGCTCTGGACACTATGGATTGTTCTGATCCTTTCCTGTCTCTTAGCGTCAGAGTGTCAAATCACTGAAACGAGTGCGAAGCGTCCGCCCTGGACACTATGGATTGCCCTAATCCATCGCTGTCTCTCAGCGTCGTCGGAGAATCAAATCACTGGAACGAGTGCGAGGCGTCGTCCTGGCCACTATGGATTGTTTCTCATCCATCGCTGTCTCTCAGCGTCGCGAATATATTGATGATCGAGTGACTAGTGCGAGTGTGTTGTTTGCTCAGCCCGACTTGTCGCATTACCAGGGTTAGAAGGAAGCGAAGTCTGAGCAGATCAAAGTGCGTATCCGCTGAGACGTTAGCGTCATATCCTAAGGTATTCTGTAGATCGGGAAAGATGTTTCCCGCGTACCTACGCTAAGTCCCGCACACGTTACAAATGACCCTCGAGGAAACATCTTTTCCTAATCTGCTATCCCACACCTACTTGCAGGAGTGCAGATTCGGGTGCGGCATTCCCAGCACGAGAGCGGCCTTTTGCGCTGGGAGCCGAGCAACCTAAGACTTGGATCGCAGGAACGGAGGACGTGTATATGGACCCTGTCGAATTGGAAACACAGAAGGATTGAGAGGAAGGTCAGTTCGTGTTGCTTCGCACAAAGGCGCTTCGCTAGTAGTGTCTCGCACGCTTGCACGCACTAGACAAGCTGTTAACCAGCTTGGCGCTGCATCCTGCTCGTTGAATCAAACGACGAGTACGATGGCGAAATTTCCGCACCTCGACACGATGTCTTGTTCTACCATCGGAGGACCAAGCGAGCTCAGGCGAAACTCCTTAAGAAGATAATGGAAAGCATCCGTCGCACCTCCCAATTTCTTCATTACACATTCGAAGGTCGTTACTCCTACCGAGGTTTCACTTCACTATGCGCCTTACATCTGTCCTTGGAGCTTTCCTGCTATTACGACTCGCTTGTTCTCTCCCATCACCTCCGACTAAGAAGGATGTCCCGACTCTCCAAGTAAGGGAAGCCTTAATCGAGGACGAACAGCTAGAAGGAATCAGCCACCTGGAGACAAGGACCATCTCCGATTATTTTTGCCTACGTTCAACTCGTGTTGGTAGTAGCTGTAAGCCTGGTTGTCTATACTGTAGCGATCTCTGTACTGACACGATTTAGCCAACCCACCGGTGCCTCTAGACACGGAGATCTCCTGGCAGCTTCGAACCGAGTCGGACACGCCCTTCGACCGCGCTCCGCCGTTTAGGTTCGAAAACATCATCGGAACCAACACGGTCACATTCCTAGCTATCCGTCGTCCAATCGCCGCTTCAGCGCGCTTCATGGGCGTATTATTCTTGCGCAATACTGGGAACAGTCCCAGGCACGTGAGCGTGCTTCGCAACCCACCGCCTGGACAGGCTGGGCCATTAGACGTTTGCATTGCTACGTATGAGGTGCCTCCCCAGTCGGAGAGCAGAGCGCACGAGTTTGAGTGGTCACCATCTGCTACGTATACGCTCCGGCTCAATGACTAGACAGATAAGGTTACACGGGCGGACAGGGTGAAGGCAACAGATCCAGGATGGAGACCATGTCAGCGCGATGGGGGCGGTTGCGTTGACGGGTTTCGAGCTCCTGTGAGACGGATTCCGAGAAAGCCAGGCTTTGACTGGGGCGGAGTTGCGCGCTGACTGAGAGGATCGGGACTCAGTCCCATCATTTCGACGTGGACGGATTTTAGTCCAAATATAGCGTTGCATCAAGTACGTTATACAATCTGAGAAGATCTACAGCCAAAACGTCCCGTTTCTTATGTTGCCAGCCTCCATCGACTACTTGGCAGATGTATGACCTACAAGCGAACAGTGGCGCCGTCGAGCAGAAGAGCATACATGCCCGCGATTGCGCTGCTGATCATGATTGTGGCACGGCCTACGCGGAAGTCAGTATTCCGTATTGATGCAGCCTGAACGTCTGAACTCACCCAGGTTCAACTTCTGCCACCTCGACTGCAACGACCTAAACTCATTCTCGCTCTTCTCGTCGCTGTTGTTAACCTCCATATTCTTCGCCAACACCGCCATCCGCCGGTTCATGGGCACCATGATAAGCAACGCATACGCCGTGGTAGCAACACTGCCCGCAAACGCGGTAGCAACGTACGGCAGTCTCTCCGCCGCCAGGGACGAGTTGTTGCGGTTGAGGTAGGCGCCCACGGTGACGGCGAGGTTGGACAGGGTGCAGAGCATGTTGAGCGGCGGAAAGAACTTCTCCGAATGGTGCAGGAGGTAGGCGGTTTGGGTGCCGGCGTGGTGGGTGGGGACTTGTGACATTTGCAGCATGGGCATGATGAGCGGGGATTGGAGGGCGGAGCCACCTGGTTGGAAAGCGTGTCAGCTGTGTGATACTCGGTACTGCTGAGGGACGTAGGCGTGTGTGACGAGCCATACCAAAGTTGACGGCGGCGCCCAAGGTCGCGAAGGCCTGGAGCGGCGTCATCCACCAGAGATTGCCTGTCGAAGTCATTGTGGCTGCTGATGTGGTTGTGTGAGGTGCTGCGAGCTGCGGGATGGGATCGATGATGGGGACGATGATGATCCAAGGAGGAGATGAGATGGCAAGGAGACGTGTAGTTTTGACCGTGCTGACTCTCCCTATGTACAAGCCGCCAGCTGCCAGTCACACCCAAGGCCATGGCTCCAAGAAAGTCTGTGGTAGCATCGGCTCCTCACGCCGACCGCTGTGAGCTGCAGAAGCAAAAGCTGGAGCGGGAACATGTGAAACACGCCCTGACTAACGGCTGCTACCGCCGCACACGCTCGGAACCTTGCCCTTGCAGTTGCATACCATCATGTATCACGTGAGATGGTGCTGGAGATGGTGGGTAATCCATGTCAGTGTCGCGTCATGCTGTACCAGCGTCTCCCGCATTCACTCCGCGCTGCTACGCGGCTGGAGGACGGGTGAGCATATGTAAGACGAGAGCGAGTTCAAGATAGGGGTATTGAAGTTGAAATAGGTCGTGCTCCTTGTCTGCTTTTCCCTCTGCATACTTCACATCAAGCATTGGGAGGGAGACGAATCAGACGATGCGCACGACACAGGCTCGTCTGGGTCTCGAGGCTTCTGCTCTGCTAAAGTCCAGAGTCCGACGGCCATCCTATCTCAATCGCTTGTGTAAGGCGGAAGACCTAATCGAGCACTTTCCGCACAATGCCTACATTGGCTGGTCAGGCTTCACAGGGGTCGGATACCCGAAGAAAGTGCCCACTGCGTTGGCGGAACACGTCGAGAAGAATAACTTGCAAGGGAAGCTGAAGTACAATCTGTTTGTCGGTGCATCATCTGGTGCAGAGACGGAAAATCGATGGGCGAGAAACAACATGATCGAGCGGCGGGCACCACATCAGGTTGGCAAGGAGATTGCCAAGGGCATCAATAACGGCAACATCAAGTTCTTCGACAAGCACTTGAGCATGTTTCCCGTTGATCTGATGTATGGTTTTTACACAAAGCACAAGGAGAACAACAGGCTGGACGTGGCCATCGTCGAAGCAAGTGCGATCACAGAAGATGGCGGCATTATTCCTGGAGCAAGTGTCGGCGCGAGTCCAGAGATCATTCAGATGGCGGACAAGATCATTGTCGAAGTCAATACCGCGGCTCCTTCGTTTGAAGGTCTGCACGACATCACAATGACCGATCTGCCACCAAGACGAAAACCGTATCTCATCATGTCGCCAGAGGACAGGATAGGGACGCCTCATATCCCAGTCGATCCAGAGCGAGTCGTGGCGATCGTGGAATCAGACTACCCAGACCAGACTCAACCCAACAGCCCCGAAGACGACACTTCCCGCGCCATTGCCTCCAATCTGATTGAGTTTCTGAAGCACGAAGTCGACCATGGACGTCTCCCACAGAATCTGCTGCCTCTGCAGTCAGGCATTGGTAACATCGCAAATGCAGTCGTTGGCGGTCTCGCCTCAGGTGGCGCCAACTTCAAGAACTTGAAGGTCTGGACCGAAGTATTGCAAGACTCCTTCTTGGACCTCTTCGACTCAGGCAACCTCGACTTCGCGACCGCAACGTCCATCCGCTTCTCACCCGACGGCTTCCATCGCTTCTACGAAAACTACGAGCGCTACGCACCAAAACTCCTGCTGCGAAGCCAACAAGTCTCAAACTCTCCCGAAATCATCCGCCGCTTGGGTGTCATCGGCATGAACACGCCCGTCGAAGTCGACATCTACGCCCACGCCAACTCGACCTGCGTCATGGGCTCCCGCATGCTCAACGGCCTCGGCGGCTCCGCAGACTTCCTCCGAAGCAGCAAATACAGCATCATGCACACGCCCTCCACCCGACCCACCAAATCCGACCCCCACGGCGTAAGCTGCATAGTCCCCATGTGCACGCACGTCGACCAGACCGAGCATGACCTCGACATGATTGTGACGGAGCAGGGCTTTGCGGACGTGCGTGGCATGTCGCCGAGGGAGCGGGCGAGGGAGATTGTCAAGAAGTGTGCGCATCCGGAGTATCGGCCGATTTTGCAGGACTACTTCGACAAGGCGGAGTTTGAGTGTTTGAGGAAGGGATGGGGGCATGAGCCGCACTTGCTGTGGAATGCGTTTGATATGCATAGGCATTTGAATGAGCATGGGACTATGAAGATTGCGAAGTGGGCCTGATGAGTGTGGTTTGGTGGTGTAGGATAGAATGGGTGAATGTAGATGATAGACTTGAGCGAAGACGAAACTACAGGATAACGCCGCTGCAGTAACATTGTCATGTTACTGCGCGAGTAGTGTTGATAAGAGGCTGAAGCCATCGCTTCAGGCAACGGGTCACACAAAAGCTAACCTTACGGGGTCGCGACTTCCAACTCATCGACCAGTGTCCGTCATCACCTGCACCTGCAACGTCCCGCCACCTCTCCGCATCGTTTTGCGTCGCGCGGAGTCAGCGGGGTATTCAGCGCTTGCTCCAACTCTGGTTCGTGCTCTTTCGCTGACATGGATCTACTTCCTGCCCGTCACTCAGCCATGGAGCGTGAAGCGACTGCACGAAAATTACAACAGCGCTTTGGCATCCCATCAAGGACAGTACTGCCGATTTGTGTTCGAACCTTCAATTTAGCATTCAATGAGCACCGCAACTGCTATCAATTACTAAGTGTGCGAACATCATCCGTCAAACAGACACAGCAAGCGACCATTTCGGCCCCGATCGCTCTTTCCTCATGGAAGCAGGTTATAGTGCTGCAGCAGACTTCCACGCTGCAAGCTTACTAAGCGTACTTGGTTCTCCAGACTCAAGCCTCTATAGCTCAGTTGGTAGAGCGCGGCACTAGTATTCGCGCAGTACAGGTCATGCCGAGGTCTACGGTTCGGTAAGTTCACACCGATCGATGAACATCTTGGCTGTCTGAGAATACGACTAACGATTGTGGTAGACTCCGTATGGAGGCAATATTCCCAACTGGCTTGAGAAACCATGTCTATTGTGTTTTGCTAGGGTGAGAAACTTTTGTCATGGCGCTTGCTAAGAACCAATTCTTTCCATTAGCAGCTTTCCAGGGCTAGGTACTTTCTTGCTAGGTACTTTCTTGACCTTTGACGACAGTTCATGCCGCTGCGCAATATCACGAATGATTTTCTCATGATTGTCCCTGCTTGTAGGCGCCTGCCGGCTATGTCCGGACGTGGAGCGAGAGTGAGGAACAATATACTCTAACAGGGCCTTCATTGGTTCTGGTATTTCTGTGGTACTGGATTGACTGGCCTGTCGTGTGTAAACAAGCCGTCAACCGTATCGCTGAGCAGTCAATAGTATCAGCTAGTCGAGGAGTCGACTGATCGCTAACTCAGACGGTATTCGATCGTCGAGTCTTTTCCTCCTACATTGCATCGGTGAATCACCTGGTTGACTGGTCTACACGGTTGACTGCTGATTTTGGCCACGCGTTTGACTTCATGATCACACCTTCAGATACATCCCACCTTCGCTGATCCTCACTGAAGCCAACCAAATCCCGTCACGATGGGAAGCGACCAGTCTGCAGTCCAACACTGTCACTGCCAGGACTTCATCATTCACAGGTTACCTTGTCCGCTTTGTGGCAGAGCTCGAGAATTTTTACGCACAGGTCTGTAAACTGTGGCGTGCAACTATTGGGCTACGCTGTCCAGATCGCAACAAGGTTGGTTCCTCCCCATATACATAATACTGTCATGACATACTGACTGATCCCTAGTCCGCCGCGCAACAGGCATACGATGACAATCTCTCCGAGGCATATATGGAGCTCCGCCTCAGTCGTTGCCAAAGCCTACAATCAGCGTCATCAACCATTTGCCGTGAGATTGGCATCGTCCACAATAAATTTGCCCACGCAAGCCGCGAGCAAGGCGGTGGGAAAAGTGCTGGCCGGAGGTCTTACCAAACCCTCATCAAGCTTGCTATAAACGAGCTTCAATCTCTCCAGCCTCAGATGATCATGGACGCAATAATAGAGGTCCCAGTAGCCTTGGTCCTCCACGAAACAATCCTCCAGCACGAGCTCTTTCAGCCAAGGATGGGCCTGCAAGAACTCGAGCAATTGACCCGGAGAAGGGGCGTCGATGCCAGCAAGGCTCAGACACTGCAGTCCTGCGAACTTCAATGCGAAGAGCGGCGTCCGATTTGACTCGGGAGGCTCGCCGCAAGCCTTCCAAATAATTTGTGGGAGCTTGAGCCTGAGATGTGTCAGCCCTGGTGTACGTTCCAGCAGGGCCGGAATGCTGTGTGCAAGTCTCAGAGGCGGCGAGTGCTCAAAATTGTCTTTGATGACAATCTCGAGCTTCGCAAGTTGATGTAGCACCATTGCAAACGAGCCTGGCTCCGTAAAGTTGCATCCCAACATAGTCAGACTAGAGACAATGACGGGCATTTTAGCGACAGCTAGAGCCCTGAACATGAGGCTTGTGGCTGTGATGCGAGGCTGCTGGATGCAAAGTCCAGACATAGGCTGTTCAGCGCTATTGAAGTACGCAAAGCTATATGCCCTTTGCCGAGATGGCCAAGCTTTGCCGCATTGGCTCCTAGACCAGCCAAATCAGTCAGGAGGACATGGATGAAAGAAAGATCCGCGTGACCTACACATCTTGACAGCTGAATATAGTTATCTTCCGCAGGCGACGGAACTTGCTGAGCGCCAACGCCAGGCGGCCTTGGTTCCAGAAGGGACTTGGCACAAAGTTCTGCGAGAGCTGTCCGGTGCTCAGGCAGAGATGCTGAACGTATGGGACAATCGGCTCCTCAAATGCCAGCAAAAGGTCCTCGAGTGTGCGTGCCAGGAAGTGAGTCGCTCCCTGGCAGCCGAATATTCCGAATGCAGGCCATGAAGCTGCTTCGAAAGCTCGACAGGCAGTGCGCGCCAAGCAGAGCGATTTCAGATCTAGAAACTCGCAAATACTTTGCAGAAGTTCAGGGGGTAGTGCAGTAGTGATGGTAATGACTGGTTGGAGCTTGGGCCGAATGACCACGGTCTGATGAAATGCTGGCATTGTCCGACGATGGTGTTGTTCGCCTGACAGGTGCGATGGCGCTGTGCGAAATTACGCAGCAGCTCGTGTGCTTTTGTAGGCGGACGAAGTCGCTGCTGAGTACCCTATGGGCGGGAGTGTTGAATGCTTACCAGAAACCTACCTGCTGCCGTCTGGCCAACGCAATCGAAGACAGTCCTGATGACCGCTAACCGACGATCAATCAGAGCGAAGATGTTCTAACACCTAATCACTATTGCATTGATCAGAGACTTCGAGTCCCACGCGTGAATGCAGAAGGTGCAAGACTTGGCACGCTTCGAACTTTTCGACACAGCGACTGCGCGAGCAGATCACGTGATCAACAAGGACACAGACTTGGGAGGTAGCGCCTGTTACGGAGATAGGAGGATATGCTAAGCCATTGTCATCCTCGCCGAGGCATTATTCACCAGGTCGAGCCTCCCAAGGGTCTAAATCAACACGCGACCAACTCACCTCTCTGCGTACAGATGGTATAAGTACCGCTCGAAGTATCATGTTATCTCATTGATGTCTACCAAAGTTCCACAACAGACCACAACGCAAACCGCACAGAGCACCTTTCCATACAAGCTAGCGGCCACAGTAGCAGCCTTTCTAGCAGTCATTCTGGCGTTGTACAGTCCAGCGCGATCAACACTCACAAGACAGGTGTTCGGCCGTTTCGCCTCCCCAAGCATTACCTCAACAGTCAGAACTATGGCGACCAACGGCGTCAACGGGACGTCTCAGCCACTCAAGATAGCCAAGCGGCCTTGGAACGCGAGAGGTCATGCTGATCATGGGTGGCTCTACACCTTCCACACTTTCAGCTTCGCATCTTACTATGATCCGCAGTATGAGGACTTTGGCCCTCTCCGCGTCATCAACGAGGACCGTGTCCAGCGCGGCACTGGTTTCGGCACCCATAGCCATGCCGAGTTCTTGATCTGGTCATACATCGTCAACGGCGAGCTCGAGCACAAAGACAGCATGGGCAACCTCGAGAAGCTCCGTCGTGGCGAAGTCCAGTTCACGAGCGCCGGCACTGGGATCCGGCATAGCGAATACTGCAGGAACGAGGAAGAGGATGTACATTTCTTGCAGATCTGGGCCAAGCCCAATGTCAGAGGGCTGACTCCGAGCTATAAGACGAGGAAGTTCACAGCCGATATGAAGACGGACAAGATGCTCAGGATCATGGAGAGCGTGGACAGGCATTCGGGCAAGGATGCTGAAGGAGAACCGATTCCAATGCATGCCGATCTGAGCATGGATGCGTCGATTTTGTCTCCTGGAAAGGAGGTCAAGCACGAGCTAGTGAAGGATGGTGCTCGGAACGTATATCTTCATGTGGTGATGAGCGATCGAACGCAGCCAAAGAGTGGCGGCGCGCAGCTGAAGATTGGCGATGTCGTCTTGGGCGAAGGCGACGGCGCTTTCGTAAGAGGCGCACAGGGACCTGGCAAGATCGAGGTCGAGAGCGTTGGTGACAAGGCTGCCGAATTCCTGTTGTTTGACATGGGACAATGAGCAGATGCTATGCGGAGCGATGTAGCCTTCAAGTCGCTAGTTCTTTGTGTCTTAGGCACTTAATTCTGATTCTTGATTCTGGAGCTAAGTTTTTGACAGTCGAGATGTCATGCTCGTCATTTGGTGCGAAGCAAGTCGGCTTCGGTAGCCTCGCCGGATGCTCGGATGGTCAAGGTGGAGCGGGAATAGCGTTGACGGCGCATAGCGTTGAGCATACAGTCCCTTGGTCGGGGAGCAGGAGCCTGATTTGATATACTGTACGACTCGGCATACGTGCTGCGCGGAAGGTGTTGAGGAGGCAAAAGAGGTAGAACTTCCGCAATGCGGCACCCAACGTCGCGTGCCCCGTCCAAACGTCCAAATTATGCTTTCCCGGCAGGAGCGAAGTGTCCGCCCTCTGTGTCGAAGGATTTCGATCATTGCAGGGCGAGCGGCTCATTATTAGATTTGGTCGATGGAAGATGTGCTTTGCTGCAGCCATTCTCTTGCGTTGCCTGCAGGTGGGCGATTGTTTACTTGATATCAAGGTCAAAGGGCTACGACTTGATGAAGAGGGGTGCTCCGCCCGCCAAGACGCGTCGTCCACGGGATCCCCGAATTGTAGTGCGATACCAGGTTGTTCAGACCATCAACTTCACAAACGGTCCAGAAGCCGCGCAAAGAGGGAACTTCACGCTTATCATGCACGACAGGAAGATGCATGAAAACCAGACCATCTGGCCTATGGGACACGCCGATTTCCGACCCTCCACACTGCACGTCCTGCAGCCCAGGCAAAAGCAGATCTGGCTGGCCGGCTCTAGGATCCCGTGTCGCGTGGTCGACAGCGTTCAGGCTGAACCTTATCATCTGCAGTGGCATCCACCGCATGGCTAGCTCGTGGGTGTTGAGGACGCCATGCGAGTAGTGTAGTCACTGTAGTCTATGTCCACGCATATTATATTTACTGCATTGGCGCTCGAAGGCTGCTTTCACGTTCTTGCCCACGCAACACAGAGCCCACCTCCCGTCACACACAATGGGCTTCTTCGATCAGAATGAAAAGCCGTTCGCCGTCGACAGCGAGCTTCCATCGGCAACTGCATATGACAACAGCCATGAAATCCAGGCAGGCGAGGCTGAGAACGCGGACCAGCTTCATCGCAGACTCGGAAACCGACAGATCCAGCTCCTGGCTATCGGTGGCACAATCGGCACTGCGCTCTTCGTTTCAATCGGTAGTGCTCTCGCTCATGCAGGCCCAGGCTCACTCTTCTTGGCCTACCTGTTCTACGCCTGCATGCTGGGTCTAGTCAACAACTGCATGACCGAGATGACTGTATTCATGCCCGTGTCTGGTGGTTTCGTCCGTCTTGCTGGTCAATGGGTTGACGAGGCTTTTGGCTTCATGGCTGGATGGAATTTTTTCATCTACGAAGCGCTATTAATCCCCTTCGAGATCACCGCTCTCAATTCAGTCCTGACATTCTGGCGGGACGATATTCCGGTTTGGGCTGTATGCTTAGCGTGTATCGTGCTTTACGGGTAAGCATCCCAGTGCGACCTCACCTCCCAACGCGACACATCAGCCAAAGCACCAACTCCCAGAGCGACTAGATTCAAGACATGCCACCCAACGCAACAGAGGTCGAGGCACCATACCCAGAAGCGCCCTCGTAGAGAAATGCTGACACTCTACTCCTAGTCTCATAAACATTCTTGCAGTCAAGGCTTATGGTGAAGCCGAGTTCTGGCTTTCCGGCGGCAAGGTCCTCCTGATCTTCATGCTGTTCAGCTTCACTTTCATCACCATGGTCGGGGGCAACCCAAAGCACGACGCATACGGCTTCCGGTACTGGCGAAAGCCGGGTGCATTCGCCGAGCACCTCGACACTGGTGCGCTGGGCAGATTCGAGGGTTTCCTGGCCGCTCTCTGGTCCGCATCGTTCACTGTCGTCGGTCCAGAATATATCTCCATGGTTGCGGCTGAAGCCAAGCGTCCGCGCGTCTACATCAAGAACGCTTTCAAGACCGTCTACTGGCGCTTTGGCTTGTTCTTCATCGTTGGTGCGCTTGCGGTCGGAATTGTGATTCCTTACAACGACCCGACGCTTGTGGGGATTCTTAGCGGCAAGACCTCTGGTGCTGGAACTGCTGCGGGTGAGCCATGCACTTCTCTGCCCTAGCCATGTGATACTCGATGCTAACTGGCAATTGCAGCCTCTCCGTACGTCATCGCCATGCAGAACCTGAGCATCACTGGCTTCCAGAACCTGGTCAACGCCTTGCTAGTTACCTCCATCTTCTCGGCCGGCAACAGCTACACATACGTCTCCACCCGCAACCTGTACGGCCTCGCCCTCGAGGGTCGCGCACCAAAGATTCTTCGTTACTGCACAAAGTCCGGTATACCGCTACTGTGCTTCGCAGTGGTCATGATCTTCCCGTTCCTGAGCTTCCTGTCCGTCAGCAAGAGCTCGGATACCGTGCTCACCTGGTTGATCAATCTCATCACCGCTGGTGGTGTCATCAACTACATTGTCATGTCTGTGACATACATCTTCTTCTACCGCGCTCTCAAAGCTCAGGGCTACCATCGCAAGGACTTGCCATACACCGGATGGTTTCAGCCTTACAGTGCCTGGATCGGTGCTATTTTCATGACGCTCGTCGTCTTCTGCTACGGGTACTCGTCTTTCAAGCCGTGGTCCGTCAAGAACTTCTTCATCTATTACACCATGCTGATCTTGGCACCGATCCTCTTCATCGGCTGGAAGTTCATCAAGCGCACGAAGCTTGTAGCTCCGGCTGAGGCTGACCTGGTATGGGAGTGTCCGCTAATTGACGCGTACGAGGCAACCTTTGTGACGCCTCCGCTCGGTTTCTGGCAGGAGATGTTGCAGCTGGTCTCCTTCAACCGGCTTGGCAAGGTGAAGGGTGGCAATGATCAGCGCGTTGCGAGCATATCATCAATGCCCGAACACATGCGAGGATGAGCAGGTCAAAAGCAAGAGTGCTGTTGTTTGATGGCGGGTGACGTAACGGAGGGAGATACCCGATCAGTGCGAGTTTATGAGACTTCGACGATAGTGGGCAAAGCATACCAATCAAAGCTTCTCGTCCAACTTCCACAATCCGATCAACCATATCATCGGTCAACACGTATCAGTTCGTCAACTGTGTCACTCAGTAGAACGGTCATATTTGTGTGTCTCGCACAGTATTGACATATTGTGCAGAGCTTGCGAACCTTTAGAGACAGGGTTGGAATCTGTGGCGTGCAGCTATTAGGCTACGCTGCCTAGAACATCCATCACCCTTCACCTTGCAACCCTCACTCATCAAACCATCATTCATTAACCCTGACCTTTCAAGCCTCAACCATAAGCCATTAGCCATCAGCCATCATCACTCAGTCCTCACAAGTCAGCCGTCACCCATCGCCCATCGGCCCCGCAGTCCTCACATATCAATCAAATCCCTCACCTGTCAACCCTCAACCATTCAGCCATCACACATGACCCCTCATCCAGCACCGTCACTAGATCCGAGCTCAAATCGCCTGTCACCAACAGGCATCACCATCATGCACCTCATCCATTGTTCCAAGCGCTGACCTAGGCCACGATCTTTCCCTTTCTTTTGCCATTCCCATGGTAAATGGGCATGCTTGGTGAACTGCGCAAAACAACAGAGATCTCATCCGCATCGGCCAGCCCCTCTCAACTGATCCTAAGCCCAGAAGGCATAATCCCCCATGCCACCAAAATTCTCACTATTGCCTTTGTACTGCGCATGCTGCGCCTACGTCGTTGACGGGCTTCCGAAGGATTCCATGGCGGACTGGAAAGCGTCTTGAATACGGTATGGATGCAGGCGACCAGCATTCCACCCATCCTTGCAGAAATGAGTTGACGTGCTTTGTAAAGTCGCTCTTCTTGATAGCTGAATATATCTTACGCAGTGTTGCGTCGTCATGATTACCCGTCACCTAGCTAACCTTGGCGCTTCCGACTCACGACGTTGGGCACTAGCACGCAGTGGTACTTGAAGAGGACAGTCATCTTCTAGTGCGTGGCTTTCCGTTACATTTGGTGATCTAGTAGTGAGAATTCTCGTGGTGTCGTTGCAGGGTCCTGCTCCTTCCCTTCTAGGAGATTCATATCTTGTGGCATCTATTGTATTTGTATTCGCTCTTGAGGTCCTTGTTATTGTATAATGATGTCTTTGTGGTGTCCTGGATGTGGTTTTGCGTTCGAGTAGTCTTCTGGACAACATCTCTCGATCTGTGAGTTTCTCGAGCGTCTTTCCGCTCATCTTAGCGTAATGTGATCTTCCCACCCTGTGCAACCTCATCGTTGGCCACGCCGTTTTCCGAAGGTCATACTTCTCGAGGAGAAGTCTTCTCAGCTTCTGCATTCATTGCTTCTTCTCTTGTTCAAGGACCTCTCCCAACACTCACCTCGCCTGCTCTGGACCATGCTGCTCACTGACATATATTCATCAATTAAGAGCGTATGCGCTAACCCCCTGAAAAGACACTCCTCTGCCCGCCATGGCAATCTTCTCCGACCTCCCCCTGAACGTCAAAGACCGCATTTTCTCCTATTTCTTCCACCACGAGCCGGCCATCATCCACGATCTCCCGGTCGGCAGCATCATCGTGGCGGCTGGCACCGGCCAGACCACCTACGAGACGGCGGAAGGCCGTACCACGTACTTTGCGCTGAGTACGTGCCGCATCCGCCAAGAAATCCACCAGCAGTACCAGTTCACCTCGTACACTGGTCTAGCCACCCGGCTGTTACAGGTGAACCGCGAGTGGTACAACATTGGGGTTGGCCATCTCTACAACCGCACCTTCGCCTTCGCGGGCAGCGCCAACAGCTGCCTCGCATTTCTGCACGACCACCGCCGAGCGGCGTGCAGGATCGCCCGCTGCACAATTTTCTTGGGCCCAGCGGCAAGCTAGTACGGTGCGGCGACGGACGTTGAAGAGTGGCGTATGCTCTTCAACGTCCTGGTGCACGAGCGGCACGACCTGCAGCACCTTCGCCTGGTGATCTGGAAGGAGTTTTGATTCGAGTCGGATTGGGACGTGCCGCAAGATGCCGTCGAGGGCGTATATTGGGCGCCAAGAGTATACCGTGGCCAGGAGGACGATTATCGGAACTTCCTGCAGCACGTGGCAAGAGTTCATCGAGGAGTCACCCTCGAAATGGCGGTAAGTGAGCCTGTTCTGAACACATTTATCAAGACCACCACAAGCCATGTTCACGAAGAAGTTACACGCCAGACGCCGAACACACGATGCTAATCAGTGACCACCAGATCGAGGATTCCACACACAGCGCAGACCGCCGGGCTTTCGCGCAAGAGCTTGCTACCTACATCAAGTCCAAGCATCAGCAGCGCGATAATATCACCGTGCGCCGCACCGTTGGCTGCGCAGCACGCAGGCTTGAAGCGAGTTGCTATTGGCTCAAACGCAAGGGCAACAGGCGGCGGCGGCGTTGAAGAGGAAGGAGCGTCAACCATTGGAAGTTGACAGGGGAACCAGGGAGCCACTTACTTCCGCTCTATATGTGATTGTGGGACTGGACGCATTTTCCAGACGCAGCCAACCACGCCAGGACGCAGCAACTGAATACCACAATGCATGTCCGGTCAGGGTCCCAGCGCCAGAAATGAAAGGTGCTGCACGTCCAGTCAGGGCTCAGCGGCGAAGATGGAAGGTGGCGGCGGTCTGCAGTCTGGCTGCGCACTCAGTCGCCCATGAGACGCAAGATTGTGAAGCCAAAGAAAGACAGGCGAAAGCCCGCTTGTATACAGATCTCACGCGGATTCTTCTGCTTTGTACAGCACCGCTGTAATCGGCACATACCCACTGCAACGCCCCGCTAATGATCACGAATACCTCGCCGACCTTTCCGATATATCATCATGCAATTGCTCATGCGCATGCGGGTATCATTCGTTTCTCGTAGAAATGCGCTCGCATTCCCAATCAGGGAATCTTCGCGGCGGAAGCATCACATTCGGTCGCACTCTTCCATCAACTATGCCGACAGCTTACATCGGCTGGTCTGCAAAAGGCGCGAAAGAGCGCCCACCAAAGCGCTCATTATCATCATCCTCCATCCCATCCATGGCATCATCCTCGTCGTCACGACTCAGACCACGCTTGCACGACTGATGCAGCAAACCGACGGCGCCGTTCGGCATCGCCTGCTGCTGCTGTTGCTGCTGTTCGATCTGCCTCTTTGCACAAAGGATGTCCCAGTAGCCCTGCAACAGCCTCTTCATACCATCATCAAAGTTGGCGCAAAACCGCTGGGCCTGCACCAGTTGCATTGCTTTGATGAAGTCCGTATCCGCATGCGTCTCCATCAGATACGCCGCCACAACGCCCGCGCTTCTCTCGTTGCCGCTCTCACAAAAGACCAACACCTTCCCCAACTGGCCGGTAGTATTGCGCACCGTCCTCAGATGCTCGTTGATCATTTCGGTCGTCTGAGGAAAGTTGTGAATCAGGTCTTGGTTCCCGGCGAGCTCGATGGAGCTCGTTTCCACGCCCAGCTCTTGCGCCTTCCTCAACACACCGGTCATAACCTTGCTGTCGAAGGAGTGCTTCTGCCGGATGCCGAGCACCATAGTGACGTCGTTCCTCACGCCCTCCACATGCTTGCCCGCGAACTTGTCACCCCTCAGAAACTTCTCGTCCTTGGCGCTCCCCATAGGTCCTAGGTAGAGGTAGGGCAGGATCATCTGCGCCTCGCGCCGGCGCTCGTATGTCCATTCCAGCAGCGCATTCTGGGTGACGATGTTGTTGAGGTTGACGCCGTTAAGGAAGTTGGCGGAGCGGAGGGCGTTAAGCGTGATTTCGGGTAGTGCTTCGGAGTTGAGGGCGGGCGGAGGCACGACAATGCGTGGCGGCGTGGGCACGCGGTAGCTGTACTCTGCCGTCTTGTGCGGGTACGAGAATGTCTCGACGTCTGCCGGTGCCATGTCGGTGCGCGGCAGCTGGTGAGTCGCGCGTAAAGTCGTGGTGGCAGGTAGGAATATTGCGAAGTCGCAAATGTAGGAAGACGAGCGTCGGACGAGCTCTGGCTGTGGAAGAATGGATCACATGCGAATTATCATTTCGTAGAACTCTCGAAGCAATTGGGAATTATTGCGCATTGCAGTGAAGGTGATGTTCTGTCGAAAGTGTCGGGAAAGTCCGAGGGGTCCTCAGGTTTCAGACTTTGGAAGGCGCGCGTCACTGCGTCAGGCACGGTCGCACGCCCCGGTTCCTGATACTCCGTCTAAAGCCGGCGCTAGCCACAAACACACCACCCACCATACGTGCATTCGCGCTCCTTCCATATTCTGCGGAGTGATCGTAGTATTGTCTGCTATGATGCAGGGAGACTGGGAAGAAAGGAGCCGCACCAGCATAAGAGCGTGTTTATCGAGGAATAAGGCTATATATCCACATCCAATGAATTTCTCTTTTGTACAATATCGTGCCCAAGTTCGTGTCATATCCGTTTCATAGCCACATAGCTTCCGCCCATATACCCTACAGCTCTGCACACTCAACTACTCAGAGCCCGAAGCTCAGTGCCCTCCCTCTCCCAGCACTGCTCGAGCTCCTACAGAGTCGGGGGACAGCATCTTTGACTGAAAGGAACTCCTGGCGAATAGCCGTATTTCGAGGCTTGTCGTTCAAAGCTGACAGCAGATCTGAAGCTACTTCTCCCCCCCCCCCCCAGATATATGAGCCAGCGCGGTGAATCCGGCATCAAAAAATCCAGAACAAAGAAAGGTGAGTAGTAAGAAGAATAGCTGTTTGTTGCGATTGGGACCCTCCAGCTTGCTGAATTCCACTCGATCCAGAACATGCCAAAGTGTATCCGATAGCTGGAGGAGAGCCCAGCACCGATACAGGCTCCAGCAGAGATCATCAACAACATTCCTCTGTTGTGCGCCTTGGAGCACTTGGCTTGCCACGCAGGCACGGTCGCTGCGTTGAAACCATTGCCGAAACCGGCAAAGACTCTGCCGGCAATGAATTGACCGCAAGAGTAACTGCTTGCCTGGATGCTTTCGTCAAAGCAGAGAAAGGAAAGACCAATATAGATGGTCTCCTTGCGTTCGATCACGTCACCTTGAATTCAGATTAGCTATCAGGCTCAATCTGGTGCGAGTGTAGGATTGAAAAGGGCAGCATGGCCGGCACGAAGCATATTATGTTCCATGCTGCTACAGTGATGCCTTGGATTGTCGCAGTATGAAGGCCGCCTGGGTTGCCAATTTTATCGATCTGTGGAAATTGTGCACGGAAGGTAGGTACCGTCAAGATACCTGCAAATAGCCCTGATCATAGCTAAAGAGGAAGAAACGGAGCCCCGCGACCAATTCAATGGCAGCTTGGAGCCGAGAACCATGTAAGCCACCGCCGAGGACCATTCTTGTAAGATCGGCCAACACGTTGCACAAATAACGCCTGCCAGCAATCACTCGGAGGTGGCTTTGAGATTGCTAGACAGTGAATAGACGTCCGGATGTTGATGAAGTATGGAACAAGCAAGCCAAGTGCGCGCACCTGGCCAAAGTCCATTTTCACATCATATTATTATACTATGCGCGCCTTGCTGTCTGCACTTGTTGGCCAGCAGTTTGAAAATCCACCATCAACATCGGTCTTGCGCTGGATAGTTGTTATGCAGTGTTTCGTGGCCGATACTGAACAACCGTGCTCACTTTGGGATCTCTGCCACTCACTAGTCCCCACGATATGCAATCTCGTTGAAGTCAAGTCTCGCCAGCAACAGCCTGACCATCTCGACTTCGTAGATTTGAGATTCTTGATGCTTCGGTGGGCTATCGACAATCGCTTGCAACAAGGCGAGAGCATCCGACACAGCCCTCTTGAAGTCCAAGTCATCGAAGCGAGACGAATCATGCAATTTCGAGCATGCTTGGAGGACTGCAGCTAAGACACCGTGGAGAGCATTGCGGACCTTAGCCTGCTTGCGCTTCAAAAAGAGATGACTCCTGATGCCCTCGAGGCAAACTTCATGCATCTGTCTCAGAGATGCTACTCCCGCCTCGAGTGCCCCAGCTAGCCTTGAATGGTGTCTGGTATTGACAGACAGCTCTACTTCCTCAATGCCTCTTTGGAAGTTTCGCCAAGGCGTCCCGATGCCAATTTCCATCAAAGTCGAAAATAAATTGCTTGTGAAATGGTGCGCTGCGAGAGCAAAGCGTCTGACTTTCGACGATACTGGAGTTTCATTCGTCAAATGCTCCCTCCTCAAGCGCGTTGTAACATCTAGTACTCGTAAGAGTTTCAACAGGAATCGGAATATGTCGTCGTAGCGTTTCAACGATGCTGGTGTTATGATGGTATCGAGGGGTGCACGCGCAGTATACTGCAGTCGGAGAAAGTCAAGAGCATAGATTGAGCTAACGTCCATGACGCGGTCGATCTCTTCGTCGGACAGCTCTCGAATAGAAAAGCTGAGGACTCCTGGGAGCTCCGCCGGCATACCGGGTCTTCTTGGCTCTAGATCATGGTCGGAGTCAGCCAGTACTTGATTGAGAGTCAGCCTCAATTCAGAGCTTGCAGGCGGCCAGGGTTGCCCATCACGAGTGCTCAGACGAAGGCCCAGTGCCTCTCCTGTGGGTATCACGCCACGAGTCCGACGTGCTGTCTGCGTATTGGGACTGAATAAAGCTGTGGAAAGACGCATGACAAAGTTGCCGTTACCGAATAGGTGGAAGGAGCGCTGGAGCTCGAGGTGTTTCTTCAAGTCACAAGTACCGAAGATGTGTCGAAGAATCTCTTGGTTCAGGTAACGCGCTTGCATTGCAACCGCCGGACGAACCTTGTCAAATATGGTCTGGGTGACTGGCGACTCCAGTTTGATACCTCGCGCCACAACAGCAGAAATCTCTGTGTTCAGAATAGCCTTGACTGTCTCGCCCAGTGCGTCCTGCGATTCTGGATGTACAAATTGCGGGTGAGATATGTTCATTTCGTTCAACACGAAGAATTCGTCCGTCTCTGTGGCTTGATCCTGCTTGTCAGTCATCTCTGCGACAAGAGATGAGGCATTGGACGAAGTCGCAAAGTTTGCTGCATCTAGGCCTGGGCATCGCAAGCGGACTCCAGGCATATGCAGTCTCACCAGCCTAAGGCTAGCTTTGGTGTCCCTGATCGAAGCTTGATCATGCGGATCGAGCAAAGTCGAAATCAAAGGCTGGGCGGGGTTTCCCGCGTGAAACGACACGTCAAGCTGATCTCCGATGCCAGACGTTCCTAAGTCAAGAAAGCAGCTATCGCGCAGGTACCCGTTGGAGAGGCCCAGCTCTAGTGACAGCTCTTCTAGCCAAGGCGCACATATCTCTTCTAGAAGCAGCCTCAGCACACCAGCAAACAAGCTTCCTGTCTCTACAATGACTTGAGTCCGATGGGAGATCAATGAAATTGCCTGCTCTTCGGTCGTGCATGTCGCTACCGCCTCCTTGAGATCGCAGAGGTGATCCAGCAATTGAAGTGGCAAGCTGATACTCTGCTGAAGCTGTAGAATGGTGCGAACATCATCGGAGGACCTGACGGCAATGCTTGTTTCCACTGTCTGTAGAATGCGGAGAGTGGTTCGCTGCAATACTCTAATTGCGGGTGTCATTAATCGCAGAGGTTGTGTCGAATCTGCCCAGTCTCGCAGCGTTCGGTATGTGTTACCAAACTGCATGAGCCGTGATACGAGATTGGCATAGCACGGCAAGCTAAGGCCCGATGTTGGTACGTCCGGGATAGTCTGCGCGAAGCTTCCTTTCGCCGGATCCCAATGGAAGAACACAGATGATCGTCCGAGCGCTAGATTGCAGAGTGCACGGAGGAATGCCTCCTGTGGTAGCACTCCGCTGCAGTCGTAAGGCAGCGACAGCGCGGCATCAAATGCTTCAGGCTTGGCCTCTGATAAAAAACTTATAATATCCGTTTCGGAGGTCTCTGCTCTGGCGAATGCCTCCCATGTGATCAACGCGGAGCTTCCAGTGCCGTCGGACGGGCTCAGATCGAAGGACCAGGGATCAAAAGCAGGACTTGATGTCCTCGAATGTTGGAGCGGATCTGTGAGCTGGTCATGAGAAGACTCGACCACGCGTTGGGCCAAGTCATGGTTAAGATCATCAGCATGGATTTCAGGGAGCTTTAAATCCAAGTCCGCGATCAGTGGCTCGTCTATCTCTTTTCCATCGGGTAAAGACTTGAGGCTGAAGTCAGGAGTTCGGAATAGTGACCCGTCATCGGGACCAGCGTCCAGCGCAGAGGGATGCCAAAGCTCATCAAGCTCAAATGGCAACCCTCGATCCATGGCTCATCGTGATCATATCTCGAGTGCTTCAGCAATCGACGCGACCTCAATTCAAGCAGGCACGCGTCTCTCGAGCGTCGAGGGCAGAAGTCGTGTACATGACCAACTACAAGAACGGCGTCATGGCCTCACTTGCCTACCATCATGACCTCCTACGTCAATATATCGCCTCTGCTATACACAGAGCACCGCAACCTCACGCGTTGTATCACAGATGAGACGGAAAATGACGCACACAGGCTTAGGGTCATGTGAAAATTGATAAGCCAAGCCACCCAGCTGCCTAGGCAGGCGTACTGGACCGAGGACCTGAACTAGAAACCATCAAGACAACAGTGCAGCACTTTTCCGGGTACGAAACACTCCAGGACTGACAGTCTTCGAGTTTAAAGGAGCAGGCCGGCCACCAAAAGACCAAGTCCTCCCACCCAGCTACCTAGACCAGTTGCCATCACCGCGCTAGCTGATGATGAGGCCGAATTCGTCGCTGTGGCTGCTGAACTGCTTGCAGTGCCACTCGTACTAGCGTTGGTCGACAGGCTCTCCTCAGTCGTCCATGACGCGGTGAAGCCCGTAGCGTTCGTGCAGGCTGACCCCACGGTGCTGTTCGAGCCGGTCACAAAGTTCACTGGAGCACACTGCAGAAAAGTATGGTCAGATGTTGCATGGAGAATCTCTAGTTTTATCAAACATACCTGGTACAGCAAGCCATCAGGGCTGTTATCGATGATCTGAAGGATTCCGGCCTTGCCAGCGAAGTCATCTGGCGCGCGCAGGTCCGGCAAACAGAAGTCGCCGATCCCGGTTGTGTTCACCACAGGAACTATGTCGGTGAAGTTGTACGGCTCTTGAGTGTCTGTGGTGGCTCGGAACTGCCATTGCCCTGTGGGATGCGTGTTCTTGATTGACACGGCAAACTGGCTGACCTGGACTTTGGGACTGCTGCTGTTGACGGTGACAGTGGCCTCGCCGCACGGAGAGGTGCCTTCGGCTTCATCATCGAAACCCGCCGTTGGAGGCCACTGCAGTATGAAGTGAGCAGACGAAATGCTCGCTGCACCGAGGGTGAGGAGAATTTGTCGCAACATGTTTCTGCCTGTTTAGATCTTAGACTGCTGATCCTCACGGTTAAGTTGGAAGATGTGTCGGAGACGGCGGATACCTTGCTATTTAACACTTGCAGTTAAGCGCGAACGGGTTCGTGCTCCAATCTGATACTGCACGCTTCCGGTGACCCTGGAACGCCGCCCACGTTCTCGACTGCGTTTCTGTGTCGTGGGGGTGTGTATGCTGTAACTTAATTCGTGCAATAAGAGCTGTAAGATTGCACGATCACCGCAGACAGCACGTGAATGGAAGCTTGCCCTTGCTAGCGCCTTGGCTGAGAAGATTTACGCAAGAAGGTCCCGGCAACTCCAAATACTTGGGACCACCGCGCGATCACGCCTGGGCTCGCCATCGTGACGGCTATCGCCATCGTGACGGCTAGATGAGCGGCTTGTCAAGTCTACTTTGCCTGTCTGGTAACGTATTCTGAAAACTATACTGTGAGCTGGGGTCTGGTATCGCCACTACACCACTTGGAAAGACGACGATATTGGCAGTGTCGCAGCTTCGACTTCTAATCTCGGTAGTCTCGCATCAGTCCACTCAGTCAAGGGTCACCGTCATGAGTATGGACGGGATGGACATGAGTGGCATGGGAGGCATGGATATGTCCAGTGCCGGAATGTTCACTGGTGTCAATAAACGCATAGCTCATGGCTATTGGTATGGCATTGCAGGAGTCGTCGGCTTGCTTGCCTGCTTCCGCCTGATCAGTATTCTACAAGCCAGACAACGAATTCGACGTGCGCATGTCAAGCCATACAGCAGGCCCTGGCGGCCGCAGAGCATTTCGAGCCAGACGTATGCAACAGCGACTGCCACACTCCGCGAGCTGCTATACCCGCAAACTATCTTTTTCACAGGAAGCATCTCCAAGTACTTCAACCCGCTCTCCCTCGGACGATGGTTACTTCTCGCGGCCTACTGGGTCGTCATTCTCATTCTCTTGTGGAGCAATACAATACTTCAGGAGTCCGACGCCTATAGGCTCGAAAAACCTGCATTCCGGGCAGCTTGGGTCACTGTGACTCAGATACCCTTCATCTACCTGCTGTCCTGCAAGTTCAATCCTCTCAGTCTGTTGACTGGCCTTTCTTACGAGCGGCTCAACTGGCTACATCGATGGGTTGCGCGAACGGTGTTCCTGACCGCCATCGTGCACTGGTCTTACTTCATTCGGGAATGGTGGTTGGCAGACTTTGTCCTCCTTGAGATCCAGATGATGCCCATGGTCAAATACGGGTTTGGAGCTTTTGGTGTGGTAACCTGGATGGTGCTGTCTGGGTTTGGCTTCTTCCGTGCTAAGGCTTATGAGCTGTTCGTGGCACAACACATTGTCGCGGCTGCAGTACTACTTTGGCTCCTCTGTAAGCATGTGCCCTCCTATGCACGCTACAACGTGTACATGGCAATTGGCTTCATGGCACTCGATTGGGGTGTTCGAGTAGGTTGGAACATCTGCCGGAACATGCATCTCCTCACACGAGCGTGGACAAGAGTGCCTGGCTACAACGCTGATCTGCAAATATTGCCCGGGAACGTGGTACGTGTGACATTCAAGAACATTGATTTCTCGTGGGAGGCCGGTCAGCACGTCTTCCTGAACCTGCCACGATTGCGACTTCTGGAGCTCCATCCTTTCACGATCGCCAACTCGTCCACAGCAGGGGTTGATGGGCAGGTCTTAACGTTGCTGATCAAAGCTCATAAAGGCTTCTCAAGAAGCTTGCTCAAGGCTGCGTTAAGACAGGACCCTGTTGCCGGCAGGCAGTTTCGCGCCTTCTTGAGCGGCCCCTGGGGCATGCCGCCAAGGTTGAACCACTACGAGACTGTTGTCTTGGTCGCTTCTTCTACTGGAGCAAGTTTCGTGGTGCCTATACTTGAGACTCTGGTGAATAAGCCTGGATGTATACGCAATATCTCGATGCACTGGATCATTCGGTACCATGAGCATATCGAGTGGTTCCGAGACGCATTGCAAGTACTAGTGCAGCAAGCTCAAGGGTCCGCATTGAATCTGAAAATCGCGATACATATCACGCAAGGCACCGGCGTAGTTGCACCAGTTGCAGCTGAACGCCACAACACAATTGAACTTCTCGAGTCCAAAGTCGAAGCTCGTTCGGGTGCAAATCCAATCGGTAATGATGAGTGCTCAAGCAAAAGCAGCATGTCATCGCTGGAAGACGAGAAGTTCCCACTATCTCTCACCGGTGCTACTACCCAACGGTATTCGATCCACATCGCTTACGAGGGTAGACCAAGTGTCGAGTCTATGGTCCGGCCACCAGTGGAGGCCGCAGTTGGGGAGACTGCTGTCGTTGTTTGCGGCGGTGCTTCGATCACAGCACAAGCTCGGACGTTTGTAGCAGCTCTATCGGATGAGCGTGCTGTCCACAAGGGCAGTGGTGCTCAGGGCATCTACTTGTTCACCGAGACGTACGGTTGGTGAAGCTAGCCAGAGTCAACGACGGGGGTTAAATGTACAGTACATCCAAGGCACCAGTTCGCTGGTGCACAGTTTGGGATGGTCTTAAGACAATCGATAAGTAACGTAGTTCCACAGATCGGTATGGAGATATATCGAATACGATTCACTTTTGACGCACAGCTTGAGCATCCTTAGTGGGTGTAGAGTTGCAATGATCTCAGCAGTTCGGGTTCTAACTCTCTACCATGATGGTGTTCTGCGTCGCTCCTCGTCCTGACAGACGTGAACAATTGCCAGTGGCACTTGAAGCCTCTATTCGACGATGAAGGCAGCAATGCAGTATGTGCGCTCACGATCGGCGTCTCAGTCCATTTGACAAGATCACATGCATCATCCCAGCAACCTTGCCTGGTCTGCAGACTTTCCAGTCCCCAGTTGCGGATCCTCGACTCATTCTATCGGTTCACATAAAACGTGTTTGACATGATATGCTGGTAACTGCCTGGGGCGCGTCGTGATGTGCCTCCCAATCGGCAATATTATTGCGCGATGAAACCTCGGCGCTCCCGATGTGTGTGCGTCCCTACCAGACAGTCCATTATGGAACTAGTATGTTCACACGATGACCAAAATTCCTGTTCCTGCATTAGCCTGCTCGATTGCGCAATAGTCATATGTGACACCCTCAGTGGGTCATCGTGGCCCTTGAGCCGCAACGCCCAACGGCAGCCATGGCTTTGTTCGTGTACCACATTGTCGGCCCATCTCCAAGGTCTAGAGGTGCCGGTGGTATTCTGTTACACCCGTCGATCCGAACCGGCGCAGCGCGTTCGGCTTGAGATACCGCGGCCCAGGAGATGGGTTAGACGGGCGATCATGCGGACCATGTACCACGTCTAGACGTAGAACATGCCGTGTCATCCTTCAAATGTGCTAGCTAGTCGAAGTTCCTGAAGCCGAAGGACGACTACGTCAAAGAATGATACTGGCATGATCCACGCCACGCGCCCCCTCAATAGCGCCTCTAGCAAGCAGGAGCAAGTCTTGCCGCGTGTCTAGGGACAGTGCCCGATCAAGCTCAAAGCTGTTGTAAGGCTGTGCAACATCAGCCTATGAATAATGAGCAGCAGGGACGACCTGCGCCATTAGTATGTCCAGTCAGCAAATCCGAGCATCTCCACACTTCGTTGCGATACGTGACGCATCAGATCGTGTATGTAACCGTAAATCTAAGCCATTCCCGAACTCTGAAGCGCATGGTCGACTTTGACAGTAATCAGGGGACCCACTGACTGGATGCACAAGGAATGCCGAAGCTCTATCGATGCCGCCTAGCAGTGGCAGAGCAGTTGATCAGGCTCACGGCCGGCGTTATTCCAGAGAACGTCAAGGATCCAACACAATCGTGCACCTAACCGTATGCAGAGCACTCAAGGTGTCAATCGAATTCTAGGTGTGGCTGCAGGGAGAGTCCTGTATCCGTGAAACTGGTACCTGGTAGGGAAGGGCCTATGTGAGACTGCGAGTGAAACTGGTCAACGGGTTGAAGTGACGTGTGCTGTTCCATCCGGCACATATTTACGGATAGCGCAAATCTGGACGCAGCCTCATGTTTAAACTGCATCTGATCGGATGGGAGGGAGAGGGAGTTACACGGCAAGTCTGGCGTGAATACAGCCGGCTCGAGGCTCAATGACACAGAGCCATGCGAGCGCGGCCGGTCGACGACCGAAGTCTTTGATCTTTGTGATGCATCGTAAGCTGTTATCAGACGCCACAGGAATGGCATGTGTAGAGGTAGTGGATGATGTGACGATGGCGCCGGAGCAGAAGTCGTGGAGCACCTGGGAGGCCGAAGGACGACGGCCTCGGGTCCGAGAGATGGGAGACATCAAGATAGACGACGCATCTCTCAAATACATCGCCCGCTTTGGCTAGCTCAACGCGCGTGGGCCTTGAAGCAGCGGTTTGAGCCCTATGATGACAGGATGATTGATTTGCGGTGCCGCAGAGATGATGACCAGTTTCGCATTCTGCAGCTGCCTCCCCAGCGTATGGGCGTTCGTGGCGGATGCAAGGCGTATGCAGGTGGCTTGATAGGGCACAGCTTTGGGAGCAGGTGCTTCTTCCTGACATCTTGGTCGGGGAGCGTCCTGCTGCAGTCCGCGGAGGTGCATACCTGACGGGAGCAGCAAGATGGCGTCAACTGCATCGACTGAAGAATGGGCATATCCGCAACCAGCGCGGTGTCGCCGAGTAGGTGTGCTCCTGTTGTATGCGCGCTGCTGCCTCATCGTGTCAATCTCGCCGCTAGCGAACTTTACCAAGATCTACGCGCATGTGCCGTGAAACTCTCCATCTCGGCGGGTAGCAGGGATGTGGCGCCGATCCGCTTGTTCCTGGTCGCCGGTTCTTCCTGCGCCTGCGCTCATCACAAATTTTTGCAATGGGATGCCCCATCTCCAGGCTTCCCGCCCACCACCGCTGAAAGGAGACCGTTGGCAGTGCGGCCAGTTGGCCTTGCAGCAAGGATCACCTGCCGGTCTCTGCAATGCACCGCAATCGAAGTGATGGCGGCGGGAGGAAGTGAGCCACGGCGGCCTAGCTTTCGACAGCTCCCATCTGCTTACTGCTTTGGGCGCTGCAGTAGTGGCCAGCCGGCCGTTGATGGGGAAGAGGACGAGTACGTCGCACCGATTGCACTTCTCCATGGTATCACCAGATCATTGCCTCGTCTCCCAAGTCATCACTCGTTGTCTGTATTCGACGACCTCTGTGTGCGCCTAGCCTGTCACTGGCTGCGCTCGGTGCCTGCGCTGTGGGCTGCATAAAGGACAGAGTCCACAATTGGCGCAACACGTCCACTGGACATACGACCAGCGGTCTTCGACAGGAGCTGCTATATAACTTGGGCGGTCGTTCGTGTGATTTGCCAATTCCATTCGCAAGACAACGCGGTCCTTCCTTCCGGACTCACTCGATTCTCATCGCTCGGACTGGACTCGATCAGTCAGACTGGGTATCAACCTCATCTTTATTCTGGACCTTCATTAAGCCGCCACTACGTCAATCGCTCCTCGCTTGGTCAACCCTATTCCACAACGCTACTCCTTTAGCTCCCAGACCGATTAGGCACGTCTTGCCTGTCAGTCGCAATCAATCTCATGGCGCCCAGCCCTGCTAACAATTCCTAGTTGCGCACGATGGCCAAGCCTGCAAAGTGCGAGCATGCTTTCAGAATGATCAAGTCCGACACAACGCTCATACTCTGGAACTGCAATCTGTGCCACTCTGGCCCTCACTGGTTCATCTACGAATGCGCCAAATGCAAGATAAAGACTTGCCGGCCATGCAACTCCAAGGCATAGAGCGCTGACAGCCTTCAGGCTTGGGTACGTTGCTCATGCGGTCAGGCGTGGATCATGCTAATACGTTGCAGCTAAGCCAGGCTTCAGTGAAGTGTACGACTATTTATTGGGATCCATGTGGCTACTTTACAGCGTTACGTATAGCGAGGAGTTCAGGGAGAGCATTCGGCGCTCTGGGTACCAAGGGTGGTCACGATGAATGCCGCAGTCCTTTGCCTGCAGTGGGGAGAAATATTTGCACTGGTTCTGGTGAAACGCATAGAGAGAGTGCATCAGGGGAGCTACTGAAGAGGTCATTGTCCGCGAGGACCAGAGGTGCGATCATTTAATGCTATTTCGACTAATGACATTGCAGCTAGAGTCTACAGCATTACAGAAGATCAGGATGGTCCCTCAAATCTCCTAGAATTTCAACACTAGGACTTTTGCTTTCACGTCAGGTCGTGGCAGTTGCATAAGCTGCGTGCCTGCCGTGCTCGGAAGCAGCTTCGGCTCTGAAACTTGCACTTGTAAACCTGATAAGGTCGTCACGTGACAAAGTGGACGTATGGCGATGATTTCTGCATTCTGTCATGATTGCTGGCATTGGATAGTATGCAAATACAGCTCGCTCGAAATCTCAAAAGTCACAGTCGATGGGAGAGCTTCCTTGACTGCAGCAGTGTTACTCACACAACTTCGGTAACCAAGCCACAATATCTCATTTACCTCAGGAAAGCGACAATGCTATTGCAGCACAAACATTTATCGTCCAGCTCGCCAGAATGCCCTATGCGGCACTTGCCGGGCGGCTGCAGTGCTGAGCGGCACACCACAACCTCAGGCCATGTGGCTTGACTGTAGCGATGCCGCGCCTCATGAGATACGGCACAGCCCAAAGATAGGAATGATCAGGTATCACTACTTGCACTTCTCTCCTCAATGTCCAGCTATCACGATGCTGACCAGTTCTGAACCGAAACGATACCAATATCTTGGACTGGAAAAGATTGACGGGACCCGATTGCTTCACATTTGAACGATCCACGGTCAACTGTAATGGCGCCAGCACATTCTCTACGCAACTATCCCGACTGCCCCCTGCGCCTCATCGAAACATCGCTAGCTAGAGCGCCGCCTTACCAGACTGTATCTTACGCCTGGAACGACATCAACCAACGCTCTGCCTTGGCTTCAGCGAACGGAGAGACCGTCGATTTTACTATCAACCTGTCGATTGCTCTGCCATATTCCTTACAGATCTGTATCAATCAAATGGACTTGGATGAGCGAGCACAGCAAACCTCGATGGTGGTCCAGATCTATGAGAAAGGCGATGGAGTGCTGGTCTCGTATGCGAAAGCAGACAAGCCAATCCACTGTTGCGGGGCATCCTGAAGACAATCGACTTTCCCATGGGCATTCCGCCTCATCGAGACACTACTGGGTTGTGAACCTTAAGGCCGAGAGACCTGAACAGTGGTGTGCAGACCCGGTCGTCAAAGCTTTTCACGCGCACCACGTGTGTGGTGAAGCTGTTGGCCGAGATGTCTCATGGCACGCTCTTCGCGTAGGGATCTCCGAGACCTTCTCATCGACATGGGCAAGTCTTCCCTCGCGGGCACCGACGATGAGAATTGACATTCTGCGCAGTTCAGTCGTGTATGGGTGGTCCAGGAAGCTGTACTTTCCCACCAAATGCTCTTCTTAGTCGGGCAAACCCCAGTCAGCGCACGGCAGATATGTAGGTGCTCTTTGTCCAAGCCGAAGAGACAGTGCGAATCGAGGGGAGATCTTCCCCGACTGGTACCAAGACGAGGAATTGCAAGGCTACCGCATGCGATTGCATCTGATGGACTTGCAGCAGCAGCCCAAGAGTGAGAAGCGCTCGTTATATGGCTTCCTCGCAGTACTGCGGTCCTCTCTCGCAAGGGTCTTGAAAGCAACAGATCCCAGAGACATCATCTATGTACCTTATCTGGAGACATGACGGACATTGTGCCCGACTATAGTCTTCCCGTGCATGTGCTGTACGCATCTATTGCTCGTCTACTGACGGCAAAGCATTAAAGCTTGGAGATATTGTGCACCCGTGACGGCATTGAGCGGAATGGCCCCGGCTCGCAGCGTAGAAGATCGATCATCGAGCAGGACCAGAAATTGCCTGGCTGGGAGCCGAAACGGACAACAGCATTGACATTCCAAGTGAACTATTCGAAAGGCCCATGCGACGACCTCATAAGGGCGGGACAATTAGGCCGCACGCCGCCACGCCCATGTCTTCATGCGATGATTGTTCGCATTGCTGAAGAGAAAATTCGCAATTTGTTACTTCGTTACTCGTATCTCTCGCTTCCGGCTCATCCACACTGGACTGATCGATCTGGCCCGAGCGCCCGTACCTCCACACTTGCCCCATTTGATGTTCTGGTCTTTGATGGGCTTGGTCGCTACTACGTCGAGGCTCTGCGGTTCAATAAGGGCATGTCTGTCGCTAGTCAGCGTTTCGACTGGTTGTCCGAGAACACAGGTACATCTTACCGCGCCGCAGCTGGAGCATGTCTTGCTTCCAGCGGTGTTGGCGACTGAACACTTCGGGCAGTGAGATGGCGACATCTTGTGATCTGCCTTTGCAAAGCTTTGATGACTGGCTGATATTCCTTTTGGTGTGTCCCGTTTGATTGCGTTCCGTCGGCGTGAGGCCAGAAGGAAAGGAAAGGAATAACGTGGGAGACCTCGGCTTTCGCTGAAAAGACAAAAAGTGGGTCTAGCGATTTCATGCACCTTGGACAGCGTGCCAACAATGCTACGTAAGTGCCAACAGCTCCCCTCAGTTCTTGAGCTCCGTGCGGCACTTCATTCGCTGCCTTCCAATCACCACACACGCCTTCGTATAGTGGTCCCCCGCGCCATGATACTCTTGCAGATTGGCGGCGGATACAGACACTCTCTAGACGACCACGAGGACGAAATGCTCGCGAATCACGAATGCCGCGACTCTCGATCCGCAGGCCTGTCCACATGATTTGCTGAGCCGGACGCAACGGCTCGAACAAGACACAGTGCGCGGTGATGTTGCCTTTTTGCGACTACGTGAGCCCAGCAGGCGTGGCTTTCATGCTGCACAAGCAGATTAGTCGAGACGGAAGTTGTGACTCTCCGCCTTGGTATTGCTCGTGCGTTCAGACGGACAGGTCAGGCGCCAAAATAATGCAGACTACCGTCTTGGTCCTTTTCTGTGGGAAACAAAGGGTGTGGAAAAGGAGCCAGACCCTTCCCAACAATTTCAATATCAAGTCAATATGCTTTTCTGCGCACTCCTTCTTTCCACGTTGGCAGACCTGGCGCTTGCGTTTCCGACCATCGAAAGAGACCTTCCGTCCTTCGTTTTCGACGGCGATGCTCCGTTTTCCGTAGACACGGCGACTCTTGCTGCAGCGTTGACATGTCCAGACGGGAATCCAACAGAATCGTCGCCGCCGGTCCTTCTAGTACACGGTAAGACCAGATCACATGAGAAGGCAAACCGAGTCGATTGACGACGATCGACCAGGAACGGCAACAACAGGCGAAGAGTCATGGAGCCGGTCCTATGTTCCTGCCCTGAAAGCCAACGGCTACACTGGCTGTTGGGTAACTCTACGTAGGTCGACGTTAGCCGATATAATGCGTGGACTGACACAACATAAGCTGGCAGGGCCATGGGCGATATGCAGATATCGTCGGAATACGTTGCATACAATCTGCATTACCTCTCATATCTCTCTGGTGGTCTAGAGACAGCAGTGATATCCCACAGTCAGGGCGGACCAGACACGCAGTGGGCTCTGCAATTCTGGCCAAGCACAACGACCGTCACTAGCAGCTTCATACCGCTGGCACCAGATCTGTCCGGCATTCTCCTCTTCGATAGTGATTTGAGCGATGTGTGCGTAGGAAACATCTGTCAAGCCTCGTTGTGGCAGCAGAGCAGCGGCTCGAACTACTTCGAGGCGTTGCACTACAGCAACTTCAAAGCACAGGTGCCGACAACGACCATCTGGACGGAGACCGATGGTGTGGTGTCGCCTCCAGAGGAGAATGCCGCTCTGCCGGATGCGACTTCGTATTCAATCCAGGAGCTTTGCCCTCTTAGACTGGCTATACATACCCAAATGACAACGGATGCCGCTGCATTTGCACTAGCATTGGATGCGCTGCAGAATGGTGGCACTGCCAGTATTTCAAGAGTCAGAGAGAACAGTCTGGAGATCTGTCTGGAGGTCGCCGCACCTGACATGAACGAAGATGTTGCGGCTGATCTTGCGGCTGACTTTGATGCATTGATCGATGGTTTCCTGTGAGTGGACAGTCCTTCGAACTACTTCCTCCAGACTGACCATGACGACAGACTCGGGAGTCCGAGGGTCTCTAGCGAGCCTGCCATCATGGCATATGCTCAGCCAAGCAATTGTCCTGACCAGGCACAAGTGGTCAAGATGTATACGGCAGTATCGAACGGCGTTGTGCCCTGAGTACTCCAACAACTCTTTATAGAGAAATTTGCAAGAAGGCTTTTGAAAGTACTCCACTTCGCTGCCTTGCCTCGGGCCCTTGATTTGAACTCCCGGTCAAACATGCAAATATAGATCGCAGGTTGACAGATAGGTGTCAGGCGTCGAAACGAAGGCTCATCGGCGTCGGCGACTGACATGTCCGTTCATGCGCCATGCGCATGTCACTTGTCCGGGCTACTAAGCGATGCGTAGGCGGCAGGCATGTGTAAGCTGTCAGTCGTGTCCACCCAACCCCGAGTCAGCACGCCGATGTCGCCCAGCTGCAAACAATCTGCGGCAATGTAAATAGTTGAAGGGATATTGAGGAAATTGTTGTTGTTAGCACGTCGATGTTGCATTGCATCTGTAGTAGATCTTTATCCCAACATCTCACGATCATGTCATCGTCAGCAGACTCGGGGAGGGCTCATTTCCGAGAGTTCGCGGAATCCCAATCACCATATCTCGAGGATATCGAAACGCAAGACGCAGTAGCGCACTGTGATGAAGCGGTTCAAAGGCTGCCGAAAATAAGTGGACTGCTTGCCTCGATGAAGAGAAACATCGGCCAGCCCTTCAGGGGCATCACCACAGATGGTCAGTGATGTTTGCGATAAACAAGGACGTTATGCTGATGAATGTTCCAGGCTCCGTCACACCGCATTTGTTCGTGAGAGCTGATGATGATATCCATGGGGACGCACTGGCAGCTTGTGGTAACAACATATTTCAAGCATTGACTGAAGATCAAAGGCCCAAAGTCTTCTTCCCCTTGGAGGCCGAAGAGCGCCGTCAATGGCAGAACACTCATCTCTATTTCGACATTTCTCGCTTCGGCATCCGGCTTGATGAGACGACTGCCGAGGTGCAGTGCCTGGTCCTCAAGCTTCTACAAAGCGCAATGTCCCCAGAGGGCTATCAGAAAGCCATGCTCGCAACCAAGACCAACGCATTCCTTGGTAGTCTTTACAAGGCTCCTGGAGTGCTCAATGAGTTTTCATACAATTTCGCTATATTTGGTCAACCCTCGTCAATCGATCCATGGGCATGGATATTCTTCGGTCACCATCTCTGCCTGAACTTCTTCGTCCACGGCAATCATATCGAGATTACGCCCACATTCATGGGCGCTGAGCCAAACGAAATCGATCAGGGCCCTTTACTCGGGACGAAGCTCTACACCCCGGAGCAAGACCTGGGATTGAGCTTCATGCAGCAGCTACCGCCAGATCTGCAAGTGCAGGCGCTTGTCAACCAAGATATCAATTCTCCAGAAATCGGATCGATGACCTGGGCACTTGGCGCAGCATTCCAAGACAATCGAATCATCCCATATCAAGGAGCACGTCTCTCCGCAGTATCTCCGGCCATCAGAGAAGCTTTCCTCGACATCGTGGAACAGTTTGTTCTGTATCTGCCCCAACAAGCCCGGTGGCGTAAACGAGCCGAGGTCGCGAAGCACTTTGATGAGACGTATTTTGCTTGGGTTGGAGACTTTGACGGGGATAACGCCAAGTTCTACTATCGCATCCACAGTCCGGTGATCCTCTGTGAATTCGAGCATTGTCCTAGCATCTTCCTGGGCAACACCAAGGCCGAGCGTTTCCACATTCATACACATGTGAGAACACCGAATGGCGGGGATTACGGCATGGCCTTGCTAAGTCCGTAACTTTGGACTTGATCTCCTTGGCGACGGGGAAGGTCTTCAGACAGAACTTGCGATCATGAAGCCTTTGGTGACTGCCGCGAGAGCAGACTTCGCAACAGACCAGCGTTGCCTTGAGCTCCATCTCCAGTCGAAAGATCAGAGTGCTTCACGCTTTGCCAGACTAAATACTGGCCCCAACACAATGGCCTGTGTGCCGTAAAGTGCAGTCAAGACACCAAGCAGGAAACATATCACGGCAAGCATGATCGCCTGATCTGACCTGAAACCGTGCGTATAGACATATTTCGGTTTTGCCGGTGCTCCGACGAATTTCTTCAGTGGCTCAATCTTCTCCTTCTGGCCCGTAACGAGACCGGAAGGCATGCCGGGCAATCCATCGATGGAATATGCGTTCTTGAACGCCCAGTAGCGGTCAAGTCGGTCCTCCTCTTTGCCTTCCTGGTACCTCCGCTCCTTAGTGGCAAAAAAGTCGTCCAAGATAGGGCGGTAATCTTTGAAATCATAGTATGGCACGCTGAAGCCGCATGATGAGCCAACCTGATGAGCGTCCACGATGATTATGGTTCTGGTACCTGGAAGGACCTTGATGCTGTGAAGCTTGGTGAAGTCGGCGAACGCCTTGCTCCGATTCTCAAGGATACGGCCGTGGCCCCATAGTCTGACGATTTTGGGCGGCCCCACGAAAGCGTTGAACTGAATGGTGATGCGGCCATTACGTGGCTCGAGCAGATGACTGATGGTCTCGTTCCCGCTCCCGCTCATGTCAAGGTACCAGAACGTCTTTTCGTCTACAAGACCAAATATTTCGCCTGGTGGTCCGCCTTTTGGAGAGACATTCACATGGCCAGCGGGGGAGAGAGGCGCCGTGGCTACCCAAAAGACGTGTTGCGACAAGATCCACTGGCGGAGGCTCTCCGGTATGGTTTCGTAGAAAACGCCCATGTTTGCTATGAGGGTACTGGATTTATTGATGATGACAGTGATAGCCGTCACATATCTGTAAGGTATCTTCAGGCTGATAAAGTGGGAAAGAGTGTAAGTGAGTTGTTGCTCATCCGGTCGGAGCCGACTGCGGCTGCATGTCGCCGAGGAAACCTTGTCCAAGTGCAGACAGAGTCCAACAGCAGGACTTCAAGCCGCTCCCTCGGGAAACAACCTGCTCGAAGCTCGGGATTGTGTCAAATCTCGTCTCACGAAAGATCCACCCCAAGCAGTACAGAGGGCAGCGTTGGAACGACAACAGTCAAGACTCAAGAGCCTTTCCACTTCGATGCCAGGCCAAATACTTGCCACAAACTGAACGAATGAGCTCGGATGGATTAACGACATGCCCACGGCTGTCACACCATTTATTATCATGGTAACACATGCCTTGCGAATGCTGACACCAGGCGCACATGAGCCATGGACAATCTGAGAGTTGCATGGCTGGCTCGTTGGCCTTCAGATTGTTTGCTACAATGCGGAGAATGTTAGCTTTGTGCTACATGGAGCCGACAAGCGCCAGCGGGACGTTTGATAGCCACGTCGGTCAGGCACGATAGCTCCCACATTGTGTGAGCTGACATTCGCGCTGCCACTAAGATCTTGCCATTCCTGCCACCATAGTCTGGTTCCGACGTGCCTGCAGCGGCTTCCCGTACGGTGTCATGTGTCTTCCGCATCATTGTACGGTCGACTACCGGCAAGGAACGACATGAGGAACCTGGGGCGTCTTTGCCTGCTCTCCTTTCACCTTCCCACTTTTGCTACGATTGCTTGTTGTATTGAGCTTGCTGTTGGCCACGACATCTGCTTTCGCTGCTATTCCATGACTGGATAGAATCGCAGTGACGCACCGCAAACAAAATGTCAGCGTTAGGAGTCGACCCCAATATCTTGATGATGGGCGCCGGCGCCGGGCGACGAAGAGGTGGACTTGGTAAGAGACAGGTTGCATGGATCTCGGAAACTTCGCACTAATAATGGAACTCACAGCCGGACATGGTCTGGGCATGCATCCTTTCCTAGCTGGAGGTGGACTGGGTATGATGCCACCGATGCTCGCTGGAGCAGGACGCGGAATGATGCCACCAGGTGTGTGCATAGGTATGGGCATGGGAGGTGGCATCGGCGGTGGCTTGGGAGGGGCCAGAAGACTTGTCCATGGCCTCGGGATGGGTCGCTTGGGAGGACTGGCAGGCGGATTAGGAGCTGGCGTGGGCGGCGGGTTGCAAGGACTGGGCGGCATTGGTGGCACCGGCATGAGTCCATGGGCAATGGGCGGCGGCCTCGGTATGGGCCCTTTCGGGGCGGGTGGCGGCCTTGGTATCGGGGTGGGAATGAATCCTATGGTGATGGGTCTTGGAAGGGCCCTGCCCCTAGAACTCTTGATGGAGCAAATGGATTTGGAAGATTGGGACGATGAAGATGAAGTTGATGACCCGGACGAGGCTTGGTTGATCAACCTGATTCGGAAGAGACGCCGAACGGACAGAATGAGATTTCGTGGTTTGGGCTGGTGAAAGAGGCTGTCTCAGCTGAAGCCATTGACGACTTTGCTAGGGAAGGCTGCTTAGGCATATGGGTTGGGCTCGATCTTGGTACAATCGATACAGGTTTATCAGAACATCGATTGCCTCAACGTCTGTGAAGGTTAACGTAATGTCTAGCCGTTGCCATCTCCAAAAGAATGTCTTATATATATTTTTTTTTGGTTGCCATGCCAAGGGTGTGCCTGTTGGTGTGATGGACTGCCCCAACGCTCGAATATATATGTAGTGGGCGATGAACAAGCAATACAATCCAGCTTGGAGGTCTGAGTTCCTTGCGTGATTTGCGTGACTTCCGGCTGAAGAGCCAGAAGAGCCAGGAGCACCAAATTTTTGAGGTGTACGGAGGGCTAATACTGCAATCGTCCCGTTGTAGTGCGTCGAGGATTCGTTTTCCAAGTACCCTATGTTGGCCTCCATCGATGCAAGCTCCAGCCTGCGTCTCAAGCTCACCATCAACGTCAGTGATCCCTGAACTGTCTCCAGCAGCCATCATCGGTAGTGCTCCAAAAGAACTGCGAGCCGGTTAAACGATACGTAGCATCTTCGACACCTTTGAGTCTTGATGCGCTCGACAACCGCGTGGTATCCTTCTTCGGTGTGTAGTGGGGCGAGGAAGGCGGCTGGTCCGTCGTCCTTAGGTTGGCTGGCCTGCGGACAGGACATGCAGAGGAGTAATGGCAGAGCGCAAGCTGTGAGCTCTGACCTTGCAATGTCGTGTGCAGACATGTTGTCTTTGAAGAATTGCGGGAAAGGACTAGTCGAGTCATGGATTAAGAGCTCTTGGGGGGAGAGTCGCCTTCCTCAACCATTGGCCACGCAACAAGCATTTTAGGAGCTTTGCAGCAGTCACTGTGCAAGAGGCACATCTTACCTAGAGTACGACGGCATTGAGCCGGGCTGCTTTGAATTTCCCTTTGTTGACTGATGCATTTGTCGGCGGGCTGTCTGGCCAAAAGCGGCATAAGTCTTCACTCACATTGTCACCGACACTTTCTTTGCTACTGATCCTTTTGCATTGACAATATAGCTCATGACAGAGCGTCGAGTCGGACTTGAGCTCGCATACAGCGTGAAGTGTCGCAAGGAAGCCAACGAGCCTTCGCCTTTTCCGTACACTGTACACCGTATCTCATCAAACGCCACCTTGCCGATGCGCCCTCTCCACGAAACTTTCCAATCCAACCTCCGATCCTCATCCCTCAATCGTGGTCCCTGAATCATAACCTGACGCATCGGTCGCCACCGTAGTCTTCTCTCTCCCCTACCTCTCGCGATCCACCTATGGGCTATAGCACCTCGCCGAAACTGCTCCGTGTCCGACTTGCGGGCAGGTGTCCTTCATAGTCTGTTCGTTTATGAACGCATGGTCCCGCGCAAAACACTGTTGACCCTGGTCCTCTTTGTAGACAGCGCTAGGTATTTGGTCGCAGGCTGCCTGCGTTGCAGCAGCGACGTCGTTACCACGACTATCAGTGCAGCGGCAGCGCTTGGCCGCTGAGGCCATATTCGCGGTGGCCAGGAGTGTCGTGGCCAGGAGGCGGAAGGACTTCATCTTGGGCGTGGAGCCTTGGTGGAGGCGGGGTACCTTGGATTTTTGGAGCCAGTAATTGGGTTTGCATGTGACTGTTTCTGAACTCGATGGGGAATAATGTAAAAGGGGAGAGCATGACCTACGAATGTTGGGAGACTTTTGAAGGGGACCAAGAAGGACCGGTCTCGACTAAGGCTTTACTCTCGGTACCTCACAAATGTCAAGTTTGCCCTACGAACCTGCCGCTCAGAAATTACGGCCTTGGAGCACTTGGCGCACCTGCCACGAATCATGATGCTGCTTCCCGGCGTAGCAAACCCATGGGATCCTTCTGTTCAACCATGACTCCACAAACCATACCAGAAACCATAAGGTACCATGATCGAGGCTGAGTGATCCGCGAATCGCCGAGCGGCCAGACCAGACGCGGACCACGTGGGTGCGGTTCACATGTTGGCCTATGTAGACGCTGTTGTTAAGGCAGGGTCAGCACAGATGTGAAGCACAACCACCCGCAAGTTCAGTCGGGAGATGGTCTTCTGCCACACACGTCCATCACTATTACTCTTCGGCGCTTCAACACATCACCTATCTATATCTCACGATGCCAACGGAAGTCTGACAAGCATTACTCCGCCCAAGATCCCCACGGTCTGCCCGGTGTATGTGAGAAATATTCACGCAAAGCGTCTCAGAGTGCCTCTTACGATTCAACCGTTTCGGCATCTACGATGATGAGCAGGTGGCCCAGCCCTACAGAACATCGACCACAGATAAGGCGCAGGATCGCAGGATCGCGGGTGAAGGTCTTAGCAAGACGATGGCGGCTGAATTAGTGGGTAGCTGTTGCTAGAAGGAACGGAGCTTCTACAAAGTGAGGAGGTTAACGCACGGTTGAAGACAGATGTACGACTCCATTTTGCTGTGGCAAACATGGTATGCTTGAGATATGCCCAATGGCGTTCTCATCATCACAGACAGCAGTAGCGAGGCTCGAACACGCAGCAGCCGTCACAGCGGACTGGTGAGATCAATGGATCCCAGTGCGAGTATGATGATGCGCCAGAAATCGATTAGATATAGCTGTCGACCTTAGTCTTGGTCTCGAGCCGCAGAACACCAGATGTCGTGGACGTCTTGATGCAGTCGCTCTTTTGACCGTTCATCCATCCCCAGGGCCTAGGCAGAGATCTTCCAATCATCGGTAGCTGAATGAGCCTTTGGTGGCGGACAAGACAATACGCCAGAGGCTTCCAAGCATATCCACTGACCTCTCCAAAGCAATCACTTGTCACGTCTAAGAAGAATTGCGGTCCGAGGTGTCTTGATCGAGCGATGTAACTCCTACTGAGCCGAACGGGCACAGAAATCGTGCCGCTACCTTTCGGCACGGTCGACCTGCGAACGAAGAAGACACATGTCAAAGATCTAGCGCTCCTGCCGGTTTCGGCCTGGTTGAATTCACTTGGCAATTTGTGAATGTGTCCGCTCCTTCACGTCGGAGGACTTTCTTGTGCAACACCTAAAAAATCTCCCGCTTTCCAGCCCTGTGCAGAAAGTATGAAAAGCGCCAAAGGCCGACGACTTACTGCTCTGAAACCTCCCTCATCGTACTCATGATAGCTAGACGCTGCTGGCTTCAACGACTTCCCAGTGTTGAAGGCCGCGCAAATCCCACCTCTAGTTCAGCATGGACTTCACAGATTACAACTCTATCCTCAATGATGTCGAATTCCACCAGTTCCTCGACTTCGATTTCGGCGAGCACAACAGCAGCTTCTTGATTGCAGGCGAATACAAAGTCGATATCCCTGACTTCACCACTGACCAATTTGCAGCGGGAAGCCTGGCCGACCTGGCAAGCAAGCACGAGCAACTCGAAGCGTCGTATCTCGGACTTCAGGGCAGCAACCCGGATCGCAGCCAAGCCTTCTCGAGTCACCTCGCAGAGGTCGCAGGCGGTAGGAAGGTCAAGGCGGAACAAGAGGTCGGCGACGGTCCAGCACCTGACTTGAGGCTATTGAGGCGTGCCAGTGCTGTGCCGCTGATTGACGCTCCGGCTACTCATGCTTCGTCATTGCAGCGGTTGAGTAAGAAGCGCAAGTTCGCCGACCTTCACCATGACAACTTTGATCCGGCGCTGAACGGTGTTTCTGCTTTGGGTCTGCAGTCACCTGTGCCTGCCTTTCACCAAGCCTCGCAGACATCCGAGAATCCCACTCAGACAGCCCGCGCGGCGACGAAGCTGGAGGGCTCCCATATCCATCAAAACGGCAATCCAGCCACGGCGTCGAAAGCAAGGCCGCCTCTGAATTATGTCGATCAGCAAGCACGTCAGCCGAAGGCTGCTTCTGCAGGCAATGTGCAGCAATCAGCCACCATACCCCAAGTTCCAGGCCAGCTGTTCAAGGCTCACTTACCGCCATCCATGCTGAGTCCAAGGCCACTACGAGCGACGCCGACTCGCGTCCCGTGGACAGATACGCCAGGGACCATTTTGACGAAGCACGGTCATGTCCGAGCCGTGACGGCCAACACAGATTTGCGAGACGCCATGCCGTACAGTACCGAGCTGCCAGACTGCTCGGAACTCGGCGCGATGGAGATCATAGCCTATTACCCGAATCATTTCAGTTGGCCCGAACTGCTGCTCCGTCTCCTCGCGGCCGGCTGGACGACTTCGCTGATCGCCGAGTACGCCCTCTATGCTCGCGGCAGGCTGACTGTGGCGGCTGTGACGAGGCTGAACAACAAGATCCGCAAGGCTACTACCACAGCTGGCAATACTTTCTTCAAGACAAGGCGCTTCACCATGAAGAAGCACGCTGATCAAATGCTCTCGAGCACCTTCCAGCAAGGCCCGACGACGTACGACGTCACTCACATCCAGCCGCCGGCCAAGATCCAACCACACATGGCTCCAGGCTTACTCTCCGATCTGAGCTACGCGGTCGTGAATCATCCGGCTGGCGAAGACCGTGGTGTTCTCACACAGGTGATATTGTACGACCAGAACAAGGGAGGGCAGAGCCCGGGTCTGACGACAGATGATGTGCAGCACATCGGGAACCGTCAAGGTTTCGTCATGCCGCAGGAGGCGAGAACGACGAGGGATTGGGACACGCGGGCGCGTGATAGAGCGCTTGCCATCATCAAGGCCCAGCCAAACTATCGGGAAGATGTCCAGGGTGGGCGGTGAGGTGCGGCATTGCGTTGCAGACACACGACTCTTGGGTGGTGAAGTACAATGATGGCACAAGAAATGGCAAGACTGTACCAGAGATGTGTTTGAGAAGAGAGTTCCCTTTCCTTGACTCTGCACCTCATGCATCAACATAAAATCGGCCCAATTCTCTGCCTTTCTCTCCCGCAAAGCTGTGCGCTGCTGAGTCTGTCTATGTGCAATGGCTGCTGCCCAATGACAAAGAGCGGCTTTTTGTTCTCAAACACATACTCGATATTGGTGTTCGACGCTATGGCGCGTCGAGAGTATTCCGAGAAGGGGTGTGGCTCGTTAAGACTTAGAGAGGATCTCATTAAAGCTGCATGGAGCATCAGCTAAGGTGCTCGAATGCCATTACCTCATGTACCTTCTAGCAAGGCACGTACTAATTTGTGGTGCAGCGAGCGATCATGTGAAAGCGTGTGCTAGCGCGCCCGCCACGGCTGCATGGAGTGGAGTGCGAGTCGCGATCCCCTCGGTTGTTCAATTGCATCCCACAACATCCTTTTCTTCTCGGGCAACCACTCTCCTACATCGACTCCCATACCGTCAACGCTACAGCATATCGCTTGACAGTCACACAACATGGTCCGTGGTGCGAAGGCCTGTGTACATGGAGCGACTTCTTCCCCCACGAGACCAAGACTGATCAACGTGTAGCAGACCAAAGGCGCAGCAAAGCCAAAAGTCAAGGGCAATGTCAAGGGCAGGGCAGGGGCAAGGCGAAGGCGAAGGACGGCAACGCTGAAGATGACCCCATCGCGCCGTCAGCTCCTGAGGGATTTGAGACATGGAATACCAGCACCCAGCTCGTCTCTGGCGGCCAGTTAACTGAAGCTCAGGTATGTTAAACATCATCCACAACTCGCACGTCGCATACTAACAGTATGGTACGGTACAACATCACCGCCGCCAAGTACACTCAGGCCGTCTCCGTGGAGCATAACGAGGCCTTCGTCCTCCGTCCCCTGATCGTCACCACTGGTCCTCTTCAAGGCCGCCGCATCCTGGTCCTCGATCCTGTTGCTCCGCCAGCAGAGCATTTCCGCTTCGTGGACCTTCCGCCAGAGCTCCGTCAGATGGTGTATGAGTTTGCTCTTGTTGAGAGCCCGTCCATCGCCATGTCCACCATCAAGCCGGTGTACAAAGAGAGACGCCCGGTGATCAGAGGCTTCGAAAGTCGGCAGATCAACGACCACAAGGCTTTCAAGTGGGAGCAGCCCACGAAGAAGTGGGTCGGCCAGCCTCCGAGCGCATTCGCTTTGCTGCGCGTCTCCAAGCAAATCTATCTCGAGGCTCTGCCTGTCGCCTACGGCGACCACGACTTCACCTTCAAGTGTCCCACGGGCAGCGGCATTTTTCTGGACACCATCGGCCCCGCCGGTTGCCAACACTTACGGGCTGTGCACGTCGAGTACTTGGCCGTCAAAAGCATATACTATTTCTTCAGCCGCTTGATTACCCGTTGCACCAGCCTACGCACTTTCATCGTCCCGCACAGAGATCTCTGCCCGAAGAACCGGTCGGTCTGGGACTGCACGCCCGACCTGGACGAGTTCGTCGACATCTGCACGCCGCTGCTCCGTAAGCTGCAAAGGATGCAAAAGGAGGCCACAGGCACGAAAGCGTTCGATGTGCTGGATGTAATCCAAGTCAAGTCCAGCGGAGAAGCTCAATGCTCGAATTGTCTGCGGAACAAAACCCGCGGCATGGGGACGATACCAGCGGTCGCTATTGGGGCGTGTAACAAGTCGAGGTGCAGGGTCGAGTGCCAGGACTACGCGGAGCATGAGGTGGAGATGCCGAAATTGTTGAGGGAGAAACTCGCGGCGAAGTTGGCGACGGAAGCGTAGGGGGGTGGAGAGAGAGGTCAAGAGGAGAGGCCAAGAGGAAGGGAGGCGTAGAGGAAGGCCGAGACGTGGCTTGCTTATCACGCACATTGCTGGCAGCGCTAACAGAGGGAGTTTGATGCTACACGAAAAATGCAAGAGCCAGACAACAAAACTCTCAATTTTCCCTAGCGAATTGCTCTTCGACCTCACTTACGCACTGCATGATCCCTTACCACCCTGACATGACTCTGCAAACACGGCAGCACGGAGTAGCTTCCAAAGATCAACAACGAAATCGACAGCATGCAGCGTTGCAAACGAAGCGCATTGCTCTTTTGGTACAGACTCCACAAGCTACTTACTACGCCACAGCAGCCCCATGCGAGCCATGACACGACCGGGCAAAAACAGCAGGCATAGCAGCTCCACAGCACAGAGTAGTAGAGAAAAAAAAATCCAACGCTCGCTCATCAGCAAGAATCACAGTAGTGACCCTCCCATCGCTATCGCTCGCTCGCTCGCTCGCTTCGCTTATTCGCTCAATATACATGCGCCCCATCGCCAACGTCCCTCATGCTCACTGCCCCCACGCTACAAGAAAAACTTATAGCACAAATCCAAGCGGGTTCTCAACAACCTTCTTCAACTCCCTCATGAACTCGCCGCCAACCGCGCCATCCACAACCTTATGATCGAAGCTGCCCGTCAACACAATCTGCTCGTCCCATTCCACGCCGCCCTCCTCGTCGCCTTCCTTGGGGATCGCGACTTTCTTCACCGCGCCGACCGCCACAATGGTCGCTTGAGGCGGGTTGATGACGGCGGTGAAGCGGTCGATGGCGTCGTTCATGCCCATGTTGGAGATGGTGATGGTGCCGCCTTGGTATTCTTCGGGCTTCAGCTTGCCGTCGCGAGCGCGCTTGCCGAGGTCCTTGATCGCGGAGCTGATGTTCTCGAGGCCGGTGCCGGTGACGTTCTTGACGATGGGTGTCATGAGACCGACGGGGGTGGCGACGGCGACGGAGACATCGACCGTGTTGTGCTGGCGGATCACGACCTGGCCGTTCTCTTCTCGCCAGCTGGAATTGGCGGCGGGCACTTTGCGCGCGGCAAGGGCGACGGCTTTGATGAGGAAGTCGTTGACAGAGAGCTTGTATTTGCCGTCAGCGGCGGCGTTGAGGGCTGCGCGGAGCTTGAGGAGTTTGGACACGGAGACGGTGGAGGCGACAAAGTAGTGCGGGTTTTGGTTCATGGATTGGGTGAGACGGGAAGCGATGGTCTTGCGCATGCTGCTCGCGGGAATGTCCTCGTAGGTGGGTGCTGCGGCGGCGCCGGCGGCTGCTGGAGCGGCGGCGGAGGTAGGTGTGAACTTCTCGACGTCTTGCCTGGTGATTCTGCCGTGAGGACCGGTGCCCTTCACCTTCGAGATCGGGACGCCCTTCTCGAGCGCGAGCTTCTTGGCGGCGGGCGTGACGAGACCTTGCTGCTCAATGGCGGGCACTAATCTTTCGCCGGACGACTCTGACTCTTTTGGCGCTGGAGCGGAGGACTCCTCCTTGGCGGGTGGTGCGGTTTGGGAGCCAGACTTGGGTGGTTCTGAGGCCTCGGCAGCTTCCTGGCCGCCCTTCTTGGATTCCTCCGGCTTGCCCTTGTCGCCGCCTGCGTCCTCGACCGAGAAGTCTGCGAAGGCCTCGACGTCGCCAGCATCCTCGACCATGACCGCGATGGGCTGTACATCCATGTCAGCTCCTGCCTAATCCGCCATGATCGATCCTTCCTCAGTTTGCACTCACGTTTCCCACCGCGACATCCTTCTCGCCGCTGTCCTTCAAGATCTTGGCCAAGACACCCTCCTCTTGAAACTCAAAGTCCATCTGCGCCTTGTCCGTCTCGATCTCGACGAGTACGTCGCCCGGGTTGAGGGCGTCGCCGGGCTTCTTTTGCCATGCGCCAATGTTGCCGGCGGTCATGGTGGGGGAGAGGGCGGGCATGGAGATGACGGTGTGTGATGGGTAAGCTGTACATCATCCCTTGTTAGCTGGCGGAAACGCTTATCATGAGGTATGCAAGCGTACATTTGGAAGCATAGTATCGTGCCAAGGCCGAAAACGCCGGTATTCTCGCGTCGTATGCATGTTGTGTTCTGAAGGCGCTGAGGGCGCCGTGTCTGCTTACGAGCCCCCGTGAAGCTCTCGCAAGCACCGCCGCAGGTGACATTGTTTCTGTTGCTTCAATCCACCGTCTACTGCAACTCCTGCAAGATAGTCCCAAGTGCACACAAGAGTGTAGGGGGAGGAGAACGAGCGAGTGATGAGGGATGGGGTGATGGGGGGGAGTGAGATATGGGCAGCACCGACTCCAATGCCACGAAAATAGTTGAGCCGGAGTCCGCACCTGGCGCAAGCTGCAGTGGGTGGGACTGCACACGGGAGCCTCAAACCGCTCGCTTGCTCGGCCCGTTGTCTCGTGGCTTCGCTTCGGCAGCGCGCCGAACCCTGTCAGGGAGCATGAACGTGGACATACTATAGTCTATACGTCTATACGTCTATACTGCTACGTGCAGTTGATGTAGATCAAGCAGTAGTGGCTTGCGCATTCAACATATTAGGCGTCGAGAGACACAGTAAGGAGAGTGGTATACTGTGCTATGGTGTCGCTCGTGTAGCATGCTTGGCCCGCGCATGGCTGCACAACGCGTCCGCATGCTCTAGGAGACCTCCCAAGTGCTGGAATGGCCGACGACGAGCAACAGGGCCCGGTCACTCCGGCCGTGTCTGCACAGCAAGAGACGGCACGTGCGCCGAACGAGTCGCACGCCAGTGCAGACGGACAAGAAGAGACTGCAGTGCCTCAGGACGACGAGTCAAGCGCTGACCATGGAGAGCACGAGTCGAGGGAGATACTGGAGGCACAGGCAGAGGCCGGGGAGAAGCCGCCCACACCGCCCAAAGACGAGCCAATCTCAAGCGATGCCCCACCCCACCCCGAACAGCACGATGGTGCGCCGAGTGGCAGTTCAGGGACTCCTGCGCCATCCCTACCAGAAACGCCCGCCGCATCCAGCCCCGTGGCAACGATCCGTCATCGAACAGACTCGCAGTCCACCACCGCCACCACCGCCACAAATGTCACGCGATCGACGGCACGCAGCACGCGCTCAAGCATGGTCTTTGTCGTGACGGCACTGGAGAGTATCGCTGCTTCCAAGGACGCTCGCAAGAGGAGGGCGCTGTCAGACTCGGCACAGCAGGCATTGTCAGCCATCCGGAATGCGCAAGGCGATGCCACACAGCTCAATCCTGAGGTCATGTTCGCCCCGCTCAACTTGGCGACCGAGGCCACCGATGTCAAGGTGGTGACGACGGCCTTGGATTGCCTGGGGAAGCTGATCAGCTACTCCTACTTCTCGCCCCCTTCGCCGCATGACCCCGCAGATGGTGGACCAGTGAGACCGCCACTGATCGAGCGGGCGATTGACACCATATGCGACTGCTTTCAGGGTGAGGCGACCCCTGCCGAGGTACAGATGCAGATCATCAAGAGCTTGCTGGCAGCCATATTGAATGACAAGATCGTGGTACATGGTGCCGGGCTACTCAAGAGTGTGCGGCAGACATATAACATCTTCCTGTTGAGCAAGAATAGTGCAAATCAGCAGATAGCGCAAGGCACATTGACGCAGATGGTCAATACCGTCTTTGAGCGGGTCAAGGCGCGACTAGCAGCCAAGACAGCGAGAGCAAATTCGAGTAAGGGCAGTCTCGTGAGCGCAGCTGTGCCGGAGGACAAGATCAACGGCACCGACACGCCCGTCAACGGGTCTGGAGACGAGACGCCGACTGTCATTCCCGAACCAGAGACACCAGCGGTGGTAGATCGTGCGCCCATGACACTGGCCACGTTCGAAACCAGAAAGTCGTTTGATGATGCTACCATCAGTGACGCTGCACCGACCACGGTGAGCCGAACTAAGGACACGGGTCACGCCAAGAGACAGTCGCGAGTCGAGTCTGCAGCTGACATTCCCTCCATAACGGTACAGGCCGAGAACGGGGCTGAAGCAATGTCAGAGGACGACGAGGAGGATGAAATCTACATCAAGGACGCCTTTCTTGTTTTCCGCGCGATGTGCAAGTTGGGCACGAAACCATTGCGACCAGAAGATGCCGTCGACGTCAAATCACAAGGCATGCGAAGCAAGTTGCTCAGCTTGCACATCATCCACACTGCGTTGTTCAACCACAGCATCGTCTTCACATCTCCCCAATCCACGATCAAGAGCTCGTCCAATGGCGAGCCGACGCCGTTTACCAAAGCAGTCAATCAGTACCTCTGCTTGTCGTTGAGTCGGAATGCCTCAAGTATACAACAAAAGGTTTTCGAGGTTTCCGCTGAGATCTTCTACCTGATCGTGCGCTATCTTAGACCGCAGATGAAACGAGAGTTGGAGGTCTTCTTTCGGGAAGTGTACCTTGCCATCCTGGAGAAGCGAGCTGCGCCTTGGTGGCAGAAAAGCTACATTATCCAGCATGTTTTCGGTCGCATAGCAGCGGAGCCCAAAGCATTAGTCGAGATCTATCTTAACTATGATTGCGACAGGCAAGCGCAGGACAATTTCTACCAGCGGATCATTGAGCATGTGAGTAGAATCGCGGGCACGCCCGTGAATGTGAGTGGACTACAGCAACGGGCATACTTGGAGAGTCAAGCGAAGAGCAATGCCGGACTAAACGATTGGAGAGATAAAGGGACTCTGCCGCCGAGCTTGGCCACGGCGAACTTGGGTGGCGGTCATGATAATCAATTCCACCAAGCAGACGTTCCGCCGGATTACGTGCTGAAGGTGCAGAGCCTGGAGACACTGGTCGAGACGCTAAGAAGCCTGGTCAATTGGGGCCAGCAAGGACTGACTGATCTGTCAGGGTCTGGCGCGCATGCGGAAGTTGATGGACGAGGCTCGGTAGACGACATGCGGGAGAGTCTCGACACTCGCGATGTCGACCGGATGAACAACCGCTCGCCAGCCATGACATCGCTTGACGGTCTACCACCAGATGCAGTTCCAGGCAGTGCAGGCACACCTGTTGCGGAGGACGACCCTGCAGAGCTCGAAAAAATCAAGCAGCGCAAGACAGCCCTGAATCACGCCATTCGACTTTTCAATGAGAAGCCGAAGCGTGGTATCAAGAAATTAATCTCAGAAGGCTTCATCCCCAGTTCAGATCCAAAAGACGTCGCCCGCTTCATGATCACCAATCAGCAAGTCAACAAAAAGTCTCTTGGTGAATTCTTGGGAGAAGGCGACGAGGAGAACATCAAAATCATGCATGCGTTCGTCGATCAAATGGACTTTACCCGAACGAGATTCGTGGATGCTTTGAGGAGATTCTTGCAGAGCTTCCGACTACCAGGTGAGGCGCAAAAAATCGATCGACTGATGCTGAAGTTTGCGGAGCGATACACGACCGGCAACCCGAGCGCATTTGCTAACGCAGATACGGCATATGTACTGGCTTATTCTGTCATCATGTTGAACACAGATCAGCATTCAGCACAGGTGAAGAAGAGAATGACAGCTGAGGACTTCATTAAAAACAATCGAGGCATCAACGACAGTGCCGATCTACCGGAAGAGTACCTCACAGGAATCTTTGATGAAATCCAGCATAACGAAATTGTGCTGGATTCCGAACGAGAAAGGGCGGCGAATCTTGGTCAGGCACCGCAGGCTCAGCAGCAAGGTGGATTGGTGGGTGCACTGGCGAATGTGGGCAGGGATTTGCAGCGAGAGGCGTCCGCGCAGGCATCAGACGAGATGTCTCAACGCACAGAACAGCTCTTCAAGTCCATTCTACGACAACAGAAGCGAGGGGCGGGTGCGACGATTGCAATGGGCAGAGGGCAGAAGTTCATCATGGCGAGCAATTTCAGACATGTAGGAGCCATGTTTGAGGCCACTTGGATGAGCTTCTTCACCGCACTCTCCGGGTCAGCACAAGAGACGCAGAATCTGGAGATGATCAGATTATGTATGGAGGGTCTGAAGCTCGGTGTTAGAATATCTTGTCTGTTTGACCTCGAGGACCCAAGACAGGCTTTTGTGGCGGCCCTGACGAGAGGGACGAACCTTTACAACTTGTCCGAGATGAAAGCCAAGAACGTTGAGGCGCTCAAAGCCGTGCTGGAGGTGGCACTCACGCAAGGCAATCTTCTCAAAGAAAGCTGGCGAGACGTGCTTATTACAGTGTCACAACTCGATCGATTCCAGCTTATCTCCTCCGGGGTTGAAGAGGGCGCTGTGCCGGACATGCTCCGCACTATGACACCGAACGGTAGCAGAGCGAGTTCTGTGTCGTCTCGGCAGATTGGTCAAAGTCAAAGGCGCCCGCCGGCGAGGAGCACACCGCCAACTGGACAGTACCAAACTGACATTGCGGAGGAGAGCCGGAGCGCAGATATGATACGGCTGGTTGACCGAATCTTCACAAACACGGCCAATCTGTCCGGCTCGGCCATTGTCGACTTCGTGCGTGCTTTGACGCAGGTCAGTTGGCAAGAGATTCAGAGCTCAGGGCAGAGCGACAGTCCAAGGACATATTCTCTTCAGAAGCTGGTCGAAATATCTGGATACAACATGCTGCGTGTCCGATTTGAATGGACGAATATCTGGCAAGTCCTTGGACAGCACTTCATCGATGTTGGGTGCCATAACAACACGCACGTGGTGTACTTTGCGCTGAACAGCTTGAGACAACTAAGCATGAGATTTCTGGAGCTCGAAGAATTGCCAGGCTTCAAATTCCAGAAAGACTTCCTCAAGCCCTTTGAATTGATCTTGAGCCATACAAGTCAAGTCGCAGTCAAGGACATGGTCCTGCGATGTCTGATTCAGATGATCCAAGCTCGGGGCGACATGATCCGCTCCGGCTGGAGAACAATGTTCGGTGTTTTCACCGTCGCGGCTCGCGAGCCCTACGAATCAATCGTCAATCTGGCCTACGACAATGTGACGCAAGTCTACAATGAGCGTTTCGGGGTTGTGATATCTCAAGGTGCGTTCGCGGATCTGGTTGTATGTCTCACCGAGTTCAGCAAGAACGAAAAGTTCCAAAAAAAGAGTCTGCAGGCTATCGAGACACTCAAGAGCTCCGTGCCGAAGATGCTGCGCACGCCGGAATGTCCGTTGAGCTTAAGGACTGGGGCAGAAGGAGGCAAAATGGACGAGCCGAGTGCGCCGGAGGGCATGGCGAAGCAGCCGAGTCGGCAGACCACCGAGGAGCAGTTTTGGTTCCCGGTTTTGTTTGCGTTCCATGATGTGCTGATGACCGGAGAGGATCTGGAGGTGAGGAGTCGCGCGCTTAATTATCTCTTCGATACTTTGACAAGGTTTGGTGGACAGTTTCCGCAGGACTTTTGGGATACGCTATGGCGGCAACTTCTATATCCCATTTTTATGGTTTTGAAGGACCGAAAAGCTGTGAACCAGGAAGCAGCGAACCACGAGGAGCTGTCAGTCTGGCTATCAACAACGCTCATTCAGGCTCTGAGAAACATGATCAGCCTCTTCACGCATTTCTTTGAAGGACTGGAGTACATGCTCGATCTATTTCTCGACCTTCTGGCACTCTGCATATGTCAGGAGAATGACACACTGGCGCGCATCGGGTCGAATTGTCTGCAGCAGCTCATCTTGCAGAATGTGAAGAAGTTTGGGCCGGAGCACTGGGAGAGGATTGTGGGTGCTTTTATCGATCTCTTTGCAAGAACCGAGGCGAGGGAGCTGTTTAGTGCGGCGACGGGGGGGCGATATGAAGGGCAGAGGAGGGAGAGCGAGGGTGTCAATGGGGCTGAGGAGGCGGGTAATGGACTGAGGATCAACGGATTGGGCGAGGAGGGTAGTGGAAAGGAGGTGGTCAATGGTGCTACCGAGCACGCGCGTCCATCATCGAGCGACGGTCTAGGCCTCGACACCAATCCATCCTCACCATCCCCGCCCACAAACCCTACGCCGAACTCCCCCCCAGCCCTCGAAGATTTCGCCGCAGCGACCCCTTCTAAACAACAACCGCCCATCCCCGTCACCGCCGCTCGCCGCCGCTACTTCAACCAAATCATCACCAAATGCGTGCTCCAACTCCTCATGATCGAGACCGTCTCCGAACTCTTCTCCAACGACTCCGTCTACGCTTCTATACCCTCACACCTCCTCCTCCGCCTCATGGGGCTGTTGAAACGGAGCTATCACTTCGCGAAGCGGTTTAACGAGGACAAAGGGTTGAGGGGACGATTATTCAGGGAAGGGTTTATGCGGCAGCCGCCGAATTTGCTCAAGCAGGAGAGCGGGAGTGCGAGTGTTTATGTGGGGATCTTGGTGAGGATGTACAATGACCCGGAGGTAGAGAGAGCGGCGTCGCGATCGGAGACCGAAGCCGCGCTCATCCCTCTCTGCCAAGACATCATCGCCGCCTACATCTCTCTCGACGAGGAGACGCAGCAGAGGAATCTCGTGACGTGGCGGCCTGTGGTGGTGGATGTGCTGGAGGGGTACAACGGGTTCGACGACGAGGCGTTTGGCAAGCATGTGGAGGTTTTTGCGCCGCTGGCCGTGCAGTTGATGGGGAAGGAGATGGGGGTGGAGTTGCAGAGGGCTGTGCAGGGGTTGTGGGGGAGGGTTTGCGAGGTCAAGTTGGGGATCAAGGGGGTTGTGCCGGTGGGTGGGGTGCCGGCGAGTCCGAGTGCGAGTTTCAGGCAGGGGGTTGTTCCCAGAGGGGGAAGTAGAGGGCGATAGAGGTGAGGTTGTGGCTTAGGAGGAAGGGGTGCCGGTTTGCGGCGATGGTTCTTGGTGATTGAAAGAGAGGGAAGTAGGCGAGCTGCTAGCAGACGGCTCTTGATTTGATCTGGCGGGTACCTTATCATGTGTTTGTAGCATAGCGCGTTGTGTGACAACATTCGGTATACTTCCTTTGCCAGTGCGAAAGCATTATGTCTTCATCTTTCGTCCTACGATGTCGTGTAATACACAATGCTCGAATGCTTGGAGCTGCTCTCGAGTCTTGAGACCTAAGGCTTGGTGCTTACGACAACACGAGAGGGAGGAACATCCTTGTCACAGTCGGCTCTAGACGCCGCCAATCTTGGAAGGTATCCCCGTCTTCTCCGCGATTTATCCCACATCTTCACATGCGGACCCTTGACTTTCCAGCCTCGTCAAGCTGCGCTCTTCATCTTCTGCCATCTCATCTGATACTCTGCACCAAACCCTCGCACACCAACTAATCACACCACCACCTCCTCTTCTCCACCCCCTTCACCCTCTATCCTCCAATAACCCCCCATCCAACCACCAAGTCAAAAAAAAAAAACCCCCCCCTCACCCACCATGCCCTCCCTCCTCTCAACCCTCTCATCGCCCTTCCTCCTCCTCCTCAGCCTCCCCCTCGCCCTCTTCGCCCTCCTCACCACCACCCTAGCCCTCACAATCCTCACGCTGCGCGTCTCAATCCTCTACGCCGAGCTGCTCGCCGCCCTACTCCAAACCTCGCTCCTCCCCTCCACCAAACCCCCCTCCACACCCCCAACGACAAGACCTCTGTCGCGCCGGTCGTCGTCGAGGAGTAGTTCCATCAGCAGCTCGGGGGTCTCGCAGCAACATTATCAACAACAACAACAACAACAGTGGGGGAGGATGGGCAAGAAGAGCCAGAGTTCCGTGACGTTGGTGATGAATGGGGTGGGTGGTGGGAAAGTGAGGGATTATGAAGGCGTGGGCGGGTGGCGGTTGCAGGGGGAAGATGAGGAGGAGGCGCTGTGGATGGGGATGAATTCTCGTTTGCGCTTGCCTGCGCGGAGCCTGAATCATAGTCATCGGGGGAGTTTCGTCCTAGGGAGTGGGCAGGTGAGTCCGGAGTTGGTGAGGACGCCGAGGCTTGTGAGGGGGAGCAAAGATCGCGCGGCGAGTCCGGAGAGTTATTTTGGTGGTGGCGGGGGGGGGTTTGGTTTGGGGGGGTTGACGCCGGTGGGGAGGGTGGGGGAGGCGGGTGGGAGTCGGAGTTGGGCGGGGAGTTGTGTTAGTTTGGGGGGTGGCGGTGGGGGGTTCAAGGGTGGACGCGGGGAGGGCTGGTGAGGCTGTTAGGCTCGGGCGTCATTCGGGTGTTGATGTTTTCATGGTTTTTGGACAATGTCTATGGATCGCAGGTCTACTCTTGAAGACCGCGCTGGAATATACACAACACTCTTCATCATCACTCTCCGAGACATGACAGGATACACTCGACTACGCCGGAATGCTTGACTCCTAGCAGCATCACCATCTCAAGCCAGTGCTGAGCTAGAGGTCGAAAAACTTCTTCAACCTAGCCAGCTTCGTCCACCCCGAAAAATGGATTCGCCCCTTGCCAACCTCCCTGTTCTTGACCTCATACGCCACCGTCGCATGGATGATCGTCCCATTCACGGCCCACTTCGCGTTCGGTGGCGCAAAGTCACTAAGTAGAAGGTCAGCATAAGTCAACCTCTCCTAGTAGAGTGCTGCTTACCGGCTGCGGAACTCCTCGCGCACGTCGGTGCTCCATGTGTCGTCGAGTGTCGTGTATGGTACCTCGAAGTCCTTCTTGGCCTGGAAGCTCTCCATCATGATGACGAGCTTGGGGTTGTCTTGTTGCTTGGACTTGGTAGGGTCGGGAGTGGACTGGGTCTTGCTCGAGGTACTCTGGTGGTTGAGCGTAAGGGAGCTCATGTCGGTGGTCGGGTCGGTGGTCGGGTCGGCGGTCATGGTTGAGGTTGTCGGCATGTTGGACTTCGCTGCTGGCTTGCGCTTTCCGGTTGGCTTGGGTGGTTGATATGTCAGGGGCTGAAGGAGCTCAGACTCTCCTTTGCTGACACCACTGACCGAGGTTGGAGTTTTGGGGCCGGTGTTGAAGGTAGGCACAACGCTGGAGCCGTTCTGGGTTGGGAAGGCCGGCATTTGGAAGATGTAGGTTGATGTAAGGGTTTAGAAAGTTGAAGAAGTTTTTATTCTTGGTTGATGGAGTTTGTGGCCGTGAAGTGGTGTTTCACCTACGCATTGACCCATCGATTCGCTGCGAAAGTCGAGGTGCGGCTGCGCGGGTGACTGTGAATATTAACGACCTCACATTCGCGTACGGTTCTTCGCACCTCATGGGCTCTTTCACGGGCTCTTTCATTCGCTTTGCGAACAACACAGCCGCTCTATGTTGAGCGAAGACTGGCTGCTTTCGAGCCATCTGGCCGGTGTTGATTCGACACAGAACTGTGCTATGGCGTTGCAGAAGGGCCGAGTCATCTTGATCGTCATCAAAATGCTGAGGATGCTGTTTTCGCGTCGTCGAAATGGCCATTCATCATCGTCAAATCGTCACAATTTCGCCTTCCGGCATGCACACGAGGCATGTATGGGCACATCCGCAAAGGCCTTCACCTCCTCCAATTGCTTGAGAGCTACAGCCAATGGCACCGAACGATCCTTCCCGCTCAACTCTGGTGCGCGGGTTAAGCATTCGCAGTAGCCATGCAGAGCCCACACATTGTTCGGATGCTGTACCGCCCTCGGCAGCGAGTCGTTGTAGCCCAGGTCGCTCGAATACTGGTGTAGCGCTTTCGCTAGCAGGTCTTTGTACTCTTGCTGATTTGGATCTATGATGTCCGCGTGTTCCAGCAGCAAGGCACCGTAGGCATGACGAGGCGGTTGCATCCAGCCCCATGGTTCTTCGTAGTGGAGATGATCGCTTCGCTCGATGGCAAGTTCGAAATGTTGGAAGCTCCTCTCGACAGCGCCTTTCCGAAACTCCAATTCGGCATCTAGCATCGCATCTGCCACCGCTAAGACTTCTTGACATGTGTTGTTGAACAGTCGTCTCGACTCTGGCACCTGTTGCTTTGCAGATTTGAACTCGTCCCGCGACTTCTGAGCTTCTTCGAGCATCGTAGAGTTGGCATAGGCGATGCCCTTGGCGTAATGTATCATAGCCGTGGTCATACAGTACAGTTCCTTGTCTCCTGGAAACTGCATCGCAATGATATCCTGCCACATTCCAAACCGTACCATGACATGGGTGCGGACGGGCAGGAAGCCTTCCAGCCATTCTGCCATTGGGGGGATTTTCACGTTCAATAGCTCTGGAGTGATTGAGGCTTCCAGCTGAGACGTCGTGTCCAACGCGACCCTCTTCTGTCCAGCAAACATGGCAGCATAAATTCTGAAATGGTAGTCATGAGATCTGTACAGGGTGTAGAAATTCTTTGCGCCTGCTCTAGCAAGGTACTTTTCATCTGCAATGATCGCCGCACTGTTCCATTTGATGGCATTCTGCCAGTCGCCACACAGCAGATCGAGATGCGTCGGCATGTGCTGCAGATGGCCTGAATCTGGTACCAAGCCCCGTAGGCGGTTAGCGACGGGCAATGCAGTCTCGGGCGATTTCGACATCTCCATGAGATGCGTGTAAAGATGGAGTAGACCTGGGTGGTTGTTACCTCCCGGGAGGGCGATGGCAGCGTCTAAGATGGCCTTGATCTGTACTGTGTGAGCACCAGCAGCCGGCTCGCCGGTCTTTAGGTCGTAGAGTGCCCATGGGCTGAGGTTCATCAGTGCTTCCGCATAGAGCATAGCGACGTCGAGGTCTGTCCGGAACTGTTCGTACACCTTTGACATCGATTCGGCGTAGCTTTCGTTCCATGCAGCACACGCTTGCACGTCTTTTTCGCGCTCTCTGGGATACCGCGAGATCAGCGCATCGATCAAAGCCTCTTCCACTGGCGAAATACCGGAGGCATGATTCTTGGCATTCATTACGGCTTGATGAGTACGGGCAACCGTGAGGCCAAGTTCTTCGGGATCGAAAATATCCCACGCCTTATTGTAGTTAGGGCCGAGAGAGTACGCGAGGCCCCAATGGGCCATAGCACAGTCCCTATCTGCTGCAATTGCTCGCTCAAAGCAGGCAGATGCCTCTTCGTGATGGAAGCCATACGACCAGATGAGTCCACGGTCAAACCATTTCTTGGCTTCGACGCTGCTTGTAGTGATTGGCCGGCAGTAAGTGCCCAGGTCGTAATAGCTCTCTGCCATGATGGGATAGAGGCAGTACCATAGGTGAGATGTGCCCCGGCGTAGAGTCCTTGGCCAGCATGATACTCCTATGCAACACTCAAGCTGGAGACAGATGTGTTCTTCAGGCCTTCAGGTGAGATTGCCTGTAATCCAGGCTGTATTGAATGGCGTCGTCTCGGGGAGGCGTGGAGCGACTGCGGATCTCGGTAAGGTGTCGCCGGGAGGTTCCGTTCCGAATGCCTCAAACCATCTTATCAGAACAGCACTCCACTTTCTCCTTGACCTTTCAACCGAGCAACCACATGCAATGATGCACGACGACCCAAGATGATCCACCGATGAGCAAGGCTATGCTGGACTAAGAACACCCAGCAGGGCGCGAGCTGGCGGCGCCACCGCATTCGTCTAGTGAGGGAGGCTTCGGACTAGCCACCACATGCAGCATCATCTGAGTGAAGTTGTCGCTCGCCAAAGCACCGCCCAGGCATGCGGCTCGGACTTAGAAAATGGCATTGAAGAACCCTGCCAGTCTGCCATGCCGAGCGTGTGAGCTGAACGAGGTGCTGAATGCGTTCGGGTCTCGTCAATGGTTTCGGCGTCTGCTAGTGCCGCATAACCGCATCGCCTTGTGTGGCCGACAATGGTGTTGGCCGTGGCTGCAGGGTTTGGACGGCACGGTACTGACAAGGATGCTCTCTGACATTAGCCGCACTCGGCAGAGCACCAAAGATGGCATAAGCCCACAGTCGCATGTGCAACACCTGGTGTTTACGGACTCCGCTTTACTCGTCGCTCCGGCCTTTCGAATGACGAAGACGAGAGTGCCGTACAGCAAGGCGAGGCAGGGAAGAGGCTCAGCCGCAACTCATACATGTGTTGCAATGCCAACCATAGGAGCAGAACTGCACCCATTCTCAGGTCTTGTAGGATGCTCTCCGGCGAGTGTTGTCTTCTATTGTCAACACCATGACTCTGTATGGCAAGCAGCCCGGGCTGCTTGTCGCTGTCTTTCTGCCTGCTCTACTGTCTACTCTAGTTGTCATCCTGCGGACGATGCGGAAGATCAAGCGAATGCCAAAGCACATCTCGAGGCTTGGAGCCATCACGGCGGAGGCTTTGATCATGCTGGGTGTCGTGAGTGATCAAGTCATATCTATAGCTCTCTTTGTACTGAGGACTCTTCAGGTCTCTGGTTGGGTCAGCGGTGGCTTTGTGCTGGCATCGATGCACTATGGTTTCGGACGCCATCAAGCCACTATTCTTGCAGAGCCGCATGGTATGCGCAACCTCGTCAGTGCTGCGTTCTGGCAAGTGACAGGCTATTGTAATTCGACCACTTCAAGCTTGGCAGTCTGGATTTATCAGCTGACTGAGTCAGCTTTCAACGTGGGTTGTTACTGTTTATCAGTCGCTGGGCAAGTCATGCACTACAGGATTTGGCTGCTCAATAAAGTCGACGGGTATAGAATGCTCAACACCGTGATGGTGGCAAGCGGCCTTATCCAAGCGTTCTTTGGGGCCATTTGCATCATAAGCGTGTTTGCGAAATGCAAACCGGTCAAAGCCAACTGGGATCCGACAGTCGTAGGCCAATGCTGGCCAGAAAGCGTCTTTCTGGGACTCAACGCAAGTCGTCGTGTTATTCAGGGTTCATGTCTTGGAGATACTAACAGGACACAGTATGCCTCGTCAGCGTTGACGTTTGTGTCGTATACGATACAAGCATGGATCCCACTACACCTAGCATTCAGACTGCAAAGGGGCAAGCTCGAACGCACCAAATGGACGGCGCTTTGTATCTTGGCCTTCTGGAACGTAATCGCTGGCGTCCTTGCTTTGGTCAAACTTGGCTATCTTCATCTATACCTCGACGAAGTCGACGCAAGTAAGTCTGCAGGAAAGGGACCGCAAGACTTCGAGTATGTATCCTGACGGTTGACAGCCTATCGACGGGTCATTCTTGTTGAGATTGGACTGTGAGACGAGACACCATCTACCTCTAGCCCTCAGCGTGAAAGACTGACGTTGATCCAGAGCTGAAAATGGAGCTTCGGGCATTTGTCCTTCCGCCGCAGAGATGTGGAGTTTGGCACAGCAATTGAGAGGGCGGCATGGCACTGGCATGTCACAAGACCATTCAGGATATATGGGCAGCGGCCACAAGGGCACGCGAGCATCGCCGCCATCAAACTCATCGGATATAGAATTGACCGGCAGGGTCAAGGACGAGCCGATTGGTAAGGGCATCATGAAGACTACTGCTTGGGAGACAACAGTGGTTGCCAAAGGAGATGGATGGTCACGACTCAGCGATCAGTATGGTATGGCGTTCGACCCTGAGCTTCAAAAGCCTGCAGGCTCGAGGTTGCGCCTATAGCTTGCCATCAACAGACAGAAAATCGGCCAGCGGGACCTTGTGCGACGAGTCTTGCCTGTGGCGGCAGCAATGTTACTGGGAGACGCCGCAGCAATTCACAACTTGCCGGGGCTTTGTTCATGGACAATTCCGCGCGGCGATGGACCCAGGCATAACGCATGCGCATCAGGTGCACCGTCTTGCACGAGCAGACCCATCTTGGAGGACGCTACCGACCTGCTGTTACCGAGTTGCTAGGGCATACAGTAGCGCATTGCAGGGGTCTGCACTAGAGCAAGTGCCAAGCGTAGCGCTCGCTACGGCACACCACTCCACCAAGGTCCGCTAAGCTACGCCGCACGCAATCGCTCGACTACCTAGATGTTCAGTCCGTAGATCTACTCCAGAACAGTCGATGGAACTTCCCGCCATGGTTGCCCGGGATGTTTGTCTCCTCACGTCACTACGCAGGCGAGATGGCCTTTCGAAGTATTGACGCCGTTCAACACGAAGCTAGGCTTCCAGCACAAAGCAAAGCTGATGTCTGATTAGGAAATAGCGACGTAAAGTCAGTTGTACGCTTGATGAGCAGCGTGGAAGATCTATGCACGCCGCGACGGCGCAGGCCTGGTCCCTCCTTCTCCTAGCTAGTCAGGGGCGGGAGAGCACCACATGGGGCCACTAAGCACCTTCGCACTCCAGATGGCCTATGAATAAGGGAAGCATTCGCCCGGACCTCATCCTGGACTGCATCTCTTCACATCTTGCCTACAGCGATGCCTGCACCATCTCCAAGCCTCGCACCAGCGCTACAACGCCTCGATGAGGCCAAAGCGGCTTACCTGGCAGGAGGGAAAAGCTCCTTGGAAGCTGTTCTGGATGCTGCTCGAGCTTTGATCACGGCCGGCGGCGATTCTGGCAAACCGCAAGCCCCAAAGTCGTCCGGGGAGAAGCCAAGCGACTTCATGCAGAGGGTGATGTGGTCGGAAGTAGGTCGCTTAAACCAATGTGACTGAACCGCACGAGGTGCTAAGATACTGGCCAGTCCGTCCTATCACCCATCCTTGTCGTTGCAGTCCAGCTGGAACTTTTTCAGAAGCTACGAGATGCCGGAGAGGCCGGAATCGCTACCGACGACCTATGCCTCAACTCGCCATACCACAAGCACCAAGTCGAGCGCATTCTCCGCCACCTGAAAGCGACCAACGTCATCGACACTACAGGCCGCGGCGTCTGGCGCAGCACAGCTCTCAGCAACGGTCTTGCGAAACCACACTTCCAAAACTCCATTCTGTTCTGCCATTACATTTCCCGCCAGGCTTTCAACGGGTACCCAGAGTACTTCTCCCGCCTATCTCAGGAGGAGCCATCACAAGTGCCAGGGCCGTTCCAAATCGGACTGCAAACAGACCTGCCGTTCTTCGATTACCTTGGCACGCACCCGCCGAACGGCAGCTACTTCAATCACTTCATGAAGGCATACCGCGAGGGCAACACGATGTGGTTCGAGCCGGAGCTCTACCCCGTCGCCGAGCGACTGGAACAAGACTTCGATCCCGGCGCCAACGAGGCATTCCTCGTCGACATCGGCGGCGGAAAAGGCCACGACATTTCCGCTTTCGCCGCAGCACAGCCAGATCACCCAGGCAAACTCATCCTGCAAGACCAAGCCTCCGTCATCGCCGAGGTGCCAGGCCAAACCCACCCTTTCACCCTCCAACCCCACGACTTCTTCACGCCCCAACCCATCAAGCACGCGCGAACATACTTCCTCCACTCTATCCTCCACGACTGGGGCGACGAAGACTGCCTGCGAATCCTAGAGAACTTGGTTCCAGCGCTGAAATCTGGATATTCGAAAGTTCTGTTCAACGAGATTGTGTTGGTGGAGGAGGCGCCGAGTATCAAGGCGACGGTCATGGATATGATGATGCTCGGGCATTGCAACCCGGCGTATGAGCGCACGGAGGCGGCGTGGAGGGGTTTGCTTGAGAGAGGAGGCCTGAAGATTGTGCGGATCTTTAGCGCGCCTGGAGCGGCGGAGAGTGTCATTGAGGCTAAGGTGGCGTGAGTGTGGCCATGGGAGTGGATTGGCCAGACGTAGCGTAGTGCTCTTCGATGCCTATTGCCGAATTACGAGCTGCTATACTGGACTAACTCGTGACAACCTTTACAAGATCAAGAGATTCTCAAAGAGTTTGGACGGGCAAAATTGGGTTTAAATTTAATTTTTTTTTAAAAAAAAAAAAAAAAAAAAAGAGCAAAATGCTATCGGAAACAGTGATTCGTCAGTCAAATCAACCGGTTGACTTGTTGGTAACGGTTGACTGCTTGATGACACTATAAGTGCTCAAAAATCACTGTTCACGGCTTATATTCACCTTTGACGGCTTGAAATTGGTTGACTGATGGAATCGCAAGGCTTCGATGAAACCGTCATATGCGGTCGCCTTGCAGCCTCTCAGTACCGTCACAAATTCCCCAGCCCCCCTGGATCGAGCGGGCACTGCATGCCAACCAACATCTTTGCAATCCGCTGCCAAGCGTAGCAGACGCCGCTCTTCTTCCATAGCTAAAAATCCCACACACCCGCAAGCCAATCTCAATCCGATCCAATCCAATCCTCCAAACCAGCACCATCACATTCCACAAGCCCCCGCCGCCGACTCCACCGTCCCGTGCTCCTTCACCATCACCAGCTCGAATGTCCCTTCTTCAGCAGGATCGACGGTCATGCAGTCCCAAGTCGGCTTTCACTTCGCGTTAGGAATCGACTCGAATTGGCTAGGTAGCTCTGACAAGCGATGCCAGCCAAGCCTGCTCAAAATGCGTGTGGAATGCGCCTCCCACCTACTGACACACGCTGGAGATGAGAATGGTGAAGTCAAGAATCCAGTCAAAGCAGTAAGTATACGAGCCCGTCCATCCATCCATCCATCATCACCTTGCATCTCCGCACAGAAGAAGGAATGATCGCCGCCGTAACTACATCGACCTTATGATCGGACACCCGGCTCCGTCTATCACCTTCATCCCCAGCGGCACAAGGGACCGTACTGTACAGAGGCACGCCAATCAGATAGATACGTGCGTGCACTTGGCTGGCGAGAGAAGAATAAAAGCCGCCATCCACCCTGAAGCCTTCCCCCGGGAATCCACTGCGCGCGCGCCCCAAATACCTCCACCGCTTCCAAGTCCGTCCGTAGTAGTAGGCCGATGCATAGTGTAGCAGTGTGGACGGTGACGCGATACTCTTTACAATGGTAAATACTACGTCTCCACACAGACACGTGTACGCCACGCTCTTCTAGTCTCCCAAAAAACAACACCAACAACTGAAAATGCATACGCATGCTCTACAATACTGCCCTAAATGCACCGTGACTGTCCATGCATGCCGAACACAGAAAACAAGCAATATCAGCCATCGCCAGCGCAGATCTGTCGTCTTACTGTCCCTCGACACTGCCACTGCAGCTTCTATACAACACCCCTCAACCGCTCCTCCCCACTCCCAGACAACGGATGCGCGTCGAACCACTTCAGCAACTTCTGATACACGACCAACATCGTCCCGGACTGGATACTCGTCCACACGGCTCGCGGGCCTACCCCTCGGAACCATCCCGCGAGACCTTCAGATTGGTAGATGATGCGCAGAGCTTTGACGACAGACTCGGTGTCCAGCGTGACTTGGCCGTGATGTTTGAGCGCAGTGGCGGGTCCGGAGGTGGAGATGCTTCGTCTTGGGGCTGCGGAGGCGGAGGTGGAGGTGGTGGGAGGAGGTCGATGCGTGACTGTTGGTGTCTTCTTCCCTCTCTTCGCCTTACGCATTTCTCTCGCTCGCGCAGCGACGTCGGGATCGAGTTCCGTTTGGATCCTCGTTTTGACGACGTCCATGGGACAGGTCAACACGCCAGCCATGCCTCCCGCGCTTGCTCCGGTGAAAATCTCCAAGAGCAGGCCAATATCCTTGCCCGGTCCCACCCACTGTTTCGCCAGTTTCTGCTCCTGCTCGTAAAAGGCGAATTGCAGGGCGCTGAATGGCAAGTCGCGGAACAAGGTGGCTTTGTAGCCGGAGAACAGCTCGGCGGCGCCTTCGGTGCGGTAGATGGTGCGCAGGGCGTGGAGGGAGGATTGGTAGTTGTAGCCTGATGTGAAGAACGGATTGTTGTGACGTCCTTGCAGCTGTAATCGGGTTTTCAAGACTTCGGTGGGTACGTAGAGGGGTGATGCTGCGAGGTCTGCGCAGAAGCCGGAGGCGAGGTAGGCGAGCGAGGGCGTGACGCCGTGGTCGATCATGTAGCGCTTGCTCCACTCGTAGCAGGCGAAGAAGATGGTGGTGCCGCCGAAGGAGCCGAGGAAGGCGGGCATGACGCCGCCGTAGAGCCCTCGCCAGATGCCTTCTTGGCGGAAGATGGTGTAGTAAGTGTTGCCCATGCTGGTGTACTTGGGCGGCATGTGCGGGTCGCCCTGCTGCCTGGTCTTGACAGTGTCGAGGCTGTGCATCAACATGTCGCCCATAGTGCCTCCGACGCCTCCTGCCAGCATGGCGTGCGCATAGGGGGCCCTGGGCTCCCCGACGCCCATGCCTGCCTCGCGCCTCATATTCGGGCGAAGGTCTTCTTCCTGCCGTCGCATGTTCGCAGATGGGGCGACGACGGGGAGTGAGTCGCGGCCATGGTCGACATAGCTGAGGGATGGAGGGGGGCCCTTGTGTGGTGGGAAGAAGTATTCAGCCACTTGGGCTAATACCATAGAGGAGGTGGAGTGCCTGGCGATGTCATGCGCAGGACTTGGCAATGACTCGTGCCGGGGGGATGCTGGGTATGTGGGATAGACGTTTGGATGACAGAGATGGATATGTGGGTGTTGCGGCGGATCAAAGAAATCATCGGGCATGCTGCAGCGGAGGCGGATCGGGGGATGACGGAAGCCAAGGCTGGCGACGGCGAGATTTACTTAGCATGACTTCCATTCAATACATACCTACTACCATTTAGCTGCAGTGAAATACTACCTTACTGTCACTGATCTACACGAAAGACTCACTGTCCATCTTGCTACGAAGATGCCTGCTATCCAATGGCTGCGTGTGTCCCAGGCAATGCCATCATATGCCAGTTGTGGCTCCTCCCGTGTCTGTTTTGATGTTTCCCCCCACGCGTCATCCCGACCATACCATACCATCCACCTCCCATCCCTCATTCACTCATCCTCCCCCACATCACACTGCACATTGCTGCGCATGGTATCATTCGGATCGCATAGCTTCCGCGACCCCAACGACCCCCCTCACACCCATCCACACCTCCCAACATGACTTCGTGGCTGAACAAACAGCGCAAGCAAGCCCTGCTCGTCCTGTCCCGCGAGGCAGGCCTGCCACTGTACGCGCCATCTCTTACCAAACACGCGCGCTCCGTCTTCTAACGCGCACCGACCAGCGACGACGACCTCCGCAAGGACGACATGGTCGAACAGCTCGACGCCTTCCTCACCGCCAACGCCACGCGCCTCTCCCGCAACGCCGCCTTCGAGCCCTACTTCGGTCCGCGCAACACCCCTGGACGGCCCAGCAATGCAGCACTGGCAAGTGCAGACGAGGCTCCCAATGGAAGGAGCGGGGTGAGGAGGACAGTCAGACGAACCACAACAGTGAAGCAGGAGGAAGCGTTTGTCGCTCTACAAACACCCTGTACCAACCAGAACCCGCGCTAACACCACCCCAAGTGACCCAGACTACACCTCCCCCAACTCAGCCTCCTCCCCCATCGACTCAGCACGACGCATAGTCTCCACCGCCCCCGCCCCCGCCCTCAGCCCCTCGACCCAACTCACCACCACCCGCCGCACCCCAGGCCGTCCGCGCACCCACCCACTACAACTCCCCGCCTCCCCCGCCGACGTCGCCGATCTCGCCGAATACGAAACCACACACCTCTACGCCGGGCTCAACGACCTCTACACTCTATCTAGAATCCCCGAAGCCATCGATCACCTGCGCGAAAGCTGCAGCAGCCTTGCAGGCGTGCAGATGTTTTTCATCACGCTTGAGTCCTGGGCGCTGCAGCGGGAACTGGTGAGCTGGGTGCATCTCACTGATATCCGGTATTGGTCGGGACGGACATGGCCGATATACTACCCCGATCTCTTTGACTTGCTCAAGGGCGAGTTCTGGTCCCTAACGCTATTATGGCTCGCGATCGCCTTTGTCATCCCCAGCTTGTTCGCGTATTTCTTCAACCTGACGATCCGGAATGTCAAAAGACATGGCGTCAAAGTCTCCGTGGCGCGGTACACAGTCGACCCGCTGGTCTTCAACGTGGTGAAAGGCATCTTGACTTACGTCGTTCTTGGCACGACATTCGGCAGTGACGTGGTGGGCGCGCATGCGACGAGAGTGAGGGATGCGCTCGTTGGCGGGTACGCGGGGCCAGTGACGGGGTCTGCAGTCGTCGTTCTAGCTGCGCTGTACGAGGCTGCGCAGAGGAATTAGGGTACGGATTGGGAAATGGGTGTTCTGCTGCGTTGGCGCTCACGGGTGTTAGGGAGGAATGGTTTTTCGGACAGCTCAATGCTTGGTAATGAGCAGCAGCATGGACAGACGAGTCACGATGGGTTTTGCGGGTACAGTGCATGTGCGAGATAGTCCGCCATGTCGTTTGGCATCGAGCATGCTTTGGTCCCGGATCATCATCCTTAAATTCCATTGAAACGTCGCCTCAATCGCCCATCCTCCTATCCAACAAAACCTTCTCTGCCTCCGCTCAAAAGAATTCACAAACGGATTCATCAACTCCGCAACCGTCGAACAACACGCCGCAGCCGGATCATCCGAAGAATCCAAAAAAAACCCGACCAAAACTCATTCCCCCACAAGCGAATTCGCGTCCCAAGCCCAACTCACAACCAGCAACTCCCCACTCGCCAACCTCCCGCACCGATCCCGCCGATTAAAAAGAACCCTAATGCCCACCCTCTCCCCAGCATCCCTGCAAACCTCGCGCGCACCGGCCGGCGCCTCGACCCAGCTCAACTCGAGCGTCGTGACGTACTTCAGGCGCAGCCGGGCGAGACAAGCCGCCACCTCCTCCACGAACCACCGCGCCTGCTCGTCGAGCATGCGCCACACGCCCAGCCCGAGCCCCGCGAGCTGCACGTACGCCGTCGTTCCAGCCTGCGCGGCGCGATCGTCCGCTTCCAGCAGGAGAGTCTCGACGGAGATGCGCAGACGGGCCTTGTACATCGCCACGTCGAAGGCAGTGCCATCCGGCGCCTCGCCCAAAAACTCCTGGAACAATCACGTGACGCCTGGGTCCTGCGCTCTAGGCACTGACTTCTTCTTCTTCTTCGAGACCCTCGGCGTCGGACACAGGATCGCGTGGTCCATGTGGCCTAGCTGGTGCAGTCTCGGACCTACGAGGCCGACGATGATGCCGCGAGGTTGGTGGGGTTTGCTAGGATCAGGGTGCGCGTTATTTGAGCGCGAGCCGGAGTTGAGGAAGTGGGTTGGTCCGCTGACGGCTAGGAGGGAGGAGAGCAGCATTTCGTCGTAGGAGAGGTAGTCTGAGAGGAAGATGTGCTTGGTGTGCGCTTCCTGCTGCGTGCCGACGCGCAGCCATTCGTTCCGCAACGGGCCCTTGACGCCGTTGCGGAGGACGGTGTAGTCGGTGACGTTCGTGAAGTGCCGTGGCCGCATCTTGATCAGCCGGGCCACGAGATCGCTCTCGCTCATGTTCTTGTATAGTGCTTTCTCGAGGGCGGAGCCTTGCTGGCGCTTGTACTTTAGGAATGAGCTGATTAGTGTGGGGAGGCGTGGATGCATCACGACGGTTGTTTCGAGGGCGTCGCGGGCAACGATGTTGGGGTTGAATTTGGAGATGCGGTTGTTGGTTGTTGGGAAGCACGAAGGGGCTTGAGTTGAGGAAGTCGAGGGGTGCTGGTAGGGGCTTGCTCTGGCGGAACTTTGGGAAGCCGGACACGAAGCCGTGGCGGACGGTGTAGGCATCGTTGTTCGTCATCTTGCTGTCGCCTGAGGTTGATGCAGTGTTTCTTTTCTGAACCGTCGCTAGTGATTGTATTCTGGAGGTAGTGCAGTGTCTGTTGCAACAGGCGCTGTGGTGTAGCTGCGAGCAGGGGTTTGGGATCTGAGGTCAAATATGTAGACAATGAATTTGTATTGTGCAATGTGTTCCGAGGCATACCATCTTTGTTCTATGCCATGCCGCATCCAGTACATCTCGTTCACAGCCGCCGAAGCACTCGAGGTGACCCTGGGCGAAAATTGTGAGTTGTGGTCTGTAGACTGGTATCTACCTATCTGACCTACCCATTCATCCAAGCAGCAGATCCTCGATGACTTCCTACCTCTGCATATCAACTTCCCCACAGCACCCCTAACCAGCCGGATTGGTACACGAAAACGGCGTGATGCTAGTATCAGGCGAAGTGAACGTCTCATGCATGCCGATAACACTCGCATAAATGCCCAGCCCAGCCGTCGCCAGCGCTGCCAAAGCGTACAGCGAATTGAAAGTGTTCAAAGCAAATTGCTTCTTGAACCCACGCATCCATCGCTTGAAGCCATGATCCACGCGAGCCGGAGTGCCACTGGCCGGGTCGAACTCTTCCTCTGGGAGCATCGCGTCTTTCTGACAGTTGTAGCCAACGTGCAGCCAAGGGGGGAAGGTGTAACTGAATTGCAGGATGCAAGCCGCACCCACAAAGGCGGTCAGGTTGGCGATTTGAGGGATGGCGGCGGCGACGACGAATGCGAGTGCCCAGTATATCGGGACTGTGTGGTATGTTAGCGACTGCTACTGACATCGGCATAGGCATCAGCAGCGACTCCATCAGTCAACCAATCGATCAACTGGTTGACTAGTTGATTGTGAATCTTGGATCGTTACGCTGTCAACGCGTGATGAGCTGATCATTAGAGCAGTCAACGATGATTTTAAGCCGTCAACGGTGATCCAGTCGTCAACGGTAATTCCAGCCGTCAACAGTGATATTGAGCACTCAATAGAGTCATCAAGCAGTCAACCGTCATCAACAAATCAACCGGTTGATTGACCGATGGAATCACTGCACATCAACGACTTACTAATTGCAGCCCAGACGAACTTGCCCTTCTTCGTGTCTAGGGCCGGGAAATTCAAGATATCGCGGAGGACCGCGGCATAGATGACCTTAATACCAATGTTGCCATACAGCAGGGCGGCGATGAGGGCCGAGATGAGGGAGATTGCATTGCCGAGGGTCTGCCAGCTGTAGGCAGAGTTGGGAATGCCCTGGTAGGCCGGGTTGTCTAAGCATAATAGGGTCAGCGTGCTCTTGGTCTCGTGTTTGTACAGTGCTGCTTACAGGTGAACTGGCCCTGCGCGGAGTACACGACCATGCCCATGATGAGGTAGACGGCGTAGATGAAGATTTCGGCGCAGATGAAGCCTTTCCAGAAATCCATCCTGCTCAAGATGTCAGCACCGCGTAATCTTATCTGCGGTTGAGAACAGCAACTCACGGTCTTCTCATCTCAGCCATGAGCTCATTGAACAAGGTAGCGCCGCCGTAGGCGAATACGCAGTTCATCATTCCGTTCAGACGCGAGATGAGCGGCGTGTCTGGCGGCCAATTCGCAGTTGTGACGACTGGGCCTTCGGATATACCGTAGGACGCTTCGACCGCGGCGTAGTTCGGCGGGTAGGAATGGACGACCACCATGGTCGTAACTTGAAGTCAGCCTCCAAATGACTTGGTGTAAACTAAGCACTAAGGACAATACCATGATGATGACAATTACGTTCAACCAGATAGCCACGTTAGAGAGCCAGCTTAGACGCTGGAGGGTCCTGATCTGGCCAAGGATGAAACCGGCGACGGTGAAGATGACTTCGGCAACGACGACTGATTTCTGTTAGTGACGGGAATTAATTGCCAGAGAGCATTTCCCAAGCTTACAGCACAAGAATCCATTGCCGCTCTTCCCAGTGGCCATTTGCGCAAGACCTTGGCCGGAACTCTCAATGATCAGAGCGACGTTGAGGAAGAACTGAAAGCTCTGGAGAACATTGACCAGCTGCCTGGCCCAGTTGCCGTAGACTCGAAAAGCAAGATCTGGTTGTATCCCGTCAGCATACTCACCGACTCTTCATAAACATTTGAGCCTTACCTCCATAGTTGCGCAGGGGATACCTGGTCGAATCGAGCCCAACGAACATCTTCCAAAGCTGGAGACCAGAGTAGAAAGCCATCCCACCGAAGACGGTGTACAGTGCGAATCCAGGTCCGTACCCAAATTGAGCGATTGCCTGCAAGGTGACGCGGTCAGATCTTGAAGGGAGAGATAGGGTGGATTATGCCTACCCATGGCACATTGTAAGGACCCAAAATATCGGTGGTAATCAGGTAAAAAATGGCGCCCCACGTAGCAGTCCGCCCAGCACGCTGAGCCTGATCCCATTCGCTCGGTGCAATCCCATAGCGATGTTCAGTTTGCGGAGCTGTGCTTGGCGCAGCGACAGCAGAAGCTTCAGCAGCCTTGTCCTTCGTCTTCTGGTCGGTCTTCTCGCCTTCGCTGTCACTACTCCGGCCCTCGGCCGCCAGTACATCCGGAGGGGTGCCGTTATGGATGCCTTTGCCCACCAGCAATCTACCCCACCCAGACAGACCAACTGCCTTGGTCTCAAGCGACTTTTCCTGCTCGCGAGATATGCCAGCCCAGTAATGGTAGTCCTCGAAGGTGATGCTGGAGTCCGTGTAGATGGCACTGCCGCGGCGACCGGTATCGGCAGCTTCTGGTGCGTAGTTGGCTGCCACGGAGCCATGGCGGGCCTTGCCGATGTTGTCGGCCTCGTCGCCCAGACGAGGATCAGCGACGCCGCCGAGGCCAGCCGGCGATACGAACGCTGCCATGATGCTCGAGAGAAAGCCTCAACCCGTTTGACCACACCAGGATGACAGTAGGAGGTCTCGTGGGCTTCGCGACGAAGGGTCGCAGGCTTCCGGCAATATAAAAGCATGAGCTGGGCAGAACCTACCTTGGTGCATTGCCATGTGTGCCGTTCCACAGCATGGCCACTACGACAAAGCCGGCCATCGATCAACGAATGGTAATCTTGTCCCCCTCTACACATCTGATACGCCAAACCAATGGGCACGTCGAGCTGCTCGAAGGATTGTATTGCCCGCGTGCACATGAACACGAGATGGAAGTCTCGGAAGCTTGTATCCCACTTCTGCTGGCTAGACTGACGGCCTCGAGCATGAAATAGGCAGGTGGGCGGTGTATCAATGTGAAGGCGGGAGATGTGGTCGACGCTGTCACGGATCAGGCAGTCCGTCCCTTTGAGTTTCAAGCCGCCACCGCCGCAATCGAAGCTTGACGAAGCTTGATTGGAGCGCATGGAGACTCTAGACCCTTGATGTTGACAAGCATGCGGGGTCCATGGGTGCAGAGATGGATGTTCTCGAGCCCGAGAGAGGATTGCGACGATCCGATAATCACGGCAAAGCCGAACAGGTGCGCTGGTCGAACGCAAACGTAGGCTTCGCGGCAGGAAAAGCGAAATTTACCAGCAAATGACATTACTATCCCCCGAGAACGTAGCGCAGCTTCATCACATGCCGACCTCGAAAGGCTTGACCAAATCGCTCATGCCGAAGTAAGAGGCGATGACGAGAGGCAGCAGTACACAAACCCCATAGCCATATGTGTAGTAGAGCCGCTCCTTGCAACTCTGCCATCTCGCCCAAAAGCTGTTTCTCAAGCCGTCATGGCCTGTGCCAGAGGATGGAATACTTCATATCACTTCCGAAGAAGCCTACTGGCAAAATAGCCACTCTCGAAGTCGTCAACGCATTCGAATCCAGAACCGGTCGTGTGTGCGGATCGAGTACATATCTCCTGAAATGGCGAAGTCGTTCGTTGTCGGCGAGCCATGATTGCCACCCGCTACTAAGCTGATGCGGTGTAGACGGAGGCCTGAGGTCGGTTTAAGGTGAGCCTTATCGTACAGCAGATGTGGAAGGACCGGGATCGCCTGATTATGTGCTCACGATCAACCTGGATGATAAGAAACCTGAAAGAGCTGGGCAGTGTTTCACCGAGCACCGAGTTTCGCGATGCCATCACATAAGACTCTGGGCAGTGTAGTAAAGCTCACCTACACTGTACACAGGCTTGAGAAAAACGCAACGCGCCTGAAATCTGTATTCTTAGGAAAAGCATGTTACACCGCGATTCGCTGAGTCGCTCACAATATCGCTGGAAACAGGAGGGGTGAGTCTTTCCCATATCTGCCGAGTTCCCTGCTCGGTCAGAGACCTGGTTACAGTCTGATCACCAAATCGACACGCTTAGTTCTTTGGTGGGTATTTGTTCTTGAACAGGTAGGATGAGACCTGTAGTTGCAAATGTCAGCACGCCGTTTCTCAAGTCCAGAAGCTTCCACTTTCAGCCATAAACTCACGTAGTAGTCGCCCACGGCGAAGAGGCCAACAACACCAGCCCATGCGCCGGCCACCTTCCACGTCAAGGTGCCAGCTTGGTGCGCTCTGTACGCTCCCGTACCTAGCAGCGCCGCCAGCGCACCAACGACAACCACGTTCCCAATGACAACTGGGTTCGCTCTGTTCTTCTCCGCCCAAACCTCCGCCTTCTTCACTTCCCGCTCCACCTCCTTGGAATCCTGCTTGACCTCCTTCTTCACCTTGCCATACGCATCCTTTGCCTCGCCCTTGGCCTTTTCATATGCCTTCTCGCCCTCCTTCTCGTACTGCTGGGCCTTCTTAGCGGTCTGTGCTTGCAGGCGCTGGGCTTCGGACTCGGCTTTCTTGCCGAAGCCCTGTGCGTCGTTGGAGACTTGGTTGGCGGCTTCGCGGGCCTCGGCGGCGGCGCGCTCTTCTTCCGCCTTTTGCTGGTCGGCGTAGGACGGAATCTTCACGGTGTCGGAGCTGAGGGAGTCGATGCTGTGGACGCCCGAGTCGGGATGAAGGATCTCTGGGACGGTGGCTGGCACTTTCTGTTGTACGTGTCAGTGTATCAGGCCGGGCTGCGCGTAGTAGGAGAGCCCTTGCTGTGACATACCTCCTCATCGCTCTGCTTGGGACCGTGGTCTTTGACTGCTGAAGCGTACGACATGTCTGCAGTAGTATCGATGGTGTCTTTGTCGCTGTTGGGACGCCCAAGCAATCCAGCCGGTGACGCCAGAATGGTGGGTTTAGTCGAGAATGATCAGTCGCACAGGAAGCAAGGGGTCTCTGCTTATAACAATGACAGTGTCACATGCCAGGAATTTGAACTTGGCTGAGCAGAAAGCTTCCAACCAGCTATGAGCCACACCCACGTCATGGCATCACGCGACGGCCAGCGTGGCGAAGCTTAAGCCACAGTTGTTCCGATGGTGGTCTCGCCAGCAGCGTGCCTTCCTACATGGGACATCAACGTACATGTAATTACAGGCAGGACACGCAGGATGTCTGGAGGTTGGAGTGAGTAAGCATATCGTGCATGTCGTCTCTGGTCGTGCGCGGCAGCACTGATGTCCCGCAGACACCATCGAATCCGACGCCGGCGTCTTCACGTACCTCATCGAATCACTTGGCGTCGAGAACGTGCAGTTTGAAGAGCTCATCTCCCTCGACCCCGAATCTCTGCAACAGCTGAACCCGCTGGGCGTCATCTTCCTCTTCAAGTATCCCACCGGCGAGAAGCGGCAGAAAGACAAGCCACTCGACGGCGACTTCGACTACGGCGCCCTCGACGGCCAGAACGTAGAAGAGGATGAAGAGCCGCTCTGGTTCGCCGCACAGACGATCCAGAATGCGTGCGGCACCCAGGCGCTCCTGTCCGTGCTGCTCAACAAGGACGGCGCCGGCGACGGCAAGGTCGACATCGGCGCAACACTGAAGGAGTTCAAGGACTTCACGTCTGCCTTCCCATCCGACATCAAAGGAGAAGCGCTCTCCAACAGCGACCCCATCCGCGACGTCCACAACTCCTTCGCCCGCTCCTCGCCCTTTGTCTCAGACGAGACGCGCTTGGCCACCGACGACGACGACGTGTACCACTTCATCGCCTACACCACCATCAACAGCACCCTCTACGAGCTGGACGGTCTGCAGCCCGCGCCCATCCGCCACGGCGACAAAGGCGCCTGTCCGCCCGAGATCTTCTCCGATGCCGTCGTGCCCGTGCTGCAGCGAAGGATCGAGCGGTACCCGCAGACGGAGATCAGGTTCAACCTGTTGGCGATATGTGAGGACTTGAGGCTCAAGGCGAAGGAGATTGGCGATCAGGAGATGCTGGCGAGGGAGGAGCAGAAGAGGAGAGAATGGCGATGGGAGAATGCGTTGAGGCGACACAACTTTGTGGGCTTCATCGGGGAGACGATGAAGGGCGTGACGGCTGCGAAGTTGAAGGATGGAAGTTATGAGAAATGGGTGGAGGATGCGAAGGCGGCTACACAGAAGAGGATTGAGGAGAGAGGGAAGAAGGGACAGGCAGCGGACGAGATGGACCTCTCGTAAGTGGTTGCCTCGGACGAGTTTGCACGCATGTCGAGCGTACAAGACAGCCCTTCGCAGGTGCTTGACAGGCCAGTCTGGTCTGGTCAGCACCGATGCCAGTGTACAAGTAGGAAGAGGTGTATGAGTTCAAGCCGACAGTGGGTTTCTGTCTAACGTCACTCTACATCCGGTTGCTCAGATCCGCACCAAGTCTTGCTCATCTAGTGCAGGAAACGTTCGGCCACCTACGCACTACAGTATTAGCCGAGGTGCACGTGGAGACGCGCGATCCGACCTGCAGGGCTAGAAGCCAAAATTATAGATAGCACTTTGTCCATTCCGCATTGTTCAATTGCTGCTCTGCAAGCACAGCAACAACAACCAGATCTTTCCAACACCATAATCCATCGACACCACCCCTCTGCAAGCGATTCACCAAATCTAGCATCAACCCCCCCCAAAACAAGGAAGAACGAAACCAAAAGAAAACATGTCCCTCGACCCAACCCTAAGCATCCACCTCTTATCCCTAACCCCAGGCACACCACCCCAATAATTCCTCTCCCACATCCCCTCCCCAAGAAATCCTCCTCAAAGGCGGCCCCCACGGCTGGATCCACAAACCCCACACCCTCGACCGCGAGCGCCTCATCCCCCACAACTGGGACCTCTTCCTCGTCACACAAGTCACAGAACTACCTGCCACGGCTCTGGAACTCGCAAAAGAACACCTGAGTTTCCAAACGGCAGTGCCGGCCCGCGAGTACGAAGCCCTGGTTGCCAACGCGGGAGTGAAGCCACGAGCGTCGTCCGCGACGCCCACACTCCCGGAGCTGTGGGCGGGCGGCGGGATTCCACAGACGGCAGTCGTGCCTGATCAAAACTCTGGTTTGCGACCAGTGGAATTGAGGCTAGATGAGTCGATGTCCCGGTTCCTGTCCACCGCGCTGCCGCGGGCCGTCGCAAAGGCACCCGTGAGCCTGTTCAATTTGTTCAAGTACAAGGATGGTGATCGCAGCGCGCACGACGGCTATATGGGGGAATTTAAGCGGAGATTTGGGGACGCGGCGGGCGCGAGCGTGAAGTTTATGGGTGTTGTTGATGGGCCGATTCGGGATCAGAAGACGGATAGTGCGGGGGGGAGTGGCGGGGGTGGGACGCGGAAAGGCGGGGATGTGTGGGATGATGCGAATTTGGTGCAGTATGATAGTGTGGGGCATTATGCGTATATGTTGGGGACGGAGGAGTATCGGCGGATGAATGGGGTGAAGGTGGAGGGGTTGGAGGATACGTGTATTTGTGTGTGAGTGAGGTTGGGTTGAGTTGAGAGGGGTGGGAGGAGCTGGAGTGCTTGCTGGTGGTTATAGGGTGTAGCGGAAATGGCGGAAGTGGTTGTCAGCGAGATGGACGGAGGAAGTCAGGGTGGGTCTTACTCACGGATTGTCAAGCTCAGTCATGTCATGCATGCCGTTCTCGATGCCTTCCTTTTCTTTCTCAGCCGCTGTTTGAGCGTTGTTCGACATGGCTGCACTTCGGTCTCGCCGTATGTTCACGCTCCACATGTATATGTACAGGACGACGACCATGACCGTCTTGACGCAATAGCCGACCATTATGCTATACGAGCATCAGCAGTTTGCTAGGACGACAGCCCATCGAGCGATTACACCTACGCAACATAAGCCGAAGGATACTGCGGTGCCTCACTCGAGATGAAAGTCTGCTCACAACATCAATACGAGTCCCTGCTCTCGGGCAGACCATAAAACCACCTGCGGCCCGATAACATTCCCAACACAATACCCCACAAACAGCGCAGCACCCGTGAGTTGTTTCTTCGTGTACCCCGCGATATTACTGCTAACCATAGTCAACGACATAGCAAACCCCACCGACTGGAACGAGCACAGCCAGAGTGCGACCAAGCGGCCCCATTTCTGATCGGAGGATAAGGCCACGAGCGCACTGCCTGCGCCCACGCAGACGACGTTGCCGACGATCATGGTGATGCAGCGTAGATTCGGCCAGTGCGAGGAGACGCAGCCACTGACTAGCAGGGAGACGATTTGGATGACGTTGCCGGGGATTTGCATGTCTGGGCCAACGTCAGTATATTGTTCATCTCGAGAACAGTAAAGTAAAGGAGGGCTGACATTGCGTCTCCAAAGCCCCAAACCCAAAACCTTCAAGTATCAAGCTAGTAAAACTGCTCTGCGCTGCATTCGGTATCTGCGCCGCCACAGCCATAACAAACAGGATCCACGTCTTGGGATCGCGCACCGTCTGCCACGCCTGATACCTCTCAAAGACCTTATTCTTCACGCCCTGGCGATTGAGCGCCACGCGGTCGACTTCGACAATCTTCTCGTGGTCTGACAGGAAACGAGCTGTGGCAGGCAGGTCGGGCATGAAGATGATGAAGATCACCGACCAGGTGAGGCTCACGGCGCCGAAGACGAGGAACACGTACATCCATTCTTGGAGGCCGGTGGTGATATGGCCGATGGCGTAGCCGAGGAGGCCGCCGAAGATTCCCGCGACGCCGTTCATGCAGTACTGCGAGAGAGATTGTTAGGTCGTGGGTCTTGGGTCCGGCCGAGCTCGATCGGACTCACGTATGTCATGAGGCGGACGGGTTGTTCAGATTGCTGGTACCTGTGATATAATCAGTCGATTGTGTAAAGCGAGTCGCTATATCAGCAAGACCGACCACATCGCCATCACCAGTACGAAACCCGGATTCACCACCGCCTCCGTCACGCCCAACAAAAAGCGATTGGCACCAATACCCGCGAAATTCTTGCACGCCGGCGTCGTGATCAACAAGATACCCCAGCCGGGACATGAGCCTTAGTTTTGGGTGTGAGGCTCGAAAGCCATATATTAGTGCATTCACGAAGAGTCCTGAGAAGAAGACTCTTAGCAGCAGAGGAAGGCGTCCATATCTGCACGGTTCTAGTGCGCCTATCTTGCTCGCCTGCGTCCAGATAGCTATCGCGCAGAATCTAGCTGCGTGCAATAACGAGTTGCAGATGGCGACATCGAGGATCGGCTGTGAGCTGCCGTCTGGGGCGCATGCTGCATACGCTGTTCAGGCAGTAGACCCTGATTGCGACCCGTTTTCCGAGACCTCCATGCTGAGACGCTATAGCTCATGATAAGAGAAACCATCTTCGAGATGGCCGTAATGATGCCAAAGAAGCCAGCGAGATATTCGATTGCAGACGTGACGGGAGCATCGACATGGATGGCACCGGCGTCGCACGTCTTTCCCCTCCGTAATCCAACTCTCCAACTTCAAAGTCCATGCATTTACGTATTCATTCGGGTGCGCCTCCCCTGCCTCGTCTCTCGACCGCTACCCTGATACTTCTCCATGGGTCAATGAAGGCAGCAGGAGTATTAGTTCAATGTAAGTGTATAAGGTCATGCACAATCGTGAAATTCATACGGGCGCAACCCAATCTCAACCTACCCCGGCTCCTCTCCCATCTCAGCATCCTCAACCAACACTTCTTCCGCCGGCTCCTCCTCCCCCATAGCCACCCCTCGACTCGCCCTCGTCCCCCTTGGCGTCTCCACCGCCATAGCCAGCGCCTCGCCCTCCTCCGGACTCAACGCATTATTCAAGATCTCATGCGCGGCCTCGGCTACCTCCTCCTCAATCCCCTGCTCAAAAACCAACTGCTCACTAAACGCGATCCTCGACATCGAGATCAAGAACTTGTTATGCCCGCCGTGGACCGTGCGGTACTTCTGCGTGATGTCGATGCTGTCGTCGTGGGTGCGGAGGAGGTGGTAGATGATCCTGACGGTCGTGTTGACGGTGCTGGCGACGTAGTCATGGGCGGTGGGAATTGGTGTGCCGTCCGAGGCTAGCTGGGGTGCGAGACCAACGCTGGGGGGCACGGTGTAAAGCTTGTCGACCTGGCTGTTGAGGAAGCGGACGAAGCGACCGACAGCGTAGTGATGGTGGGCGAGAAGGGAGCAGCAGTGGGCTGTGAGGCACATGGCGCGGAAGGCTTGGAGGATCTCGAGGTGCAGTTCTGTGATCTCTGACTCGGTGTAAGGGGGTTCATCATGAGGCACCTCGGGTGTCTCATGGAGAAGAGTGGACAGGCGGTCGATGAGGGCATTTTCCCGTTTTGCTTGATTTTCTGCGTCGCCGAGGCTGTCGGTGGTTTCGATGGTGCCAAAGGAATGGGATTGGGCTGAGAGTGCGACAAGCTTGAGTGCGGTGATGATTTGGTTGACTGGCTGCGCCTTTTGAAGCAGGGCCATGAGGTCTGTAAAATCGATCTCGTGCCAGAAAGCTTCTAGGCGGCCAGAGACAAGGCTTGCGGCTTGGCAGAGTCGTAACAGAAGGTCCAGTACGCCATCGACGTCCGCCTCGTCTTCCAGTTTCGTAAAAGCTTCGCGATCGAGATTGGCAGCGACCTTGGGATTTTTAGACGCTCGTAGTCTTGTGTGGGAGATCTCCTTGATTGCTCGCATGCACACAGGCACGGCGTCCTCGATGAGCTGCGCGATGACAGACGCCAGTTGGTAAGCAATCCCAAAGTTGAGGAGATCTAGAATGAGATATTGAGCAGCATAGTACTGGTCGTCCAAGCAACGTGACCACACGTCGAGTAAAGCTAGGGACAGTTTCAGTGGCATGCACTCTGTGTCTTTCGCAGGTCCAGTGCGCGACAATCGATCGAGAAGCATGGAGGAGACTGTCATCTCTGGTTTGGTGGGAAACGTATGCTTGGTCAGAGCTTCAAGCGACCGCGCATGACCTTTCACCGGTCGATGATTCAGCAGGCGCTGCATGAAAGCATATCTGTCGTCCTCTACAGAAGACCCAGCCAGCGCCTCAGAAGCCACGGAGGCAAAAGAGGCCGCCGGTTGATCGTTGCTGTCTTGCCTCACCGGCTGCGTGAATGACAAAGCTGGAGCTGGGCTATCGTGAGCCGTGCGCTTCCTCTTAGCCGCATGCTTTGGTGTCTGATCCTTCGGTCGCTCTTTGCTCTTGCTCGGACTGATGACGCGCACCTCCTCGTCGTCGAAGCCATCTCCCAAGCCCGTCCTCTTCGCCTTCTTTGGCGTCTCCTTCTCCTTGTTCGACGCTGTAGGCCTTGTCTTGGCAGGACCCGCTCTCTTCGCCCGCTCGGCCTCCTGAGCCAAATCGTGCTGTAAAAAGCGATTGTCGGTCTGCATCTTCTGGTTCTCCTTGTGGCTGGCTTCCAGCTCCTGCTTTTGCCTGGCTGCGTCATCCGCATACGTCTTCTTCATGACCTCTATCCGTCTCTCATACTCCTTGGCCGCCTTCTCTTGATTCGACCGCACGATGGCGATCTCGCCCTGCTTCGCCAACGCTGCATTGCGGGCGTCCTGCTCAGCTTGTCTCAAGCGTGCCTGTTCTGCCTCGAGCTCTGCTATGCGTGCTTGCAGGGAGGATACGTCGATATCTCCGTCGTTCTTAGGCTGAAGATGCGGTGCGTGACTCCATTGACTCGGCACATGCGCGCCCAGCTCAGCGTCGGCGGCAGCAAACGCGGCTTCCGTTTCTGGATCGAGGGCCGGCCTTGACGCAGGACGGGAAGGTATCGACGGCCGCAATGCTCTCGACGGAGCTGTCGTGTAATCCGTCGCAGCGGGATTGGCCGACTGGGGCTCGTCGAGATTGACGACATTTTCATCGTCGAGGCCGTAGTCGGACGAGGACGGTGCGCTGGGCTGACGCACGACTCGCGACGGGAAGACCGGGGGGGGCTTGGCTTGCGGTGGGCGCCATGGCAAGTTCTTGTTCAGCGCGCCAACTCTGTTGATCGGGGCGACACGCGACGGCGGGTTTCTTGCGGGCTGTGCTGGCCGCGGTGCCTTCGTCGCCGACGGCTTCTGGGTGGACGTAAGGGCATGTTGTTCCAGTTCTACCAATGTACTGTCGTCAAAGTCATCGTCACTGAAGAAGTTGTCTTCACCCATCGCACCCAGACATCGCCAACAATCAGTCAAGACCAAGCAGCTTGACTGTCTTGCGATGTTTCACATGTGTCGATCCCGCAGACGCGAGGCGCGACGCCAAGCGACATTGAAGCACGTGAAAGCCCGAACTCCATCATCATCATCGTGCATCCCCCAAAACAAGCTCACCAAGCCGCTTTTTTGACTCTGCTGCTCTGCAATCATCCCGCCAAGCCTGCCCGCGCAGTCACGACGCCATTGCACCACGACCAGAATGACATAGGCCGCCCCGCGACTGCACACGAGACTTCCACCCGCCGACACGTGCTCCCCCGCGAATTCCACCCACCTGCAGCAGCCTGCGAAGCTAGGCATCGCACAGCCCGGCGATGACAAAGGGAGCTAGAGTCAACTTTCCGCCTCGCGAGCGTCGCCTGAGCAAGAGCAGTCAAGACATGAACGGAGACCCAAGGACTCCGACCAGGGCCAGCGGGGCTAAGAGCCCGACCAGGAGTAATGGCAATCTTCGCGAGCGGTTAGAGCATCAGCGGCTGCCCATTGACAGGAGTGATACCACGGCCAGCGGGTGGGCGACGGAGAATGAGGATGACGATAAGGTAGGCTTCCACACCGTGTTTGAAGAGGGCGTTACGCAGACTTGCATGCTGGACAACGTTGGCTAATGTGGTGTTCTACAGCCCGCCCAAAAACCACAATCCGAATTCGAAAAAAAACGCCAGACCTTCATCACCCGCGCCATCTGGACCTTCGTCATGATCGCCATTTTCTTTGGGTCCATGTTCGCAGGCCACATCTACGTGATCATCATTGTCACCGCCGTCCAGATCATCAGCTTCAAGGAGGTCATTGCCATTTCCAACGTCCCCAGCCGCGCCAGAAGTCTGCGGTTCACCAAGACGCTGAATTGGTATTTCTTGGGAAGCACAATGTACTTTCTATATGGAGAGAGTGTGATTTACTATTTCAAGCATATCGTGCTGATTGATCGCGTCCTGCTGCCCTTCGCGACCCATCATCGGTTCATTTCATTCATGCTTTATGTGATGGGTGAGTCCACAATCACATCTGCGCATCAATTGCGTCCCGGCTAATATATTGTAGGCTTCGTCTTCTTCGTCGCCTCCCTCCAAAAAGGCCACTACAAGTTCCAATTCACCCAATTCGCCTGGACCCACATGGCCCTCTACCTCATCGTCGTCCAGGCCCACTTCATCATGAACAACATCTTCGAAGGCATGATCTGGTTCTTCCTGCCCGTCTCCCTCGTCATCACCAACGACATCTTCGCCTACGTCTGCGGCATCACCTTCGGCCGCACCCAACTCATCAAACTCTCCCCGAAGAAAACCGTCGAAGGATTTGTCGGCGCCTGGATCTGCACGATCGTGTTGGGCTTCGCGTTGACGAATGTGTTGATGCGGTACAAATACTTCATCTGCCCGGTCAACGATTTGGGAGCGAATATCTTTACTGGGTTGGAGTGTGAGGTCAATCCGGTATTCATTGCCCGGACGTACCAATTACCTATGGTTCCGCACAACTGGACCTGGCTCCCAACCACCATCTCAATCTCGCCCATGCAATTCCACATCCTCGTCATGTCGACCTTCGCCTCGCTCATTGCGCCCTTCGGCGGCTTCTTCGCCTCCGGCCTAAAACGCACCTTCAACATCAAGGACTTCGGCGACTCTATCCCTGGCCACGGCGGAATGACGGATCGGATGGACTGTCAGTTCATCATGGGATTCTTTGCATTCATGTATTACCAGAGTTTCATCGCGGTCTACAAGGCCAGCGTGGGCAGTGTGATTGAGACTGCGATCACGGGCTTGACGCCGGAGGAGCAGGTCGAGGTTGTCAAGGGGTTGGCGAAGCATTTGTATAACCAAGGCGAGATTGGGTGGCAGGTTGTGAAGAGTGTGAGTGAGAGTATGAAGTTGAGGCAGAGATAAGGTAGAGTTTTCGAGGCGCGGGCTGGGACTGTGCTTCAGCAGCGGGAAGGAGCTGCTGTGGAGTAAAAACGGATGGAAATTGGGCCATGAACGCAGGGCCGAAGTGGGCTCAGAGTACAGCTCACCAGCAGGAATGATCCCAAAGCCGAAATGGACTGGCTACGATGAATCTGGCGCACTTGTAGGCATGATCGTGTAGGTATGCATAATGTGGATCTCATTCGCCTTACATACTGACAGACTCTCTCCTTCTTGCAAGCAGGTATCTCTTGGGCAGTTAGTCCACAAGTGCCTTTGACCTTGCTGTCCATGGTGACCGGTCGGTAGTGGCATCAGACCGCCCGCGACTACCGCCAGGGACTGCCAAGGGGAGATATACGAGGATGACGACCGTGTCATACCATGGCACCTGTGTAGCACGCCACATCTCACGTCCCGCTGCTGCAGAGAACCTTTTGCCGGCTGAGCCGCAAGCTCCGAGAATGGTGTGGACAGAGCACCGAGTTGGCCACTGGAGCCCGGAACGAGTCCTTGAACACGTCTATACCGTCAATGGCCCCGCACATGGTCCAATCACAACAAGCAGTCTTTGTTGCGAATATTCGTCCGTTAAGGGGACAAAGGGCCAGAGCGGGTTCTTGGTTGATAGCGGGGGTGCTGTGGGGCGCGCTACCCCGCTTCTATTCACATGCAATAGCTGGGCCAACCAACGTTTGCCAATGCTCACCCGAAGCTCCCTATTGAGCTCCCTTGTGGTGTGTGTTTCCTGTGAAACGAATCAACACACGTAGGCCGCTCGACAGCACGGAGCTACATCAACACTTCACCTCGTAGTTGACCAGCATTCACTTGAGGAAGAATCACAGAGATGGCGACACCAGTCCCGACTCTGCCTGAGAAGGGCGACAGGCAGAGACGTCCGTCCACTTCTGCTCCCATCACCGACTTCCAGGGCCCTATCGGGCCTGAGGGCATCAGCAGGCCGAAGCACAAGAGGACAGTGACGGGATTTGGACCGCAAGAGATTAAGAGCGTCGAGGCCAGCATTCCTGAGCCGCAGCGTGAAGCGTAAGAACAATATATGAACAATCTACCACCCATTGATGAATACATGCTGACCTGGGTGCATGACCCAGATGGAAGAAGCATTCCGCCCGCGAGTTCACCACAGCCGACGAGTTCGAGGGCGAGGTCGTCCGACATATCGAGACCACCCTTGCCCGCTCTCTGTTCAATTGCGACGAAGCCGCCGCCTACGCCGGTACCGCCCTCGCCTTCCGTGATCGCCTGGTTATAGAATGGAACAGGACGCAGCAGCAGCAGACCTTTGCAGACCCCAAGAGGGTCTACTATCTCTCCCTTGAGTTCCTGATGGGCAGAGCCTTGGACAACGCCATGTTGAACGTCGGCATGAAGGATATTGCCAAGAAGGGTCTGGGAGACCTTGGCTTCAGAATGGAAGACGTGATTAGCCAGGAGAGGGACGCGGCGTTGGGCAATGGTGGGCTGGGACGTCTAGCCGCTTGTTTCTTGGACTCGCTTGCGTCGCTGAATTATCCGGCTTGGGGCTATGCGTTGAGATACCGGTATGGTATCTTCAGGCAGGAAATTGTCGATGGATACCAAGTGGAAGTGCCGGACTACTGGTTGGATTTCAACCCATGGGAATTTCCGAGACATGATGTCACAGTCGATGTGCAGTTTTATGGTAACGTGAGGAAGTACACGGATGAGAGCACTGGAAAGCAGATGTCTGTGTGGGAGAATGGAGAACTTGTCACGGCTGTTGCATACGACGCTCCAGTGCCTGGATTCGGAACGAGGACGACCAACAATCTTCGCCTGTGGAGCAGTAAAGCTAGCCATGGCGAGTTCGACTTCACCAAGTTCAACAGTGGCGAGTATGAGGCCTCTGTCGCGGACCAGCAGCGGGCAGAAACCATCTCGAATGTCCTCTACCCCAACGACAGCTTGGAGCGTGGTAAAGAGCTTCGTCTGAAACAGCAGTACTTCTGGTGTGCGGCATCGCTCTTCGACATTGTACGTCGTTTCAAGAAGTCCAAGAAGGCATGGAAGGAGTTCCCGAACCAGGTCGCTATCCAACTCAACGACACCCACCCGACTCTGGCCATTCCAGAACTCCAGCGCATTCTTATCGATCAGGAGGGTCTTGAGTGGGATGAGGCGTGGTCCATTGTGCAGCAGACCTTTGGCTACACCAACCACACCGTGCTTCCTGAAGCATTGGAGAAGTGGAGCGTCCCACTCATCCAGCATCTGCTGCCAAGACATTTGCAGATCATCTACGACATCAATCTGAACTTCCTGCAGTACGTCAAGCGCAACTTCCCGAAGGAGCGCGATATGCTCTCACGCGTCTCGATCATAGAGGAGAGTCAGCCGAAGATGGTGCGCATGGCGTACCTGGCTGTAATTGGTAGCCACAAGGTCAATGGTGTGGCGGAGCTGCACTCGGACCTGATCAAGACGACCATCTTCAAGGACTTTGTCAAGATCTACGGTCCGGACAAGTTTACGAATGTGACAAATGGTATCACGCCTCGGCGATGGCTGCACCAGGCTAACCCACGCTTGTCTGAGCTGATCGCGAGCAAGCTTGGCGGATACGACTTCCTTCGCGATCTTACGCTTCTGCATAAGCTGGAGGCGTTCGTGGATGACAAGGAGTTCCGAAAGGAGTTTCAAGAGATCAAGTATGCTAACAAAGTCCGTCTGGCGAAGTACACCAAGGAAGTCCACGGCATCTCCGTCAATCCGTCCTCGCTGTTCGATATCCAGGTCAAGCGTATGCACGAGTACAAGCGCCAGCAACTCAACATCTTTGGCGTCATCCATCGTTATCTTGAGCTCAAGGACATGAGCCCTGAAGAGCGCAGAAAAGCGCAGCCGCGTGTGCACTTCTTCGGTGGCAAGGCTGCGCCGGGATACTGGATGGCGAAGACGGTCATCCACCTCATCAACCAGGTCGCCAGTGTCGTCAACGCGGATTCGGAGATTGGTGACCTGATGAAAGTGGTGTTCTTGGCAGACTACAACGTCAGCAAAGCCGAGATCATCGTCCCAGCAAGCGACATCAGCGAGCACATTTCCACTGCCGGCACAGAAGCCAGCGGCACGAGTAACATGAAGTTCGTGCTCAACGGTGGCCTCATCATCGGCACCTGCGACGGCGCCAACATCGAGATCACGCGCGAAGTCGGCGAAGACAACGTCTTCCTCTTCGGCAACCTCTCCGAGGACGTCGAAGACTTGCGGCACCAGCACTTCTACGGGGACTTCCACATTGACCCCTCGTTGCAACGCGTCTTCGACACCATCAAGTCTGGCCTGTTTGGGGATGCTGGACAGTTCAGTGCGTTGGTGAATAGCATTGTAGATCATGGGGATTATTACTTGGTGTCGGATGACTTTAGGAGTTATTTGGATACGCAGAAGCTGATTGATTCGACGTATCGGGACCAGGAAGCTTGGGTGACGAAGACGATACTGAGTGTGAGCAGGATGGGCTTCTTTTCGAGTGATCGCTGCATTGATGAGTATGCGGAGGGCATATGGAATGTCGAGGTGAGTTTCAGATCCGTTTAGAGAGTGGGAGGGATGGTGCTGACGTCTTTCTGCAGCCGCTTGCGCCGAGTAAGCAGACGAATGGTGAGTAGATGGTTTTGACAGAAGGATGGGCGGGAGGGTAAGGGTAGATGGCTTTAGAAGGTGTGAGTAATGTGCTTTTGATGTTCGTATGGTGGAGGGGCAAAAGTGCTTGAGAAATCTTCTCCTTGTGCAAAATGTTAGACCTATCACAACAGTCATCTGGGTAGATGGAGAGACAGTACGGCTAGCTCACTGAGCACTGTGCACGACTTGTCGACTCAGATGTAGTATGCTGACTTTACGGACGAATCTACCCCGGACGCCACGGTTTACGCTGGCTTTGCAAAGTAAGGTCTTGGTCTTTCCCTGCGGTAATGGGACCACCGACCCGATACGCCAGATCAACAAATTCGCAGGGCATTGGAGGAATATCTTCACTGCCCGCCTGGCGGTAGAAGCCAGGCAGGCATCTTTTCGACGGCATCAAGTCGTCTCATCGCCAGAGTTTGTAGTCACGAACAATGCGTTTCGTCGTCTGGACCAGATCCAAAGACCCCTCACCTTGTATCGGCGTATCGGTTGTGGCTTGGATCCATCGAGGCCACCGGCAACGGTATCATGGACACGGCCCCACCCCTTCCCGAAGAATCCTGGGCTCACATCAATGTTGCCGCCAGCAGCGGAGACAACTTGAAGATGCATAACAGCCACCTCTGCAGAAGCGCTTGCATCAACAGTCTACATGATACTATAGAACCTCTTCGCCACAATTACTCTCGAGCCTCTTGCCATCATGATATTCGAAGGAGTAAAGATAGTAGTCGTCTTTGCCTACTAGATGAACGCGTTTAATACTGAGGCCGAGATCGCTATTTGCACCTACTAACAATGCACTGCTACTGGAAATTCTCTTTAAGCTCTCTCATTGCCCTATTTGCAAGGCTCACGTCACATTGGCGGAGATATTAAGGGAAGCTGTCAGCTAGTGCGCCAAGGACATGTTTGGTAATTACTTCGAGGCCGATAACAGTTATCAGTCGTTCGATCAGGCAATTGGTGCTCTGGGCGTGGTGATCTTGACTTTGGGCCCCCGTCGACATGTCGTGATGCTGGGAATATGAATGAGGTGAAGGGCAGCAGTCAACGGCTTCGAGCGGGAAGCGCGTTGGCCGGTCATATCGGTGCGTGATGGGCAGTCAGCGGCGTTAACAAGTCATTACGTGCGTGGGAAGCAGTCAACGGCGTCAGGCAACGTGGAAGTCACTGGCGTCAAGCAAGTCACTACTGCTAGGAGGTAGGTGGCGTCACAAGCACTCGCCAACCGAAACTCCACCCAGAATGAAATGACTGCCCCTCCGATCCAACACCAAAGCCGTGCACTATGTCTCCCTCCATGCTCATGCCTACTCGTCTGCATGACCCACATCCAGGATGACGATGGCTCGAACAGCACACCAGTGGCAAGTGAGCAGAGAGAGTGTGTGTGAGAGTAAAACGCTGCTAATAACGCAGGCTGTGAGTGACGCGGTCTAGGATGGACGCCGATACGAGATATTCTGCCCAATGCCGTTGACGGAGCCTGGAACGAGGGAGCAGCTGTTATTATTCGCTCTTGTGAGCAGTCTCAGCAGGTATGAATAAGTATTCTCTACCTACACTCTCGTCACACCCTTTCACCGCCCTCCAGCTTTCTCCGCCTCAATCTGGTCTCTAAGTTCCTGCAACGCAGCCTCGCGCTTTCTGAGATGCGCTTCTAGCCCATCGACTTGCTCTTTGACGACTGAGATTTCATCCTGGAACGCTTTGAGACTCTGCCCGGTTTTTACATCGCCCTCGCCATTCTCCAGCTTCCGTAGCTCTCGTCGCTTGTAGTCCATTAAGTGCTCCAGCTCGCGCTTTACGAGCGCCGGTCTCGAGTCTTCTCGACGACCGCCGCGCTCCCGTCGACGCTTCGCCGCCTCTTCCACCTTGGCCATCTTCTCCTCGATCTGACGCAGTTGCTTCTTGAGCTGCACCTCTTCCCATTCTGCATCTTTGGGCGCGTGCGAGAAATCCGTGCCTTTTGGTTTGCGTTCACCGACGCCGAGCCGGCTCAGGTATGTGTCTCCAAACTTGGCCTTCTTGCCTGTCAGGGTATCGTCCCGCTTGTTGGTCCCCCATCGGTCCGCCGCGCTCTGCACCCGGTCAACGTTGTACTCGATCTTGCCTTGCTCGAACGTCGCTCGCAGGGAGGGCGGCACAGAGCGTGGTATTCTGTAGCCTTCGTGTCGGTTGTTGAGGATGTGAAGGAAGGCGAGGCAGGCATCTTTGTTAATGCCTTCTTCGCTTTTAGGGTTGACAAGGTTCCATGCAGATCTCACGTCGGTGTCTGGAACGTCGAGGGAGTCGTACAGATCTTGTAGGGCGTGGAAGCCTATCAGCCCATCTTTGGGATTCCGATTTGCCGTGTAGATCTCCTCGTACTTGGAGTGGTCGCTGGGCGACATGTACCAATCGAGTCCATTCTTGAGCCCGCTTTGGACGTCGTCGTCGTCGTCGTCTTCCGGCCGGTCGAACCTCTCTCCGCCACCTTTTACTGCCCGCTGCGCCTGCACCAGGTATGCCTTGCTCTCAGGCACCAGCCAGTCCGGTAAGGACTGCGGCACATCCAGGTACTCGCCATTCATCAAATCATAAATCAATCGCATGGCTACGCAGAACTCCTCAAAGTCCAGCCGGCCATCGCCGTCGACGTCGGCCAAGTCCCAGATCTTCTCGAGCTGGTCATCGCGGAGCTGCGAGTTCTTGAGCACCGAAGCCGCTTGGTTGCCATCGAGATGCGTGCCGCCGTTGGAAAGGGAAGCGAAGATCTCCCAGTACCGCTCCACTTCCCATTGTTCGATGCGCTTTTGTGCCATTGCGAGTGTGAATGGTCTATGTGTATACTTCTATATGCAGGTGTGTCGAGCTTGGAAGGTGCGCAATGAGGCTCAATGCGCGACTGACGTCGTGTGGCCGTGCTTTTGGGTGTCTCGGGCTCCGCACCTCCACTTCCTCACTCCCTCCTCACTATATGTACTGTTTCCTCGTCTGACGAGTAAAGGGACCCAATAAGCCATCAGCTTGGCCAAGACTATCTGATGCTGGCAAGCCGTCTACCTGCTACCACTCCGACACGAGTATTTGGGGAGCAGCTGCGCATGATGTATTGAAAACCCCAAGGGACATCGCAGCTCATGGTAGCACTATAATACCTTGAGGTAGAGCACTACAACCTCATTGCCTACTACAAATTACTTTGACAAACCCATACACATTAACTAGGTATCGTTAAAGATGACCAACCGGAAGTCGTTCATGTCTTGGACATGCCTTACTCTCTCGTACAATCAGCCAGTTTTGGAGCTTACTAGCAGCTTTCTGCTGACAATCCACTGGATGAATATACTAAACATCCCGCAAATGATAGAGCTTGCAAAGACCATCGAGCCGTTCTTATGCTCACGGGGCTGGATATAGCCGTGTGCGCACCTCTTGGCCTCTGCTCTGATACATCATGAAGATGGAAGAAAACGAGCCCGTCCTCCCAACTGGCAGGCCGTCGCTCGATCGTATGCTCCCAGCGGAGCTCCTGACAGCAATATGCGACTATTACACCTTCGGCGACGCAGACACTCTGAACAGCCTGCGCACCACGTCCAGACGTCTCCGAGATGCCGCCTGGCCATCCTACGCCAAGTACTCCTTCAGCTTCAAGGTCATCCCTCTCACCATTCGGAGCATCGAAGCGCTGAGTTATGTTGCAGCGCATGATCGCGTGGCAGCCCATGTCAAATATCTAAGGCTCAGCACTTGGTCGCCGACAGGCTCAGCAAGTCATCTGACACGCCCTCTGTCATGCGCGCTTGCGCAGCTGGAAGGCTTGCGCAGCGTCTACATCTATGATGGCTCAAAGTTGTGCGTATATGTCTCGCGGGCATTCTGCTTGAATGTTGACTGACGCAGAACAGCACATTACGCAACCAGTTACTCCCCGCATCGCCCAAGGACACCGATCGATGGCAGGAACGAGGTATCAAGGCAATTTTCACGGCGCTCCGTTCTTCGGGCAGAGATGCTAGCCTTGGCTGTCTCGGCGTGCAGAAACCAGTGCCCTACACGGCGTTGTCAGATTTGCTACAATGTGGGCCAGACACTGCACCTCAATTCGAAATTCTGACCTCCCTCAAACTGGATTTCAAGAGCTTGTACGTCGGAAGCTCTACATCAAAGGCCCAAGACATCACCGTGACATCGCTGACTATGAATTCATGAGCCGCAGGACCACAATGAACGATACTGAGAGCCGTGGTCTTCTAGACCGCCTGCAAACCACCCTCTCAAACTTCTTCCACAGCACGCCAAACCTCCGCTCTCTCGACCTAAAATCCCAACCCCGCGTACGCTCCATGCACAGCCGCGAACTCTGGCACCCAGACCCAAGCCTCGACATGGCCTTCAAGCACGTCGCAGACCTCCACCTCCCCAAACTCGAACACGTCAGCTTCACCAACATCCGCGGCCGCTACGGCCGATCAAACGAGCACCTCAAGAAATTCATCCGAACACATGCCGCGACGATCCAATCGCTGGAGCTGATCGATTGCGCATTCGTCAATTTTACCGCCTTGCTAGAATTCCTGGCCGACGAAGTGCCCCTCGAGAGACTTGTCCGCAGGTCTCCAAGGATGATAGAGATGGCTCTTTCGGCGGTGAATGGGCTTGGTCAACCTGGCGTGCTGGTGTTCGGGTATGTGCAGAAGTCGTTGTTAGATGATGCTGCGAGGTATTGGGAGCTTGATACCTCGAGGAGCCTGACTTGAAGGGATGTGCATGAAGATGGTGGTTCCGGAAGCGCTGGTGGCGATGGAATGCAGCAGTGCCTGCATGAGTCAACAAGGCCGCTGATTGGTTGGTGGTGTTCGCTGATTGACCGATCGATCGCTTGACACAGTGTGATAGCTATAAGCCCGCTATATGATGCAGTCGACCAACTGATGCTGTATGTAGACCGTGCTTGACATTTGTAGGACCGACTACTTGAAGTCTTCGAGTCTTGAACGGACAGCATCGTGTCACCCAATCGACCAATGAACAAACGGAAAGAATCACAAGCATCCAAGAAGACGACAAACTAAACATCCACACTACCCGCACATACATCCCTAAGCGGAACATCACCACATCCCCCCACCCCCATTAACCACCCTCGCATCCTCCCACCTCGTCCTTTCCCCTTCCGGCACCAACACCTCCCCCTCCCCCTGAATCCAACAAACCTTCCACACCGTCCACGGCTCCAGCTCCCACACCACCAGCGCCGCATTCTCCATCCCCGCCATCAGCTCCTCCCCACCCAGCACCACAGCCGTCCGATCACTCGCGCCGCGGCAGACGCCCGCGAGGTGCTGGTACAGCATGCCCATGATGCTGCTCTGGCTTTCGGGGCGCAGGAGATGGCGGCAGACGGTGCGGGGACCGAGGTGTTGTTGGAGGGTAATTTCGGTGCGGTCGAGGAGGGCGGGGTAGGTGAGGAGGGCGTGGGAGAGGGTGGCGATGATTTCGGCTGGATTACGCTCGTTAGCTGGGTCTTTCCTGCACGGGGTTCTCTTCGGTGGGAAGAAATGTGTGCCTTTGGCCTTGGTATCCTCACTCCTGACGATCTCGACTGGATCCCTTCCCTCTTTCCCCTGCTCAAGCAAGTAATTCTGAAACAGCCCCCAGACCTGTGTAGTCCATCTCTGCCCATCGGTCGCTAACAGAACTTTCCTGGCTTCACGCCCGACTGCGAACGGCGCTCCTTCGATGATCCCGCGGTGAGAGCCTGAAGAGCGCAGATTCCGTGGTTCGAGGCCTAGACCTCGGATTACGATTGTATTGCCGGGTGGTAAGCCGTCGTTGAGGCCTGCTTGGGCTAGTTTGAGGTCGAGTTCACGGTCGAGGCTTGTGGGGCGATGCGCGGTGGCGCGGTCTTGGTGGGCGAGGGCGGCGGGGAGATGAAGTGGTGATGGTACGGTGGCTGGTGAGGGCTCGTAGGGTGGGAGGCTGGTCGTCCAGGGCGGCGATGGGATGGGTGGGCGCGGAGGCCGGAGAGGGTATGTTAGAGGGAGGCTGAAGTTGGGGGGGTTTGTTGCTAGGTCGAATGTGCCGTCGAAGGCTAGGGCGGAGTGGACATTTGTGGCCCTCTCGCCGTTGACTTCGTGGCTTTGACGGTTGTCGTGCTCGACTTGCCATGGACTGCTTAAGGTTCCAGAGTTTGCCTCCAATTCGTTGGCTTCCCGGTGATGGCTCATGCTTTCTGCGGATGATATTCGGACTGATGTGCCGTCTGATGTGTTGATGCGTCAGAATCAATGCTCAGCTGTGTATGTGCCTTGATATCTGACGATGTGCATAGGCGACAAGACATCTTTGACGTTCTTATTGCGGGTATGACTGTTCGTCGCGCTTGCCAGGTCTCGAGGGCAAGTGCAGTTGAGCAGGTGAGCAGCCACTGCCAACAGAAACCCCGGGAGCCATGGCTGGTGACGGTGGAGGCATGCAGAACTACTAGTAGAGCCGTCGCATCCGATTTGAGCAAGAAGTCGACTTGAGACTAGGCTGATTGCCTGTATAGTGTAAGTTCATAGTAAAATACTATCAACCGAACGTTACATACGAGGAGCCTGCACAAACACCTACCAAGCCACGTGCACCCACAGCAAGTCCTACCAACAATGGACGCCGCAATCAACCCAGTCTTCTGCCCCAACCGCCCAATCAAAGTCCTCTTCTCACCAGGCCACGGCGCAGGCTAGGTGACCTACGCCCCACGAAACGCCACGGACGCGTTCCTAGTCTGGATGCTCACCTACGAACCCTTGATCGAAGGACTCGATCGTCGTGTTAAGATCGGTATCAACATACCTGGCTTACCTCCCTGCCAGTGCAGCACGCTAAGAGCATGGCAGAACGGCTAGAAGAGCTCATGACCGCCTTCCACCACGAAGCCCGCGTCCGCTTTGGCCACGATCGCCTGATTACGGCTCGCGTCACGGATCTCTTCGTTGCGGAGGTTGCTGGAGCTTTTGAGGTGAGGGAAGTTGAGGGCCAGGAGAGGCTGGTGGATGTGACGAGGAGACGGGATATTTTTATGGCGGTGCATATGGGTGGTGGCGAGCATGAGCGTGTATTACATGAGCGGGAGGCACGGGAGGTGAGCGAGGCGAGGGAGAGGGGAGTGGCGCCGACGGCATCTAGTGTTCGTGGGATGAAAGTGTGAGCGCCATGGCCGGCCTGTAGACTGTACATTTCTAGTCGTGGGATGGAAGGAGACGCGACACTTGTTCCGCGAGTCGCGACCTGTTGCCAGCTTCTAACCTCCTACTAACTCAATAGCACCTGAAACATGCTGATGCGTCGTCTGCGAGTGATGGCATCAGTGTACACAAGCATAGCACTGTCCGATGCCAAGTGCTGGACTGACCCAACGTGAAGACATTTGCATCATGATCAAACGCAAGCCCGTCCCAGCGAGGTGTCCCATCGAGGGCAATGATCTCAAGATAACTCATTCGAAAGAATGGCTTGCCGACGTCGATCGCAAATATGGCGGTCGTGATCATTTTCCCTCGGGGGACCATCGCGTCGATTCAAGCGAAGGCTACCCAGACTTGGACGAGCAAATCGCGAAGCTGGATCTCGAAGCTCATGAGGAACTGCCAGAGTATCATGAATATCTTTCCGAAGAACAGCAACAGCCGACGTTGGCAGAAAGCGTAGATCCAGAGCCACTGCCCCAGTCTTCCAAGCTCAAAAAGGCTCTTGACTCCGTAACGTACTTCACAGGAGGCCTTATCGCGCATCCGTACGAAGCGGCGAGACACTACTCCATCCTCCGCCACTCGCACGGCCTCGTCTATTACCAGGGCCCAGCCACGAGTGTGGCAGTCACCATCTTCTCAGACCAGAACTTGCCTGAAAACCGCACCTTGTACCTCCAGAAACGTGGATACTCCGGCAAAGCTGGTCTCGCGGTTGGAGCCACCCTAGGCACAAGAAGCGCCTGGATCGATGTGACACCTGAGACCGAAGCCACTGCTGACCTGCTGCCGAAGACCGACGAGAGAGCGTGGCAGAGAGACATCGCAAAGTTTTTGAAGAAAGCTCAAGATGCCAAGTCAAAGTCCCTCCGCAGTCAGAAAGCCGTCGAGACCGCCATGCTCCGCATCCCACATGCTGCAGAAGACGGCTACTTTCGCATCGTTCTCTGCGCCAACCGCAAGGTCCTCTGCCCCTCGCCAATGTTCCGATATATAAGCGCATCTGGCGATCCCGGACGTCTGCGAGGCGCGAGCTTGTCGACCCTACCGTTGGAATTGGGTGTCAAAATTGGAGCATTTGTTGCGAAGCAAGCTGCGAATACGGCTGCGCATGGAGCTCTTCAGCCCGCGATCAACAGCTACCAGAGTACAGTGCAGCCGGTCGTGCAGAAGTATAATCCTTTGGGGATTACGCAGATGGCGGCTGAGGCGGCCTTCGACGAGACAGTCTCGAGGGAGATCGGAGATGGTAAGGAGCATGTTGCGCCCGACTCCCCGGGTCGTGGAATTAGCGAAGGATGGAAGTTCGAGCTAGACTGTGGTCCATGCTCACCTTTTCCTACTCAATTTACTGGTATAATCGCTGCCCTGGATGTCAAATGTCCTGCTGCGCCCACCCCTCTCCAGATGCAAAATGTGTCTAGAGACGTTTTGATCGGCTTGATCAATGGCCTCTACATTGGATGGGTTATGAATCCCCAGAATGAGCCAGCAAAGCACCAAACTGCAGGCAGTGAACATGCTTGCTGGCATCAGACCATCATAACTGTCGGCCCTTGCAGTGGCGGAGAAGTCAAGGTCATACAGCAGAAGCAAGTGCTTATTCGAGTCATTGATGACGACAGTTTCAACAAGACAGCCTTGGACAAGAAGATTAACGTCATGCTCATGTCCTATCTTCGCCCTCTAACACATCCGACTAAAAGTTCAATTGACACCAGCAAGGTTGCTGAAATACAGCGTATACAAATGCTGCAGGACTCGTCTACAGCGGCTGCAATTCTTGCGCACCCATCATGGTCTCCTGACATGGTCCTGCAGAGAGAGGATTCGGCTCGGTCACAGCGGTCCTTCAAGAAAGCGTTCCAGAGCGGACAGAAGCAGGTCGAAAAGGTGCCTCTGCACCGTCTGGGTATCCGTAATGGGACGATGGGTGCCAAGGATGAGTTAGTCGGGAGGGGCGGCATATTTGTGAGGCGATGAGGCATTATGCTGCCGCGGAGGAAAAGCCTTCTCCTTTCAGCGCCAGAGTATACAGACTTGAGTGCGCTCGACGCGGTCGAACCACTTGATTGATACATCTTTAGACGGCTGTCTAAACGATCTACAATCGTGTCAATCGCTCCGTCTCTGCGGGATACGAAAGACAACCGTTTCAAGCTCACGCCATGGCGCCTGCGGCTTGCAGTGGTTGGCGGTCCAGGTACTGGACATTCAGATCGACTTGACAGTTCAAATGTCAGGCGGCTGAGTCGTGGTCGACCAGTGGTTGATAAATCCTTGATCTCGGCAAGGACTTCGCTAGTGACTCAGATAGATGATTCATGTACGAGTGTCCCCTGCTTACGATCGAGCAATCCGGCAGTCCGTTCAGTCCACGGTTTGTAGATCCCGCCAAGTTTCGCGCCATTCACGGTGTCCTCCTGTTCCGTCAGTTCGGGCTCGTTGAGGTCCTTACCTTTGGCAGCATCAACCTTGGCCTGCCGTTCCACGCGCTCGCTATGCCGGTCACTGAACAGCTCAAAGTGCGGGCGCATCAGGATCGTGTATTTCACGAACTCTTCCACGCAGTCAATAACTCTGTCACGATTTCCTGAAGGCATCAATCGGCTGCCTCCTTCAGCTGCAATGTAAGCATCTTGATCAGATGGATCGACAGCGTCGGTAAATTGCGTATAAGCCTTTGGAATCGACGACTGGTTCGGAATCGTAAACATTCGCATCCAGCGACCGAGGAGTCGAAGGGAGTTGACCGTGTTGAAAGATTGCGATCCGCCACTGACTTGAGCAATGGCGAGCGTGCGACCTTGCGTTGGACGCACAGAGCCCGTGCTGAGTGGAATCCAGTCAATCTGGTTCTTGAAGACGGCAATCTGGGAGATGGTGAGTCAATACAGACGCGTACGGGAAAAGGCTTGGGTGCATCACTCACCAGGTTGCCGTGCTGCTCAGGTGAAACCCAGACGTGCCCATCACTCCACTGACTCAGCCCTCGAAGCTCCTGCACTTTCGGGTGGTCTACATGACGATCGTCCTTGACCGGTAGATCACTTGGATCGAACACGCGAACATCACACCCAAGACGCCAAAGCAATCGCGCGAATTCGTAAGACAATAGACGGGAGTAAGACCTTATCAATAGTCAGAAGCGCACCACTCTTGAAGGCTTGAATGGACGCACCGACTTCGAAGACTTCCGTAAAGAACCAAAACCTTGATTCTGGTTCCATTGTTGACGCGCAGATCAGATTATACCATGTGAGTAACTGTGTCCAGCTCAGCCTTCGCTACCCAGTCCGTCGTGCTGACCGAAAGCTCCAGCAGGAAGGGTCTGTATTTGGATCGTACAGCGACATCATCCGCCTGATCAGGTATAACGAGGGATGTGGGATTGTTGCTTAGTTTCGATGGCTGGCCATTGCCAGCTACATTATGTTTAGCCAGAGTGCTACTCGCCATTCCGGGCTTCGCCATGATGCCGCTGAATGTAGCCCGTGGTGTTGGCAAAACCCCTCTTGACGAAAGCGTAGTACTGAGAAGCTTGCTGACAGATACCTTCATAGCAGATCGTAGTAGCGTGATTGTCGATCGAGCTGTGCTTGACCGCGAAGATATCCACGGCCAGAGGCGATGGTGATGGCTGGCCAACAGTGACACATTGCCAAGGTTTTCGGCATGAGTGTGACATGTCGGACCGATGACGCACTTGACCATAGCCGGGCTTTACCGGCGGAAATCCACCAAGCAATGTCAGCATTTGAGAGATGACTCTCCAGTCTGTCTTGACGCCATTCTGGAAGGAGTCATGCGACCGTGGCGTACAAAGGTCGTTTCAATTTTCGCTGATAGAAGCCAAGAGTCCCACGGCATAGGCATGATTCACAGTCTCGTCAACAGTCAAGCAAGCCATCCTGCCCGCTGGCCCGGTCGATCAATGCTTCATTTGACTGTCTATCATGGTGAGGAATAGTCGATCCAGGTCCTCTTCACCCTTCGCTACACGTCGACCACGGTTGTTCAACTAGCGATCGACGTGAGTCCTATCGAACAGGCCGTCAATTAGGCATCCAGATGTATACGCAATCGAACCGGTCGAAAGCAAATGTAAAATCACTTTCAACCTGGCTGTAGAATCGAATCCATCGCTTCGCTGAGGTAAGGTCTAATGATGAGGTTCGTTTGTTATGTTTATTTTGTTGAAATGTCAGCCAAGACGCTGAACAGAATGTCATTCTGTAGGCGACACTCTGCATTGATATTAGGTGCTGCCACCATTCCGGGCTCCAGTCGTCGTTGGAGCTCTGTGATGGAGAGACCTTTCCGATTGTTCCGGAGAAGTAGTGTTATTGCACTCGAGCATGTTGTCGTGCTGTCGCTGCCCTCGCAAGATATTGGTGCGTCCAAAAAACAACGCTTGAGCGCACTATTAATCTCCGTCTTGGTATCTTGCCGCACATCTCCTGCAAATGGCCCAAACCCAGCGGCTTGGGTGTTCGAGTGGGACACATTAGCCATGAGATCAGATGCTCCAGCAAGCTGCGACGGGGTCGACATCCAATAGTTCGAGCTTCCTTGATCTAGATCGGTGAGCATGTCCTGCGAAGTGTTCATGAGCCAGTCGTTAGCCTGTTTCCAGGGTCAGGAGGAATGGTAGTTGAGGTGAAGATGTGGACCTACAGAAAAACTGTTGAATCCTTGCCCGTTGTCCAGGGGCGCTTCTTTGAGCTCCCAGAACTGGTCTTGGGCTAGGTGAGCACCACCATTCAATGAAGGATCATGATCGAGCGGACTACTGTCGTGAAACTGCTCAGGTGGCGTGGGCTTGGCACTAAGGGCTTCACCATTCAAAGAAGCCTGGCTGCTGCCAGGCTGCTCCCGATTCTCTTGTAAGATCTGAGATACTGCTTTGCGCTTGCCGGCCGACTGGATGAAGCGTTGCTGGCATTCGTCATCAAAGCCGAGCGCCAGTAGCAATTCTCGCCGAGCTGCATTCTCTCGCACAGCGGTTTCCACAGATGTCTCGGTTGAGGACTCAATTCGAGGCGATGGACCGCATGGCTCGCACTGCCGGATCGTATTCTGCAGCGACTCGACTTGCTGCTCGAGCTCAGTGACATACTCTCGCTTGCGCTCACGACAGCGCCGCTGATTTCGCCGGGCTCGAGCAAGCTGCTCCTCGTGCTGGAGATAGCTCGAATCAGCGGATCCTTCTGGCGTTTTTATGGTGCTTGTCTATTCCTGCCATACCTTCAAATCTTGCGTCATCGCTCAGCTCACTAGGTCGTGTTTGCGACTGAAAATCAGGACACGTTCTGCACAGCAAAAGATCCAGATAGATTCATGAACCTTGCCGGCATACCTGGTTCCGCAGCACGTGGCGAATGGATCTCTAATCGTGCATCTGTGGACAGATGCCAAATCCAGTACAAGTTCTTCTGACGTTATTTATGCCAATACAGCCTAGATTGGGTAACGAGGGTGCTTTAGTGTATTATGGTATTTTAAAGTTATAGGATCCGGTAGTCCGCAGCATCAAGTATCAAGGTGCGGTACGCCGGTACTGTATTCAGAGCTGCCCTGTACATGCAGGCCCCCCTGTCTTACACTACAGCGACATGGATGCTTTTGATCAGCAAAATGGCCGATGCGCAATCATTCGCAATGATCTACCTCACACTCAACCTCACCATATGTTTACACGTGATTGTACACATCATACAATTGTCAGTCAGAATCAACATGAACTAAAAAGCAGACTCGCGAGCAAAGCCAGTATTCGTGCCTTTGAGCCTCCGCGATTATACGACAGGCCGACCCGCAGACAGACCACAGACATGTTAAAACAATTCTGTAGAAGCACATGGCCCGACAGCGCGGAGCGCCGCAACCTTATCTACTTCAGGTCAAGCAGGCCCGTAGGTAGCCAGACAAAATGCGCCCTCTACATACCATGATACGCAGAGAAGGCCGAGCAAATCCACAATTTCAAGTGCCGTGTAGCGTGAGATCTATACCTCATCGTCTCCTGCCTACACACAAGTCCATAAATCTTACTGCTGTATGGAGTTGATCTTGCCGGTCACCTGGTGCAGGACGTTCTACCACTGGCTGGCAAAGTCCCACGCTGGAGAAGTCCTTGGTAACAAATTCCATATATGCTTGCACAAATGTTGCGACCCCCAGCTCGATGAAAGACACATGGGGCAGTATATTGTTGAAGTGATCTCCTCGACGTGGCAGGATCTAGCAGTCTCAATCTTTTCCTCCCGGATGGGCCTTCCGCACTACCTCTCCATCATCCACCATGAAATTCACCTCTCAGATGCTCCTGTGAGCTACGGCCCCATTATTGGCATCTGCCTACCCAAGAAACATGATGGAGAAGGTCGCACGGGTCGCATCGGAGCAGTACATCAATGTCAGCGAGGGCAGCGGACACGAATACGTCGCATCGCCTCCCAATGACCTTCGAATTGGTACGTCGCCCCTCGGCCTACCCATACGAGACAGATTACTTCTTGGCTGATGTGCTGAAAGCCGCGGCTCTCCACCCCAAGTTCTTGTCTGTCGGCGGCAACACCGGGACCACCAACTCCTTCACTGGTGCCAACATTACCGACCTGACTGCGGGTGTCTCCAACGCCCTAACACTCACCCAGGGTAACAACCTGGGCTGCTTTGCATACCAGCTTGCCGCTCAAGCCAAGCCAGACATTGCGCTGAATATCATTGACGCGCTTGGCAATCCTCTCAGTGATGTGGTCAGCCAGCTCGGATGCCCTCCAGCTGGAGACCATTGACGACTCCCAGCTCGAGCAATTCCCAGGTTATGCGATGAGCCAGTAGTTGTGATCTTAGCAAGTATACAAAAGCTGTGCACTGTTGAACACAGGCGCACATCAAAACAAATACATGTGGCTGCAATGGGAACATTTCGAGCATCATGATATCCTCTCTCGTATGGTTTCTTTCACCGAACGTGCCGGCGCTGGCTACCAGGTAGCCATGACGGAGCTTTTCTGCCGACAACAAGCGGTCCATCATGACCAGCGCATATTCTGGGCAGAAAGATAAAAGCTTGCCCGGCTCATTATTGGCAAGTGGAACACCGGCACGTCCACGATCCGTACGCTCACTTGTCCTCGATGTTTATCTGCTTCGTCTCCAAGATCAAGCTGTCCAGACGTGCCTTCTCTGCGTCCAAGTGCATTAAGCCAAGATCAATCGCAAGACTATTCTTGATCGTACCAGGCGGCTGGGTCGCTAGCCCACTTTGCCAGTACGTCTGCTTCATCGTCTTCTCAATCTGCTTAGCTTCGGCCGGTAGCTCAACACGCTGCCGCCTCGCTACCTGGAAAATGCCTTGTAAGATGATCGGGCAGATGGTGAATGCTTTGCACATGCGATGCAGCATGCGCAAGCAGAGGCAAAGATAATAGGATTCGTCTGAGTCGAGGGCTCGGCTGTCATCAGAAGCGCTGGGGAATTGAAAGCTGGAGAAGGCTCTGGATGACGGTCGGGAGCCGGAGCTTGGTGATTCGGCGTCCATGTTCCTGGGCAGCTGCGCCAGCGCATCGTAGCACACGGTGACGAGAGGGTTGACGGTTCCCAGCGGTAATGGTGACGCTGGAAATTGGCGGTCCAGCTCCTGCATCAGGAATCGGATCTGCCTCTGCGAGGATGTGCATGCCTCACGGACAGCTGATGAATACCTCTCGCGATCCGGCCATGTCGCTTTGACGAAGAGTGAGGCGTCGACGAACGGCCGGAGAAGATCCGTGACGATGCGATGATAGTCCGTATAAAGCTGGAAGATATGAGGCGGCGCATCGTATAGCGATGTCAGCTTCGAGTCCAGATCGTCATGCCAGAGCCTGAGTCGCTCAAACAAAGCGAAGGCGTGTAGAAGGTGCTCCGTCGATGCCGGTCTATTTGCATACTGTCTGTACAGCGAGACGCACTCGTTACCGATTCTCCATAGCGAGGCACGCGCAGTGAATCGAGTGCTAGTAAGACTGCGCTTCTGTGGGAATCTCTGCGGAAAGGGCAACCAAGTCTCGTCGTCCTTATCGGAATGCGGGCTCGGGATTGCTATCGGTGGCGGTACCTGGAGCAATGGAATCTCGTTGAACGCGCAGCAAAAGTACCTGCAGGCAGGTTAGCATTCACTGACTCATGCGTAAGGCAGTCAAAACCCACGCTTGGTGGGCGAAAAGACCCCATGCGAGCACGGCGCGGCTGTGAGCTCGACGCTCCTTCCCTGGCGAGGCAACATAGACATTTGCAAGCGATGCTTCATCGTACAGTTCCATTCGCTGCGCCAGAACGACCGCGTGTCTCATGTAATGGGACGGGATGCTGTGCTCGCCAGAGCAGGCGAGGTACGCATTCAGTATCAAGGCGCCAATGATATTTGCCTCAATGGCAACATTCTGCTCGGTCTGCCACAATCGCTCAGCCTCACGGAATGCTCGTTGTTCCATCTCTAATGTGACCTCGCCCGGCACGAATGTGCGATGTATTTTCGAAGCAAAAGCGAGGATGGCATGTAATGTAAACCTATTAACAAGGTCTGTTCCACCTTCATTCAGGCTTTGGCAAAATGCTTCCTCGTCAAAGATGGACCAAGTAGGATGATTCCAGACCAGGAATGACGCGATGTATTTCGCAGCATATCGCAGTCATCCATATAGTCGATGCCCCAATCTTCAACCCTCATATCCGCGTTGAACAAGTGGTGCTGTGGCCGTCTGGGCGGGTCGAGAAATCCTTGCCGCACACGTAGACCAGCCGCCAAGCTTCTGGATCTCCGCAGAGATGGTTGATCGTCCCCAAGCCCCGCTGGAGAAGCTCGGATTGCTTCTGAATATCCGGCGAGGCCTGGAAGCGATAGTCTGCGACTTGTCTCATTTTGTGGCTTATAGGGTGAATAGGTGTCTCGCGCTCGGGTCATGGGAGGCTGGAATGACGGGAGGTGGCAACGCAAAGGCGCGGGATCAGATAGCAGGGGCTCAATCGGCACCCTCTTAGGGGGCGGTAGCATTAGGGGCGACTTGGAGCGCGATCTCCTTCTGGTTGGTCCTAATGGCTCCACGAGACCTCCAGCGCCCAGGCTATATGGCCTAGCCTGAGCCGCATGGCTAGTGGTCTGCGGCCCTGCCAAGATATTACTGGCACGTTCTCCAGCTCGTATTCGCCGGAAGACATGAAAAGCATCATCCTCGTTATCGGATCGTAGAAGCGCCAGCAACTGCTCCTGCTCGTTGCTCTAGGTCTGTAAGCTACCGTACTTTCGTTTCATCGCCGCCAACGGCGTCTCTTCCGGATCCGCATCGTAATTACAAGAGATGTTTTTCCTCGCGCACGTGGAGCATGTTGGGCGATTGCCATCGCACTGTGCGCATGTTAGTCTCATTGCCGTGGCATGAAAGCGATATGAGGCATCGATGAAGATACCTTCGACTTCTTTGAGCGACACTCTCGGCTAGATCACCACGTTATCAGCTCTGCTTCGATGGCATTGCATTAGCTGTCAAACATACCACGCCACTCGTACTGCACCTGCCAAGCCCATCAAGTGCATATGTCTAGGTGACTAATTGCAGATCGACGTGCCGCGTTGTTCTCGCGAACTACCAGGTAAGATGTCTCGTCGGTGGCGGGCTCTTGTCCGATGCAGCTGTACGAGCAAGTCTCCGCGAGCTGACTGCAGGTAGCCTTCTACTGCTCATGTACATATGTACCTCGTCTGTACACCCACGCTGCAGTTGCCAGCAGGTAGGTTTTGATCAATACCTCCTAATGTTGACTTTGAGTCTGATCTTTACGGTTTGACTGTGCCATTTGGGGGATTGTGCATCGGAGGCGAATAGCAGTTCTATTGCAGATCGCGCGTGACAGAACATATGCATCATTGCCTGTAGCGGTCTCACCTACTTGTAGAACTAGCCACATCTCCCCCACTGCCTCGAAGCCGCAATGAGGCTGATTCGCCAGGAGGCAACACGTACACAAAACACGACACCATAGAGCGGAGATGCGCAAGCTGTCGGTAGCAGAGATCGCATAAGCAGGCAGAATTTTGTGTAAGTATCAGCTAGCTCTCGCTAAGAGGTAGGACGACTGAACAAACCCATGGATCCCCCCCGTTGCAGACCTTGCCGAAGCCGGAAGAGCCGCAACTCAGAGCCATGCCGCCATGCGTGCCGACTTTGCGCTATCGATATGATTTTTTCTCGGAGTTCGAATGGAGATGAATAGCCGCTTAACCTCCATGTGTGCGACATATCCTATCTCCTAGGAGCTTGTTTGGCGACATGAATACGTGCTTGGTCGAGAGATACAGAATAAGAGACTGTCCATCAATGTACAACCCAATCCAATACTCGCCAATAGTTACAGTGCATGTCGTCAATTATTATCTGACCTACAGGCCATTTTCGTGCTCAAAAGGAAGCAGAATGCCTCTCACCTCCTACCAATCCTCTCCTCCCCTTGCGCAAGAACCCAATCTACGCCTTCTACCAAGCTCTCCCGGAAGATTCTGCCCGCCTTGCGCAAAGGAAACTGCCAGAAGTAATGGGGCAACCCCTTATAAACCTCCCTCCTCACCGCGATCCCCGCGTCCTTGAGCTCCGCCTCCAGAACTGTTCCCGTGTCTCGCATGATTTCCAGCTCCGTGTTGATGATAAAAGTCGGTGGCATACCCTTCATACCCTCACTGCCTAGGGTGATCGGAAACCAAGTCTTCTGCTCGTCCGAGTATGGTGGCACGCAGTCCTGCCGCGCGTACCCTGCCAGCTCGTCCTTAGCGTTGATTATGGGGTGGGAGGTAGGATCGTTGGCCGTGTGGGAGGTATACAAGTCCTTGTACTGCTCTGGCACTGCCTGAGGATGGAGGCAGAGAGGGCCCATGGTGATCAAGCCTGCGATCTTGTGTCCTTGACCAGATTTGCCGAGGCGGTACGCCGTTGCGAGGGAGAGTGCGCAGCCAGCTGAGCTGCCCCATAGGATATAATTATCCGCGTCTGCACCCAGGCTTTCGGCATGCTCGTACGCCCAATCGAAGGCAGCCCCGACGTCACGGATGCTTGTGGAGAGCTTGGCATCAGGAAAGAGACGGTAGCCGACGCTCACGACAATGGCGCCTACATCACCACAAACGGTTCGGCAAGTGTGGTCCTCGGTCTCCAAGTCACCGGCGATCCAACCGCCGCCATGAACGAAGATCAGACAGGGAAGATACGAACGATCGCTGGGATCCGCACCGGCTGGCTGGTAGACACGGACTTTGACATCGCTATTGATCTGCTCGTCCTTGACGGTAATGCACGGGTCGGTCGGTGGTAGGACTTGCGCGGCATCTATGAAGCGTCTTTTGAAGGCTTTGGCGTATTCTTCCAAGTCTTCGGGATTTTTGAGGTCGCCGATTGTGTTCGAGTACTGTCTGATAGCTTAGTATCTGGCCGTCAATGAGTGATGGCGGCTGTGCTTGATGCGAACCTCGAGCCATTCCGGAGCGTACTCGCCGTCACCCAGCTTGTTGATTCTCATGATGCTGTATTTTCAGGGTTTCTCGCTGTGACAGAATCGTCGCAAGTACCATTGAGAAGTTGAGAATTGTGACGAGGTACGCATAGTGCGCGCCAGTACAATAAGAAGACTTCATCACCTGGGCACACATCGACGTCAAGCTCAGCAGATCGAGATTGCAATACTGATCTTACGAGAAGGCAGTGCCACTCCCGTCCCTCTTACGCTATCCTGCCTTCTCCCACGAGTCAGCGACAAAAGAATGGCCTCTGCTACTCCTCGCGAGGCTGTTTGCTCACGCAGCGTGGAAGTCTATGCTGCATAAGCATATGCCATTGAGCCTTAAGCATGACTCGAAAGCGCCGCTGACTCGTGTCACGTGCAAGTCCGGTCGGACAGGCCGTCGAAGCTGGCGCTCGATGAAAGAAGATATCAGACGTAAGGTTGATCAGGATATCTGGAACGTGACACTGTGGCTGCCTCTCAACGATGGATGAACGTGTCGAAGGAGACCGCTAAGTCTCGACTCGTCCTGGACCTAAGCTCCGGCCAGACCACTAACCCGAGCATTTCCTGGCACGCACTTGCTTGCATGTAAGCACAGTAGCGAAGCCTGCGACCAAGTGGCGTAGCAAAAGCTCGTAGGTAAGTGGCCTACTAGTGACAAAGGAAGAGAAGGTGGTGAAGAATGAAGAGGTCCATCCAGAGTGTTCACGATGTTTCGTGAATGCTCGTTGCTCCCTAGCGAGAAGCTCGGGCCACTACTGACGTTCCTGCCTCGAAAATTCGAGAACGCAGCTGCAAAGAACACCTCAGTCACGGCAGGTACCTCCCAATCCGTACACTAACTTGACTAGATCAATACGGACACCGGAACCATTGCTAACTACCACGAATCTTCACACTCTTCACCCTCACCCACACACGCCAACCAAGTCGAACATTGTCGCGATCGCATTATCAACGATACCCCACCACTGCTTGTTTGAGGAAGCTTAACGCACCAGAAAATGTCGGTCGTAGGACTGGACTTCGGCACCCAGAATGCAGTAATTGTAAGACATACCCAAACACCGAAGGCAGAGGGGCATGGCATGGCATGGCGAATACGTGAACATTCGACACGCAAACACGTCTTCAGTAGCAGCATGAGAGGCAGGCCGGCGGATCATATGTACGCCGGCTGTTTGTGCTGGGCACATAATGTGCTCCCAACGGCGGCGGCAGCAGCGGCGGCCGCAGTCTTGACAGGCAGCAACATCGCTCTGCCGACACGAGCATCCTGCGTGTGCTTGATATCGCATACCGCCATGATCATCCTCAGCTTCCTGCCCCACCATGGACGACAATCTTTACTGACCATGATCCTAGGCCGTCGCCCGCAACAAGGGCGTGGATGTCATTACCAATGAAGTCTCCAACCGCGCGACTCCCGCTTTGGTCGGCTTCGGTCCCAAGGCACGATATCTCGGCGAGGCCGCAAAGACACAGGAGGTGTCGAACATGAAGAACACCGTCGGTTCCCTCTCGCGCCTTGCAGGCCGATCATTACATGATCCCGATGTACAGATCGAGCAAGATTATGTCAGTGCGCCTCTGGTGGACGTCAATGGACAGGTGGGCGCAGAGGTCAAATACTTGGGCAAGACGGAGAGATTCTCGGCCAGCCAGCTTTGCGCGATGTTCTTGACCAAGGTCAGGCAAACAGCATCGGCAGAGTTGAGGCTGCCGGTCAATGACATGGTCATCAGCGTACCGGCATGGTACACAGATGCTCAGAGGCGCGCTATCCTGGATGCGGCGGACATTGCGGGCATCAAGGTGCTCCGCTTGGTCAACGAGACCACTGCGACCGCACTTGGCTACGGTATCACAAAACTTGATTTGCCAGGTCCAGAGGAAAAGCCTAGACGGACTGCGTTCATCGACATCGGCCACAGCAACTACACTGTCTCCATCTGCGAGTTCCGGAAAGGCGAGCTGAAGGTTGTTTCGACAGCATATGACAGGCATTTCGGTGGCCGCAACTTAGACAAGGCGATCATGGACCACTTCCGCGCCGAGTTCCAAGAAAAGTTCAAGATCGACGTATACTCCAATCCGAAGGCCAAGGTCCGTATGGCTGCGGCTGTCGAGAAGCTGAAGAAGGTATTGTCGGCAAACGCTGGCGCACCTCTCAGCATCGAGTCAATCATGAACGACGTCGATGTCAAGGGGTTCTTAAAGCGTGAGGAGCTCGAGGAGATGGTCAAGCCGCTTCTCCAAAAGGCCACTGTGCCGCTTGAGCAGGCGCTCGCCGAGGCCAAGCTCAAGCCGGAAGACATCGACTTTGTGGAGCTGGTCGGTGGTACCAGCCGTGTGCCAGCCCTCAAGAATGCCATCCAGGACTTCTTTGGTGGCAAGAGCCTCAATTTTACGCTCAACGCCGACGAGGCCATTGCGAGAGGCTGCGCCTTCAGCTGTGCCATCCTTTCCCCAGTCTTCCGTGTCCGCGACTTTGCTGTTCAAGACATTGTGAACTACCCTATTGAATTCGCCTGGGAGAAGTCGCCCGACATTCCAGACGAGGACACAAGCCTGACTGTTTTCAATAAGGGCAATGCCATGCCATCAACGAAGATCCTGACTTTCTACCGGAAACAGCCGTTCGACCTTGAGGCCAAGTATGCCAAGCCTGAGGGTCTGCCGGGCAAGACAAACCCGTGGATCGGCCGCTTCAGTGTCAAGGGCGTCAAGGCAGACAGCAAGGACGACTTCATGATTTGCAAATTGAAGGCACGACTGAACCTTCACGGTGTCCTCAATGTCGAGCAAGGCTACTATGTGGAGGAGCAGGAGGTCGAGGAGCCAATCCCAGAGGCGAAGGACGAGAAGAAGGACGCAGATGTGAGTACTAATTCTTTGATGCGTTCTGCGTGTGTTTCCGGCGAGCAGGATGAGAAGATTGCGGGTTCCGCGGCTCAACGCCCATGCAGATCAACCTCCAACGACGAGCGAGCAGCAAAGCGTGCCAAGACCGAACCATTGCTGACAACAATGCAGGCAATGGACACAGACGAGAAGGCCAACGGCGACGCCAAGCCACCGGCACCAAAGACTCGCAATGTGAAGAAGCAGGTTCGCAAGGGCGACTTATCGCTGGCCGCTGGTACTGCATCGCTCACGGACGAGATCAAGAATCAGTACGCCGAGAAGGAGGGCGAAATGATCAGCGAGGACAAGCTGGTCGCTGACACCGAGGACAAGAAGAACGAGCTTGAGTCCGAGATCTACTCGCTGAGAAACAAGGTCGACGAGCCATATGAGAGCAACGGATATGCTGAATTCGCATCAGAGGAGGAGAAGGAGAAGGTCAAGGCGAAGTGCGAGCAGCTTGAGGTAAGTCATATTTTGGCCCATATCTTATTGGTTCTATACTGACATGCGATGCAGGACTGGCTCTACGAGGACGGCGAAGACGCAACGAAGGCTCAGTACGTCGCCAAGCTCGAGGAGCTCCGCGCTTCGGCAGGACCGATCATCCAGCGCTTCAACGACAAGCGTCAGGAAGAGGAAGAGGCCCGCCGCAAGGCTGCGGAAGAAGCTGCTGCCGCCAGGAAGGCCGCTGACGAGGCGGCGAAGAAGGCTGCAGAGGAGCAGAAGAAGGCTGATGATGAGGCCAAGAAGGCTCAGGAAGCCTCGTCTAAGCCCGACGAGGAGATGAAGGATGCTCCGGCTGGTGAGGCACCGGCTGAGCTCGAGGAGGCTTCTTAGATGGAGATTATCGAGGGTTGACAGCAGTTCAGGCCGTGGTGTAGGGGGCATGATGTGCTATGTTGATGACAGGCTGACGAGCATTGCAATGGCGTAAGGCTTTGTGGCATGCATGATCGTGGATAGAACGTTTAGATAGCTACGAACAGATGAGCTTGTTTCATGTGGTCTCTATCCTGGAGGCTTGGCTGGAAAGTGTTGTCTGCGTCGGGAGGGTGTACTCCGTAAGTTGAAGCGATTCTCTGGGATCTGAATGAGGGCCTCCAATGAACTCCACGAAACGACGGTGATTGACATTAACGTCTGAAAATGAGCAAAGGCTGAGTGAGCAAAAGCCGTCGGAGAGCGTAGGCCAAGGCCATATTAGTCTGGCGTGCAGTACACGATCTGGCTCGAATCTCGACACCGGATAGAAGCGTCAGCATACTCCGTACTTCCCAGGCTTGTATCGTGATGTCCCGGCAGAGTGCAAGGAAGAAGCGGCTGGATCACGTCTAGGTGCGCAGTGGGAATCAACTACTGAACCTGGCCGGAGTCAATTTGAACTTCGAGCGATTGACCGAGATTGCATGGAAAGGTATCCACGGCGCACGGAGAACCAATTGAATCCATATCGTTGCTTATGGACCATCATCTTGAATAGCTACAGCTTGCTTGAATACGTGGGAAACATCGGCACATGGCGAGCTCGAGACATACCGTCCCCCAGAGGACAGCCGCTCCTGCCCTTTCCAAACGCTGCCTACCGAGCTTCACATGCTTAAGCGAGACACGTGCATATGCATGCGCAGGGTATTCCCATCAAAAAAAAAATCAAAAATCTCTCCCTTCAAACAACCTCGTGTCGTACGTCCCTCTCCTCTCCCCGCCTTTCTCGAGCAAAGCTCAGCTGACATATATGTGGATGCTAGGCTCGAAGAAGGCACCAAGCAGCACCCAGACATCCAGCACCTCTTCGACAAAGCAATCCAGCCCGTCTTCGAAGTCATCTCCGCGCATCCCTTCACCTCAGCGCCTCTCCTCGACCACAAGATCTACGTCTGCATGGACGCCGAGTTCGCGGAGAAAATCGCTTCGCGCAATACCGCTGTCGACGCGGTGACAGCCGCACATCATGAGGGGGTGGAGGCGTGGAAGGGGCCTCTAGTCGCTTGTGCGTATGGCGACGCTGGCGGATTACAGCTGCGTTGCTGCGTTCCTGGTTGATTATCGGGATCAGAGTCCCAGTCACGCGGGGCGTAAGGGCCCGAAGGTTTGCGGTGTGAGGGTTTTGTGTGAGGGTGGTGGTGGGAAGGGGAGGTTGCAGAGCGTGCAGGTGCCGCGGTTCCATCCTGATGTTGCGGATCCCCGGGTTTGGGCAGAGCAGTCGGGGATTTCTCAGGTAAGAAAGCGTGATCTGCGTTTTTCTCGTTCTCGTCTGATGAAGGTCGAAGGCATCGACACGACGAACCAGATGGTCTCGAGCATGCTGATCTCCCTCGACCCGGACGAGCGGCACGATCATCGCCGCGGGCTGCAGGGTTTCGCGTACGCGCCCGCGTACTGGGATGCTGATGTTTGGGACGTGTTGGTCTATCGGGCGTCGCTGGAGGCGTTGGAGGTGGATGTGGTGGAGGCGTTTGCGGTGTTTTGTGTGCGGGTTGCGTTTCGGTTGCGGGGGGGAGGGAGGGTGGAGGAGGAAGTGACGAGGGGGGTGTGAGGTTTTTTTTGCGGGGTTGGCGGGTGGATAGGCGGGCGTTGGTGAGGAGGGTTGATGCGGAGACGGAGGGGGAGGTGGAGGAGATTGTGGGGGTGTTGGGGGGTGAGTAGGTGGGCCGGTGTGATTAAGCTGGCAGACGGATGGTATTATAGACTTTGCAGGAGAGTCAATTCTGGCATGCCTGACATTTTCATCTGCTCGCCAGATTATGACAGCGTATCGCACAAAGCACTAGCTCATCACTTCCTCCTCCCCCGTGCCCTCCCTCTCGCCCCACCTCTTCCCCTTCCTCTCCCAGCCCTGGTCGACCTCGCAGGCGCACCACTAGCCTCACTCTCCTTCCCCTCATCCTCCTCACTCTCCTCCTCACGATCATTCCCTTCTTCCCCTCCAGCCTCAGCCTGCCTCGCACTCCTCCTCTGCTTCCCCGCCTTCCCCGCACCCCTCCCTCTCCTCGCACCCGCCGCCTTACCGCCCCTCGCGCGCACAGCCGGCGTCCCCTCCCCCTCCACCTCCACCCCAACCGACGGCGTAAACCTCACCGGCGCCTCCCTCGCCAAATTGACCTCCCCCAAAACGCCGGGGCTCTCCTCCCTCTCCGCGAACCGCGCCCTCCACATCCGCTCTCCGTACTCCGCCTCGGGCAACTCAAACTCCCCCCGATGAATCTTGTTCTCCGCCTCGCTGTACACATCTGTCTCGTCGTCGTCGTCCGCGCCGTCGTCCGCGCCGCCTTCCTCGTGCGAGAGATCGGACAGCTGTCGCGCGTCCTCGCGCTCGTCGAGGGCGTTGAGGTCGTAGAGGGTATGCAGTTTGCGCCAGATGCCGGCGGGGCGGGTGTGCGGGTTGCCGGGGTGGATGTAGTGGTTGGTGAGGAGGAATTGGTGCAGGGCGAGCAGGCGGAAGTGTTTGTGGATTCCTGCGGGTGGTCAGGAGGGGAGTCAGCGGGGTGATGGTGGGGCCAAAGGCGGACCGGTGGGTTTCCAGGTCATGAGGCCTTTGAAGAGGCCGATTTCTTCTTCGTCGGTCCACGCGTCGTCGGGGCGGGCGTCGGTGGTGGGCGTCGGCGTTTTGGGGTTCGAGGGCGAGGTCGCTTGCGAGACGCGGGCTTTTTTGCGTGGAGGCATGGTGGTGGTGGTGGTGGTGGTGGGGTGTTTGTGACCTTGTCGTCGTTACCGGATGGAGAAGGTACACGCAGCTTGACGCGACTCACGCGAGTGACGTGACGTACGCGCCAAGCTGTTCTGTTGTTCCGAGGCTCCACCTCTTCCCAGTTTCCTGGATATCTTTCAATCATTCAATGCGACGCCCTTTAAAGCATTTGTAGTATAGACATCCTGTGATTGTACAATATTGATTGAGAATCTGCGATTTAGTCGAGAGCACAAACACCGCAATAGGCTCGCGAGTGCAGGAAGCCATCGAGACCAACATGGTTCGCTGGGCCAAGTGAGTCCTATGTCTTCATCTATCTCGTGCTCCCCATGTTCATACCATCGCATCAGACTCTTCGGCTGGACCGACAGCTTCCACCGCCGCCACTACCGCGACGAGCTGCAGCACCTCCTCCCCACCAACCACCGCGACCATCTCACCTCGCCCATCCCCGCCAACCACGTCACCCTGATCGCCCTCCGCCTCAAGTACCAGATCGAGCAAGTCGTGCCCTGCGAACTGCCTGAGGACCGCATCACCCAGCCCCACAGCAATGTCATCACCGCCGCCGTCGTCAACACCGCCAAGTCCGCCGGCAAGATCTCCGGCTCGTCCGAGGACTACAATGCCTGCATCGTCTTCTGTCTGCTGATCTGCAAGCACTGGTTTAAGATGCAGGGCATGCTCGAGCTGTGGGACGCCGACCTCCACAAACTCCGCGCCACCGCATGCGAGGTCATAGCTAAGGCCTTGATCGAGGATGAGGACGACATTCACTACCTGATGCAATCCGTCTTGCTGAAGCGCTACAGCATCCTTGTCGACGGCGACGCCACCGCGCCCATGAACGCCATCGAAAAGGCCGTCGACCTGCATGCTGTCCGCGTCATCGCCTCCAGCGGCTACCAAAAGTGCATCAACCATCTCTGGCGCGGCTGGCTCGTGCAGGACGAAGACGACCCCTCCAAGTTCGTCGAGTACAAGGACAAGACCTCCACCTCCTACTACGTCCACTTCGATCCCGACCGCATGCGCGTTCCGCAATACCAGAATGTCCTGCAAATCGCCATCTCCCTCATCTACCTGGGCCTGTACACCGGCGCCATCAATACCATTAACGCCACCGGTGACCTGGACATAGTAGAGGCTCTCCTGTACGTCTTCACCGCCGGTTTCTTGTTTGACGAGATGGCCAAGTTCTATAAGGTAGGACGCTACTACCTCTCCTTCTGGAATGTCTTCAACAGCACCCTCTACGCCCTGCTGACCGTCTCGTTCATCACCCGCATGATTGCCTTGACCTATCACACGGGCGCGGAGACGAGAGAACACTACAACGTGTTGTCGTACAACTTTCTGGCCTTTAGCGCGCCCATGTTCTGGATGCGGTTGTTACTCTATCTGGATACATACCGCTTTTTCGGAGCCATGCTGGTTGTGCTCAAAGTCATGATGGCCGAGTCCCTGATCTTCTTCGCCCTCTTGTTCCTCGTCTTGGTTGGCTTCTTCCAAGCCTTCATTGGGATGGACCTCTCAGACGACAAAGCCATCACCGCGACAGGGTTCGTTGTAAAGCAGATGCTGAATGCAATCATGGGCTCACCAGAGTTCGACGGCTGGGATCGATTCGCGCCGCCTTTCGGACTAATCCTATACTACATCTACAACTTCATCATCATCGTCATTCTCCTCAACGTCCTCATCGCCCTCTACAACAGCGCCTACGAAGACATCACCGAAAACGCCATCGACGAATACCTCGCGCTCTTCAGCCAGAAAACCTTGCAATTCGTGCGTGCACCAGACGAGAACGTCTTCATCGCCCCATTCAACCTCATCGAAATCTTCTGCTTGTCGCTCCCCTTCGAATGGTGGATGCCCAGAGCCACGTACGACAAAGTCAACGACATCATCATGGCCATCATCTACGCGCCCCTGCTGTGCGTCACCGCGTTCATCGAAACCAGGACGGCGAGGACGGTCAAGTGGAACCGGTCGAGACATGAGAGCGATGACGATACAGTGGAGGAGTGGGAGCAGCTGGCTGGGGAGCTGGATGTGGAAGGCTCGGGGTGGAGTAAGAGGGTGGAGGAAAGTGCTCCTAACGTGATTACGGATGGGACGCTGGTGGAGGTGCAGAAGTTGAGGGATGAGATTAAGGAGTTGAAGGCTTTGGTGAAGGGCTTGGCGGCGTCTGGTGGGCAGACGAATGGGCAGACGAGTGGGCATGGGGGTAGCTGATCTTGAAGGACGATAGTCTGAATTTGCAATTCTTCCTTTTAGCAGGCGGTCACCAGATTGACGGGCGTTGTTGAGCGAGCAAGGCGTTTCAGGGTGGGAGCAAGACTGTTGCGATGTCATGAACGAGTAGAACTGGGATGTCTCGGTAGCACGGCGCTGTACGAACTCACGCACCTACGCATCCACCTCTATACACCCGGAACCTGCAAATCTGCAGGACCCAAAGTCTCCCAACCCGACCTCTTTTTCACCATGACACCACAACCACACTCCCAACTCCCAAAAACCCCTCGTCTACCACGCCCCCTTCACCGCTGCAAATTCCTGGACAGCAGAAGCTCTGGGATTGCATTTTCGCTCCATCGGCGTTGTAGTCCCACGGTTCGCTTTATTTCCCCCTTTCCCTTCCTGTTGCATGCTGATGTGTGGGTGTGTTTTGAATGGTGGAGGTACACTATGTTCCGCACGTCGCACTAACCTTACACTTGTATTGTCGGGGTTCTGTATTTGCAGGCCGCGGGCGATGCGGTCGGCCTCGTTTGCGAAATATGCTTGGTGCAACTGAGAGGGACGTTGGTATGATGGCAGACCAAGAAGCAAGGCCTTGACTATGCCGGTGTGCCAGTCCAGACATGTGCCCATGGAGTCTGAGAAGACGGTTTTTATCGGAGGAGACGTTACCTCAGTTGGTTTGAGCGGCTGACGGCATTGGTGGTGTGCTGGGAGGTGGTGAGGAATTTTCTGGCATAGGAAGTTGCGCTGAGGCTTGCCTTCCACTTGCATAAGGAACATGCCCAATTTATATGGGCAGATCACACGTTCTGACGGATGCAGTTTGACGCAAAGTGGCATGTAATAACAAAGGCCAGCCCGTCGAAGGGCATAATGCCTCACAGCTCAGTCGGAATCCCTCTCTGCAAAGCCAGCTGCAGGCGCCACATGCACCTCCCAATACTTCGTGATGCCCTTTTCCATCTTCTCCCTCTGCTCGTCAGACCTCGTATCATTTCCGTATTGCTCGTGCGTCACACCAACATCGAGGACGCCCTTTCGGCTGCCGTCTTTCAAATACGAGAGAAAATCCATCGTAACCCTCACATATTCCCTCAGTCCTTCTCTCACGTTGATCGTCGCTCCAGTAGTCCAAGAGAGCAGCAATGGCTCGATGAGAGGCGCGTCCGTAATAGAAGGATGAGACGTCTTCAGACTGGTCATGAACCAGGTCGCGCCGCATCGCTTCAACACATCAAGAGCGATGTCTCGAACCGTGTCGAAGTGCGGACGGCCGTAAAAGATGGTGTGGGCTTTAGACCAGGAGTCCGAATGCACGATGAGGAGTGGAACATCGATGTCTGTGTTGAGCCGCCCAGAAGACTTTCCTGGATCGAGAATGACGCCGCCGATGGCCGGATTGTCCCAGGTCCGGTTTGCGGCGGTCTTGTTAGCGCTTTTGAGTGCTTGCAAGGCACCTGTCGCACCGAAGGAGTGGCCTGCTATAGCTAGTTGAGAGAAGTTAAGTCGACTTCCCCATTGGTCGAGGTCTTTGCCCTCATGTCTATAATTCTGCTGGAAAACTTCGGCGCCATTGCCGGCATTCAGATCCCGCAATACAGCAACCGTCTCTTCGATCTCTGCATCTCGGAATGCCAATTTCTTGGAGCGCCACTCGTCATTCGAGACCTTATCACGTCCCTCGTCAGGCTTCAACTGGTCGGCTCTGAACAGCAGCACATTCCTTATCTTCCCATCAGGGAGATGTACGACTGAGCCAGGACAACTGCCATCTCTATGCTCGATTGCAGCCACTACGACGCCACGGCTAGCAAGCTCGCCACAGTAAGCTGTGTAATCTGTGCGAGAACTTACATCACCATGTGACAGCACTACTACAGGGAATTGACCCATGTTCTTCTCGTCATCCTTCTTACCCTCCAGAAGAGGCACGTCGACTTTGGCCTGGATCTCAATCGACCCAGCTAGTCCCCATAGTGCTGTCGTGAAGATAGCTCTGGAAAAGAAGTTGTTGAAATGCGCTGCAGTCGCGTACCCTTCTGCGATCAGACTAATAGGCTTGGGAAACCATCTATGCCGCGGCTTTGAGCTCCTCGCGCCTTTGATGGCAGGGTAATAAAGCGTAAACAGTACGGTGTCCAACTTAAATGCAGGTTGGTGGTTGGCCTTGAATACAGCGTCTCCGACCTTCCGTGGTTCTGGCACAGGGACTTCAACATCTATCGCCCCCACGTCGTAAGGACCAGTGGGTTTCGGCAATTTTGAGGCAAACAGCGGTGACCAGATTAGATAGCAGTAGAGCACATATAACGCTGTGATAGCGCAAATCACATAGCCAAGCGTCAGCCGAGGCCTCAGTAAGTCGGTAAGTTTATGAAGCCATGATGGTTGTTGATAGTCCAGCCATTTAGGCCGCAAACTGTCCATGGTCTCGTTGGCCCTGCGTAGCCACGGAACGGTCCAGCGTCGTGTCTGCTGTAACCACTTGGGCTGTTCTACGCCGGGTCTCTCGGACGGGTCTTCTACCGTATCGTAATCAGGTTCTGGTAATGGGAGTGGTAAATCTGGATCCTCCGCCTCGTGTGTTACCTCGTCCTCGTAAGGCACTAGCTCAAAGTCGTCGTGGTACTCTGCAGGTCGCGCCATCCCAAAGTCATCATGATCGACTATCTGATGAGGCTATCCGTGTTGTCTTCAAAACATCCTTTCAATAAATTAATTTTAGGTTGAGTAGATGGAGGGTTAGGTAAGAGGCAAGAGCCATGTACGTCATATCTCGTGACAGCTGACTCAGCTGAGCAGTGAATCATGTACAAGAGGTGTGGTTCTCTGTATCTCTCACGCTTATTCCTTCGAAGGAGCCGCCATTCCAATCGTACATCATATCCAAGCAAAACGCGGCGCCGATTAGAATTCACCCGTCACGAAGCCCGCTCAACCATATGTCTCCTTGACAAACCCATCCCATTCCACTTCAAAGTTGTAAGCTCTCCTACCGCACCACAACGGGCCCGATCTTCGCCTTCCTTCGACCACAATTGGTTCTCCAGGGAACAAATTGTGAAATGTCGCCCTCACTTGGTATTGCCCAACCAAGGTGATGTCGCCGAAACAGCCTTTCCCAAACCTCAATCTGCCCTTGTCCCACCTATCTCGTGTACGCCAACCGAAGGAGACGCTCTCACAATCGCCGGCATAGGCAAGTGATTCTGCGAGGATCACTCCTGTTTTCATTGCGAGCTCGAAACCACCCCACAGCTTTCCATCATTCACAAGGAGGAAGAGACGCAACTTGTCTGCCTCTTCCGGTAGCTGCTCGGCGGTCTGAGGGCACCATAGGTCGTACACGCCGGTGACGCTGCGAGTCTCCAACATCTGCTGAAAAGAGCAACCAGTGTACATGTCCTCGTGGTCTTCGAAGGGCTCGCTTTTGATAGCGTTGGCCTTTGCCGACCTCATGACAGGCTCCTTCTTGACCTTGGTTTCAGACTTGACTTTCGGTTCGGCTTTGACATTTGGCTCGGCTTTCGTCTTTGAATCCGCCTTGGCGTCTTTGACATTCTGCTCGGCCTTCGTTTTGGGTGCTGCTTTCGCCTTCGCAGTGGTCGCTGACTGGGCGGAGCTATGGCTGCCATCCTTTGCCTTGGAAGGTGTTGCTTTAACTGGTGGGTTTTGGTCGGTTTTGCTTCCTGCTTTGGTTGACTCGAAACTTTTTGCCTTCGCCTCCTGAGCAGCGGGCTTAGCACCAGCAGATTTGCCGCCTGATTTCGCAGGAGTCGCATTCTTCGGTGCAGCCTTGACCTTCGCAGTCTCCCTGGTAGTGCCCTTCTTGGTCGCCGCGGCTGCCGTGTCGTGTTCAATGTCAAAGGAGACGTCACAACAGGGACAGATATCTTCGTTTTCTTTGTACTGCCGTGACTCTCTTCGTTGGCTTTGCGCTTCTGCTGGATAGCAGAGGGAGCTGGAGTGCTCGGATCCTTACCGCCCTTCGCCTGCGCCTTGGCCTTGCGCACTGCGGCGGCATACTCCTTCATTTGCCCCTCCAAGTCGACGATGTGCGGAGGGACAGATAATGCATTTTTCCCGAGCGCTTGTTGCAGACGGACCTTGGCTGTATTTTTCTCCTTTGACCGTTGCAGACCATAATGGATCAGCTGTGCCTCATACCAATGGCCTACCTGATCTTTGGCGGCCTTGCCATTCAGGAGGTCCTTGATTTCGGAGGGAGAAGCTCTTGTGTGCCGCTTGCCTTCCCCTCCGACGTCCACAAACAGGACGTCACGGTAGACAAATTCACCGCGCACCACAGGTGCGACTTGTGCCTCCATTATGATCTTATAATTTCTATTCTGTCTAATCTGTGGTTGCCGATGTTAGACGTGTCGTTTGTCAAGACAGAGCTTCGAGCTCTTATCGATAAAACGATCATCACTCCCGTCACGGACTTGCGCGATTCACTGCCGAGGTCTCTACATCATCCTGAACGGAGGGACAGCTGCGATCATGTAGGCGCTCTGTAACCTCTGCCATTTTCATTGTAAGTACCTCACTCGTTCTCGTTCTACACTAGACATCGCAACCCCCAAAATGCCCAAAGCCGTATCCATCCGCCAGATAGAAGGCAAGCCTGGCAAGGTCTACTATCCACTCGAGATCGTCAAGCTCTCCGAGCCCAAGCCCAAGGACAATGAAGTCGTTGTGAAGATCACAGCTGCGGCACTGAATCACAGAGATTTATTCATCCGCCAGCATCTATATCCAGGCATCAAATTCGGCGTCCCTATGTTAGCAGACGGTAGCGGCGTTGTTGTAGCGACGGGCTCGAGCCCCCAAGCAAAAAAGTGGCAGGGCAAGAAGGTTATTATCAATCCAGGCTCAGGATGGAAAGATGATCCAGAGGGGCCCGAGTCGCCTGCTGGATATGCCATGCTCGGCGGTACTAGGGTGAATCCGCTGGGCACGCTCAGCGAGACTGTCACGATCGATGCCGGCGAGCTTGAGGAGCAGCCAAGAGGGCTGACGGCGATTGAGGGCGCCGCGCTACCTTTGACCGGCTTGACGGCATGGCGAGCTGTGATGACCAAATCGCAGAACGCTAAGCCGGGACATAATATCCTGGTCACTGGGATCGGAGGTGGCGTAGCACTTATGGCGTTGTTGATTGCCGCAGCTGCTGGCGCAAACGTGTATGTGACTAGTGGCAGTGAAGAGAAGATCAACAAAGCGAAGGCGTTGGGTGCCAAGTGGGGTGTGAACTACAAGGAGAAGGATTGGGCGAAGAAGCTTGTTGCGCAGCTGCCGAGCGAACGCAAGACGCTGGACGCTATCATTGACGGCGCGGGAGGTGATGTTGTTGACCAGGGGATAAGGATCATGAAGGTGAGCGTGTCAATGAGATCTCTTGGGGCCTTACTGACTGCTGCACCCAGCCTGGCGGTGTAATCGTTTCCTACGGCATGACTCTTGGCCCAAAGATAAACTATAGCATGGCAGCCGTCATGCGCAACATCGACGTGCGCGGCTCAACTATGGGCTCTCGAAAAGAATTCGCAGATATGGTCAAGTTCGTTGAATCTAAAAACCTGAAGCCGGTCGTGTCGCGCGTGGTGAGTGGAATCGAAAATTTCGACGGCATCAACGGCTTGTTTGAGGACATGAAGCAGGGCGCGCAATTTGGCAAGCTTGTCATTGAGATCTCGAAGGAGGGCGAAGCTAGCAAGCTGTAAATTTATCCAGAGCTTATAGGCTGACAGTCGTGCATGTGTATCAAGCTCAAATACGTATTGACCGAACCCAGCCAACTGGTTCCAACGCAGAGCCAATGCTCATCTGCATTAGCCACGTTGGTGATGCCTGCAGCCATGCCTCAACCGACAAGGTAAGCCGGAACGAAACCTGGTGAGGCACTGCTTTACCACTATATTCTAGACTCATTTTTTGGAAACCGATCCGGACGTTGGTCCTCGCTAGGTACTTGCTGTGCTGTTTCGGATCAAGCCATGTGGCTTTAGCCATGCATACCAGCACAATATTTAGTGTACAGCAGCCAAATTGACGAGAACGGAATCTTGCACGCCGAAGCAGAAAGCAGCTCTCGAGCTCTGCACACAACGGCTCAAGCTTTGCAAATTCAACAAGCTTAGATACCTATGAGTGTAGTTATTGTTGCGAGACCAAAACCTCGAAAGACTTTGTCGGTTCTGCGTACTTGCCATGGAATTGACAGCTGCATCTCACTGGAGCCGATAGGTTTTAGAGCTCGTGTCTCGCATCTGCGATCAGTTCGCAACTTGATTGCAAGAGACTGCTTGATGTTGGATAACTCGCTTGTGGCATTGCCTGGGAGCCGGCCGACCTGAGAATGTTCGTTGGCAGGAAGGACATGCAGAGATTGGACAATCTGGACCAGGAAGCACAGAGTCAGGTGTATGTGCCGGAAGAGCTGCCTGATCGACCTACCTAGGTACCATTTGATTATCTGCTGGCAAGAGGCGCGAGGCTGTGCCCCTGCTGTCGGTTTCTGTTCGTTAAACTGGGTCCATGCAGTGTAAGTACGGAAGTCACCGTGATCACTTTTGATGAGAGGCTTGTATAATTGACTGCCAGCCACGGCAGGTGCCAAGTGAAATAAGTACTTCAACATAGCATATGCCACGGCTGTAGAGAATGGCAAGGGTAATCGTGCGGCTAAGCAGTCGAACGCGGACATTCGGTAGCGGGTGGTATATGCAGGGTTTCATCAAGGGGCTGCAGTCTTCGGTGATGTCGAGCGTTCGTGCTTGAGGAAATAATGATAGCAAATGGCGCATAGCTCCAGGAAAAGCAGTGCATTGGTCCGCGGGCGAAGCGGCATGCCGTAGACGTGTCTCTACTGGAGGAGCATTGCCATGGGCCTTCAGCCGCTGGAGGATGTGATTGCTATTTGAAGGAATTGAACAATCTGTGGCCAGTAGATACCTTACCTCCTACTACCTTACCGTACCTTATACTCAAGGCTGAGTTTCGCAATTCGGGTCCGAGGGGTCGCAGTTCGTCGCTCCAGGAACGTGGTCGGCTTGCTTCCGTCGACCGGTTCGCATCAATTGGCAGTACCAAATTGCCCAAGGAAGGCGAAAGCGGTCTCCATACAGATACGAGATCCGTCAGCGCCACAGCATCCGCCGGACATGATGGCTCTCATTTGACCTTTTACCCGTGGCACATGTGTGAGTCCCCTCGAAAAGTGAATAATGTAATATCTGATAGGCAGGTGGCAAGTGGCAACAGACGGAACTGCCCGGCGCTAGCCTCAGCATCCGAATCTCGAGAATCAAATGATTCTGTTCTTGGTCTTCATTCGAGTTCGCTATACACCCTTCTGTCCGCACTGCGCACGCAGATCAAGTTTCCAAGAGATTCATAGTGGACATTGACACAGACGACACACTTATCGCATCTCTCCTCCCACAGCCGAATCCAGAAGCGGCCACTTTTGCACGGGCCGCCTATCGATTACCAGGACCCTTTGGATCGCTGCCCCCACAGCTTTTCATACAAATTCTTGCTCGCCGCTTTCCAGCCGACCTTTCGTCTTTCACCCCACCCGAAACCCCTTCTAATACCGACAACATGGCCAGCGAGGCTCAAGTCAAGAAGGAGAATAAGCAGAGCACCAAGGTGCTTGAGGAGCTTTTCTCCAAGCTCCAGGTCAGCAAGCCCGGCGACGAGGCGAAGGGCATCTCGCAGGAGATTGCGACCTTCATCAACGGCGAGATCGAAGAGCACGAGGCGCCCATCAAGGCTGTCGAAAGCCTGAAGAAGGGTCTGAACCACAAGAAGGATGCGAACGCACGGCAGAATGCCTGCGAGGCCATCGCCGCCATCGCGAAGCACTCCGACGTCTCCGCCATCGTGCAGCCGTACCTAGTCGAGCTGCTCCCGAACGTGCTGGCCGCGGTCGGCGACAAAATGGCACCCGTCAAGGTTGCCGCGCAGGACGCTGCGCTGTCCATTACCAAGGCGGTCAACGCCAACGCCGTCAAGGCGCTCATCCCACACTACGTCCACTCGATCCGCAACGCACAAAAATGGCCCGAGAAGATGACCGACCTCGAGTGTATCGAGGCACTCTGCGACTCATCACCAGCACAGACCGCATATCTCGTGCCGGATCTCATTCCAATCGTCTCAGAGGCTATGTGGGATACTAAGCCAGAGGTCAAGAAGCGGGCATACCAGACCATGGAGAAGGTCTGCCAGCTGATCTCCAATAAGGACATTGAGCGCTTCATACCGGAGCTTATCAAGTGTATCGCGAAGCCAGAGAACGTACCGGAAACCGTTCACTTGCTCGGTGCTACTACTTTCGTTACCGACGTCCACGAGCCAACTCTTGCCATCATGGTCCCGCTTCTCGAGCGTGGTCTCAAGGAGCGTGAGACCGCCATCAAGCGTAAATCTGCTGTCATCATTGATAACATGTGCAAGCTTGTCGAGGACCCCAACATCGTTGCTGCTTTCTTGCCCAAGCTCATGCCTCAGCTCAAGGAGAACTACGACAACTTGGCTGATCCCGAGGCCCGTGAGAAGACCAAGCAGGGTCTTGACACTCTTGTCCGTGTCGGCAACGTTGTCAACGGCAAGATCCCAGAGGTCTCACACGCTGGCGACATTGACACCATCAAGGGCCACTTGAAGGACATTCTTAGCAGCGGCAAGCACAAGGCCGCTGTCGAGAAGTTCGACCCGGTCCTCACATACATCGGTGCCATCGGCGGTCAACTCATCGACGAGAAGAACTTCGACAGCTCTTCCTGGACGCTCAACGTCCTCCCGTTCTTGACTGCCATGCTCGGCGACGTCGAAGAGTCGAGGAAAATAACAGAAGACCTTCGCAAGCGCTCGCTGCCAGAGGCCGAGAAGGAGAATGAGGTCGAGCCTGACGAGGAGGAGGGCGAGGATCTTTGCAACTGCACATTCAACTTGGCCTACGGTGCTAAGATCCTGCTCAACCAGACCCACCTGCGTCTCAAGCGTGGTCAGCGTTATGGTCTGCTGGGGCCCAACGGTTCCGGCAAGACCACTTTGATGCGCGCCATCAACAACGAACAAGTCGAGGGTTTCCCCAAGCAGAGCGAGGTCAAGACCGCCTACATCGAACATGACCTTGACGCCGCTGACACCGAGATGACTGTCATGGAGTGGACCGTGATGAAGCTGAAGCAGTCCGGTGTCGATCTCACCGAGGACGAGGTCAGGAATACTTTGGTTGAATTCGGCTTCGTGCCGGAGCAGCTCGATGGCCCGATTACCGCTCTGTCTGGTGGTTGGAAGATGAAGCTGGCTCTTGCCCGTGCTGTGTTCGTCAAGCCCGACATCCTCCTTCTGGACGAGCCGACCAACCACTTGGACGTGAAGAACGTCAAGTGGCTCGAGGACTACCTTACCAACTCGCCTTGCACATCCATCATCATCTCTCACGACAGCAAGTTCTTGGACAATGTTGTCCAGCACGTCATCCACTACGAGCGCTTCAAGCTCAAGCGCTACCGTGGCAAGCTCAGCGAGTTCGTCAAGCGCGTGCCGTCTGCCAAGTCCTACTACGAGCTCGGTGCATCCGAGATGGAGTTCAAGTTTCCGGAGCCTGGTTTCTTGGAGGGTGTCAAGACCAAGGCCAAGGCCATTGTCCGTGTCAACAACATGACCTTCCAATACCCAGGCACCTCCAAGCCCCAGATCCAGGACATCACCTTCCAGTGCTCGCTCGGCTCCCGTATCGCTGTCATTGGCCCCAACGGTGCCGGCAAGTCGACGTTGGTCAACGTGCTCACTGGTGAGCTGATCCCGACCACTGGTGACGTCTATCAGCACGAGAACATCCGTATTGCATACATCAAGCAGCACGCTTTCGCCCATATCGACCACCACCTCGACAAAACCCCGTCTGAGTATATCCAGTGGCGTTTCCAGACCGGTGAAGACCGTGAAACCATGGACCGTGCCAACAAGATCGTCACCGAAGAGGACGAGAAGGCTATGGACAAGATCTACAAGATTGAGGGCACCCAGCGTCGTGTTATCGGCATCCACTCGCGTAGAAAGTTCAAGAACTCCTACGAGTACGAGTGTTCTTTCGCGCTTGGTGAGAACATCGGCATGAAGAACGAGAGGTGGACGCCCATGATGACTGCCGACAACGCCTGGATTCCACGTAACGAGCTGATCGCCTCTCACCAGAAGATGGTTGCCGAGGTCGACCAGAAGGAGGCACTTGCCAGCGGTCAGTTCAGGCCTTTGGTTCGCAAGGAGATTGAGGCTCACTGCGCCAACTTCGGTCTTGATGCTGAGCTCGTCTCTCACTCGCGTATGCGCGGTCTCTCTGGTGGTCAGCGTGTCAAGGTCGTGCTCGCCGCCTGCTCGTGGCAGCGTCCTCACTTGATCGTCCTTGATGAGCCGACCAACTACCTCGACCGTGACTCTCTGGGCGCTCTTTCGAAGGCCATCAAGTCCTTCGAGGGTGGTGTGATCATCATTACCCACTCTGCCGAGTTCACCAAAGACTTGACCGAGGAGGTGTGGGCGGTCATGGACGGCCGCATGACTCCATCCGGTCACAATTGGGTGCAGGGTCAAGGCTCTGGCCCGCGTCTGCAGCAGGGCGGCGAGGAGGAAGAGAAGTTCGATGCCATGGGTAACAAGATCGAGAGCACGAAGAAGAAGGCTAAGCTTTCTTCGGCTGAGCTGCGCAAGAAGAAGAAGGACCGTATGGCCCGCCGCAAGCGTGGTGAAGAGGTGTTCTCTGATGAGGATGACTAGTGGTGTGCGTAGAAAACGTTGGGATTCTGATGTTATGAATTGATGGTAGTCTTATTGACGGGCTACGGAGTTCTGGTACACGGCTGCATCCAAGATGGCGTTGAGGCGGAATGGTTCAAGCAGATCATGAAGATTCCGTTTGTGTCATGATAGATGTAGATCGCAGTTTATGCAATACTGAAAAGTGCGATTCCTGTTCATCCTCTCCGATTTCACTTCTACATAGATTACTGCAAACCGGGCTTTGGGAGAGCTCTTCGGACAGCGGTCGTTGCTGCTGCGCTTCTGCACATGCTAGACCTCAGGGAGCATTTGCTAGCAATTGCAAACATCGCGCACAGGCAAGCAAAGCTTGATACTACTGGGTTCCAAAGACCTTCCATAATGAAGACATGCATAATGACGGAGCATGGATATCGACCTTGATACTGCTGTAAAGATACTCAAGTTGCTGAAGCTCTCCAAGTGGCTCTTGGAGTGGTCGGAATATTCAGACCTGGCGACCTTTGGCATCGTGATCGCTCTCTTCGCATGCTTCCTGGCCTTCAGGAGCATTGACAGATGGCTGTCAGCTAGGCAAGATCTCGAGAAACTGAGGATTATCTGGGAAGTCCAACGGGAGGTGGACAAGCAACTTCACCAAGAGCAGGGCGCAGCACTGATTCGCTGATCATCCGAAACCCTGTCTCACAGTCAACAAACTGCGACCTTGACAGCTCTACGTCAACCTCGAGCTCTATCACGTCCTCCTCCCCAATCTCTCAGACCACACTTGATCGAGAGTCACATAAGCACCATCACGGCCTTGGACCTCTGCGCCCGCCGCCATCTGCCTCAGCCTCGCCATCGACCCTCCGCGATACCCCTCTTGGCAGCTTCAGTATGGACAAGTTTGCTTCCACCTTCCAGAACTTCGGCAAGACTGTCTCCTCCTCAGTCACCCCCTTCGCCGCCCGCAGCCAACAATGGTTCCGCGAGCAGACTGGCAATGCTGGCGAGAAGACGGAACTGCCACACGACTATATCGAGCTTGAAACGCGCATCGATGCCCTCAAGCAGACGCACCAGAAGCTGCTGGCCGCGACGAGCCAGTATGCCAACGAGGCATACGACTACCCGCCCAACATCCGCGAGAGCTTCCAGGACTTGGGCAAGAGCATCTCGGAGAAGGTGCGTACCAAATCTATCGCATACGTACCACGCCAGGCAAGCAATAAACTGATAACAAACATCCAGGTCAACCTCCTGAGCAAAGCCGGCTCAGCCGCCGAAGCCCAAGCAGCCTTCACAGCCCCTCCATCCGCCAAACCCCAACCCAAAACCTTCAACCACGCCATCGCCCGCGCCTCCCTCGCCGGCTCCCAAGCCCTCTCAATGGCCACGCCCCAAGGCTCCACCGAGCCCGACCCACTCGCCCAAGGCCTCGAGAAATTCGCCATCGCCGAAGAAAAAGTCGGCGAGGCCCGCCTAGAGCAAGACGAAGCAATCCAAGGCAAGTTCCTCGCCGGCTGGAGCGCAACTCTCAACCAGAACCTCAAAGCCGCCGATAAAGCCCGCGCGGCGGTTCAAACCGCCCGCCTGCAGCTCGATGCTGCGAAGGGCAGGGCTTCGGCGGGCGGCAGGCACGAGGAGAGCTATTCCGAGCCGCAGCGCCGGGCTATCGAGCAGGCAGAGGATGCGTTTGTGGAGAAGGTGGATGAGGCCACGAGCGTCATGCGCAATGCGCTGGACACGCCGGAGCCGCTGAGGAATGTGGCCGAGTTGGCCAAGGCGCAGGCGGAGTACCATGCCAAGGCTGCGCAGATACTTGAGGAGGTTAGTCAGAATATTGCCGAGATTCAGACTGAGCAGGAGGAATTGTACAGGAAGTCGAGGCAGGGGCAGTAGATGATGCGCTACTGCTGGCTCGAGATTTGGGGGGGAGATGTACGAAGGCTGGCGGCCGTTTAGTCGGGAGCTCGGGCGTTGTTAGGCGCTGGGATACCACACATTATGAGATACCTCCTTCTGTGCTTCGGGCGCGTGGTGTGCAGTCCTCGACTGGCATGCTAGGCCCCTAGAGACAAGAGGAAGGTAGATATAACGGCATTACTCATTTCCATTTACGTTGGTCTGTCTATCCGCTTTGACAGCGAGATCTATATGTACACATGGACGATCGGATTCTCTTGCTACGCATAGAGCATCGTGTTCTTCGTGCCATTGTTGGGCAGCCTGCACCTCAGGATCGCGCCGGGGTAGACTCGCAAATCTTGTCTGTAAACGCGTATTAGCAACGACATAACAAAACTTTTCCAAACAAGATGGTACGTACCCGTTGTTCCAGTCCGGCTGGTACGGCAGCTGGTTAATGTTCATGTAGATATACCCATCGAAGCCAATACTCGCGCCATCAGGCCAGATAATGCGAGGATCCTCCACGAACGGCTGCGTCTCGCCATCCTGCGGGTCATAGTAGAAGATGGCGTTGTGCGTCGGCATCAACTGGTAGACGAGCCCATTACTGTCGCCCTCGAACCCGTTCGCATTCCCGCCACGCTGGCCATGGTTGCTGACATTCGCATGCGCATGGATCTCGGCCAGATAATCCGGCTCCCGCTCGCGCAGGTTGGCTGTAGGGATGGAGTACAAAGTGTCCTGCGACAGCGGGCTGTAGTACATCCTGCTCCCGTCCTTGGACAGCTGGATCCCGTCTAGCCCTTCCAGCTGCCATTGCGTCGCCATGCCTTTCATACGGAGGTACTCGGGGTGGCCTTGGTAGGCAGGCAGATCTTGCGGGCCGCGGAGCACGGAGGGGTCTTCGCTTAGACGTCGCCAGCTCTCGCCGGTGCCGAGGTCGACCATGATGAAGCCCGGACGGCCTTCGTTGGAGCTGTCGACCAGGTAGGCGATGCCCTGTCCGCTGGTGCCGGTGACGTTGGAGCGGAGGTCGAAGCGCAGGTCGTTCAGGTAGGAGTCGGGGTAGTGCACGTCGGCGGGGAAGGTGTAAGTCCTGTAGATCGTGTTGTTGGACAAGCTGATGGCGACGAGTTTGGGGCCGCCGGGCTGCGCGTAGGGCATGGAGGGGTCGCTTTGGGCGTTGTGGACGGTGGGGCGGCCGGTGTCGAGCACCCACAAGGTTTCGGGGCGTGTGGAGGTTTGGCTGGTGATGTAGATGGCTTGCACGTTGATGAAGGCGCTGCTGTTGCCGGAGCCGAAGGGGATGCCGTGCCAGGTTGTGTTTAGCTCGCTTACTGGCAGGTTGAGAGCTGCGCTTGGATATGGCTCTTCTGCCGTTTCGTTGACGACTACGCCGAGAGTGTAGTTGTAGGACCCGCGAGTGTACGTTGTGAAGATGCGGCCGTCAGACGCCACGGCAATGCCGATCGGCCATTGGTCGTAGTAGTAGTGGACTTCCTCGATTAATGGTCCGTAGGTACCATTGTCGACGCGGAGGCGGGTCGAGTATCTTGGGCTGTTCTGGACCAGACCGGCCGTTGCAATGGCTGGCAGAGAGGTGGATTGTGCAATGGCATTGGATGCAAGTGCCAGGCTGGCTGTCACTTTGGTGAACAACATATTGGTGCGTCAAAGAAGATCGGGAGAAAGAATAGGGATTCACATCCATACTACATGTATTCTTACCTGAAGGCAAACTTTACACGTGCTGCAGCGTCATCGTCCTTACCTCCTCCTGCCGTACAACCCGTCCTGACTGTATGGAAAGGAAGTGGCACGTGGTGAATCTCGGGTGACGTTGGTGATCGCATAGATCGACATATGAGCCGCATGGGGGTCTGTGCTCCATCCATTTAGCCGGAACTCCTCCTTCCTTCACCGGTTACTACGCCACTAGCGTTCTGCCACGCGTTACGCCTTGTGGTTGTGATGAGGTCGGCGTGGACAAGAGACTAGCAGCGATGTCACTCAAGCGCGACGCATTGATCAGTGTCATGACCTGCATTCGTCCACATATCTGGCGACTCCACGAAGGCTAGCGAATTCGACGATATCGACGACATGACGACGGCTGGTTGCTCCAGAATAACCAACGACATTAGAGTTGTCCTGGAATATGTACTGTATGCTACTGTCTTCGTCTGCGTGCTATTGGCCAAACCGTCGAGACGGTAAGTTCGTACCTTGCACTCCAGGTATTGAGAGACAGCACAGGCAGCAAGATGTCCACACCTTCATGCGACCTCAATCGCAAGCCCAGCATCCCATTTGCGGCATTTAAAATTGTAAGTCTGCTTGCTACAACACAAGAAGATTGTATGCTGCCGCAACGCTCTCTGGCAATGCATCGGTGTCTTGCGAGACGGGGAACGATTGTTGCCATGGACTTTCTGTCGCCGAGTATTCCGCTTGACACTCCATCCTATGCTCTCGGCTTGTTGCTTGGCATTCCCTGCCGACCGATCTTCATTTGCCAAGCAGAATATCGAATGAGCAGGACGAGACTGATATGTCGTCCATTGCCATTGAATCCGTGCATGGATCTTCCTGGTGTGGCTGTCTCAGCTCATTTACGAATCGAGACCGAGACATGTCCTCGTCACAAGCGGTCTCCGGGACTGCACATGTGCCTTCTCGGCTAAGAAGGAGGAAGGTTGCAAGTCCGCCGACTGTCCCCTGCGCAAGCTTGATGCAGCTAGCGGCACTGAATTTTGTTTCAATTCCACAGCGTGGTGCAAGGTTCACTTGATAGCCCCCTGATCCAACGCATATGCGCCTGCAAAATCCATTTGTGCAAGCTGGCTCTGGATCCGGTCCACCTCCCGACTGAGATCATCGACGTTCTGCGACAAGGCAGCCACTTCATCGAATTTGCGACGCTTGTTGGCATCCGCAATCATCTCAGACACCATAAACTTCTGCTCCTCCAGAACAATCAGCCGCTCCCTCAGCGACTTTTCCTCGGCTTCCAGAGCAGTCACAGCAGCCGAGCTCGAGCTACTGACTCGACTGCTGCTTGGTCTCGATCCATGTCCATTCACGCTTTCGTTGTATTTGATAGCAGCCAGAGCGCCCTGAGGCCTGCCGTTGGCGACACCTGCGCCCCCACGCATTCCTCCCGGAGTGGCATGCTTCATGATCTTTGGTATTGACTTCAAAGGCAACATGTGGACATGCAGAAAGCTCGTGGCTTGCGCGTATACAGCTTTCTGCAGACGCTGCTGGGTTGGAGATTCTGTAGGCAGATCCCGTATCCGCCGTGCCGCGAAGTCATACTGAGTGAATGCATCAGTGAGCCGTTTACGCACCTTGGCAGCATCCGCCAATTGTGCGGGTGTAGGCGGTCTCTCCGGGTCTTGCAGGGTCATCAAGAGGCGTTGGAACTTCGGCAACAGCAGTCTGATGCCATGCTCGAACTGTACAAGGTTGTGGTAAGCTCGTTGGTCTGGTGTCTCTGTGGAGAGTTCTCGGGCGAAGTCGGCCTTGCTGAAGATGGTTCGCTGGCAATCCTTGCACATGCGGATGTCTACAGCCACTTTACCAACATCCTTCTCTGAAAGGTTGTCAGTGGCTGCACTGTATTAGTCATGCTTGATAAATGGAAGTATAACTCGACTTACTCGTATCGACGTCCAGCCCGATTTCTGAGGAGCACGCGGTGGCTGGATCGCCGCATACTACACGCCCACATATGCGACAGTGATGCCTTCGGAATGTATATTGAGAAAACTGCTGCTGACAGAAGGGGCATTCATTGACGGAGGCGTCATCTTCCCAGGGTACAATGGATTGCTCAAGAGCCCGGATGTAATTCTTGTTGCCAGAAAGTGATGACCAAAGTGTGCTGCCCGTGCTCAAGTTTGGGTCTGGGGGTGGGTCTGCATGCAGCTGCGTTAAGCGAGTCAAGCGTGTCTCCAGCCTGCTGGTCTCCAAATATTGCTTGTCCACAGTCTTCCGCCTCGCGCGATGAAAGAAGTCGGTATGATTGCGCTCAGCACCAGTATGGTCGTTATAACCTGGGCGGCTTTTGTAACATGTCTCGCAGACTCGATACCACAAGCCACGCACAGGCTCATGTTGCGCGGATCTTGACAGCCTCATTTGATACAACGTGTGCTCGTCGCAGAATAGCTTTCCACAATGCCTGCAATTCACTTGACCTGCCACGGCACCCAATCTCCTCCCGCAGAGCGGATCCGAGCAGGCGTCATAACCAGTAGGGCGTTGCCAATGCGCTCTTGTGATAATGTCATCTGGATTAGGCGGTGTATCCACCGGTCGAGGGGGCGGCGCAGGCGATACGTTGCCACTGCCCTGCCTTTGCGACATAGTCCCAACCGGCGCAACATCGTTGTTAGACTCGAAAACCTCCAGCCCTCGCAGTTTCTGATTCAGTATTTGGAGAGGCTGGAACTTCTTTGCCTTGACCATCTGTTGTTTGAACCAAGTCTTCGCTTCATCCTGCTCGATCTCTTCCAGATTTGCGTGGGTGTCGTCGATATGCCTGCAGCACAGTCAGGCGTCATTCGAGCGGGTTATCTTCTCAGCAGAAGGCAGCTTACCTACCTATTCAGCTGAAGCAGTGTCATCATCTCCTCGCTGCATATCGGACCTGAGCAGACACAGCATCAGCACCACACATCAAATGCCAAAGCTATATCCTGATCCACCTACAGACCATCCTCGAGCTCGCTTGCGCTGCCGCATGGGCAGGGCCATGCTCGTCGAGAGCCACCCTCGATATGATGTCCTCATTTTCGGTGATCGGTGTACTGGACGTCTGCGAGCTTAGAGAGACTGAGCTGTCCGACGGCGATAGCAGGCCAGTAGGTCTTGGTGGTAGCGGTTTCGAGGGCAATGGAGGGGCCAAGGACTGTCCTGTCCCGAGCACTCTCCCGCCGCCCAGGCTTCTCCTAGAAGCCATATCAAATCCGTCCTCCTGTCGAGCCCATGGCAAGCTTGGCAGGCCGCTTCAAATCAGCTCGAAGCCAGTCGCGTTGCAACTTGCCACGAGTTGCTGGCTAGACTTGCTCGAGACAGGACGGTCCCAGCTGTGCGGGCCGCGATGCGTGATGCGGGAACCCGGTAGGCGCCACGCGAGCGACGACGATCATGGAAGAGAGTTCAATTGACAGAGTTGATGGCCGCGGACATCTTTGATGGAATGTCCTTGATCTCATGTCACCGCAATATGTGGAATATACTGATGAGTAAGAAGCATTACCGAGCAGCCTAATCACCATGCGCTAGGTGTTGGATATATCGAACCTGTCGCGCTTGCACATGGGATCCAGATCTACATGTAAAATCCACCTTGATTTGTAAAACACACAACGACATTTGGCGATCTGAGCTCGGGCTGGGCTTTCACATGCGAGCGTTGGATCTCCGCAATCTGCTTCTGCTGTCTTACATACATACCTTAGCCTGCTCGCATTTCACTCCTCCCATTCTTCACGACACTTCACAGCATCATGGGTCACAAGTTCCCAGAAGTGCAAGGCGGCGGGTCCCTGATCCTCGCCTGGCAGGTCAAGAACAAGAAGGTACTGGTTGTTGGCGGCGGCGAGGTAAGCAGCCTATCGTCCTCGTCACAGCTTCGATTGTTGACGTTGACAAGCAGCTCAGGTCGCAGCAGGCCGTGTCCTGAACCTGCTGAACGCCGATGCCAAAGTCACAGTCATCAGCCCTCGGGAAGGCCTAAACCCAGAAGTCGCACACCGCATCGAGCAGAAGCAGGTCGAATATGTCGATCGATTGTTCGAGCCCACTGATCTGGACGATCCGGCCATAACAATGGTGCTCACTGCTGTGGACGATCCGGAGGCTTCATCGCGGATATGGAAGCTTTGCAAAGAGAAGCGGATAGCTGCCAACATCGCGGATGTCCCGCCGGAATGCGATTTCTATTTTGGCAGCGTGCATCGAGATGGGCCGTTGCAGATCATGGTGAGCACGAATGGCAATGGGCCCAAGATGGCAAACATAGTGCGACGCAAGATTGCTGCGAGCCTGCCACCCAACATTGGCGATGCCATTACGAAAGTTGGTGCGCTGAGAAAGAAGCTGAGGGTGGTCGCGCCAGGGGAGGAGCAGGGGCCCAAGAGAATGCAATGGTATGTTCACCATCGGATGTGCAGTGCTATGTGCAGGTACTGACAGGACGCAGGATGTCGAAAGTGTGTGTGAAGTGGAGCTTAGAAGATCTATGCGAGATGGACGAAGAGGATATGAACGCCCTCCTGAACTATTACTCGCCAGACCAAGTGCCGAGTCTGAACGAGGTACGACTAGGAGACGAACCAGGCGTGCCGTCTTTCGATGGATCATTCGGTTGGTCGTGCGTGGTATGAGCGGTAGTCCAACAGTGCGAAAGTCATGCCGATACGAATTTTGTACCATACAGTGATGTAGATATGTTCGACGCCAACAGCTAGTCCGTCTATGTAGTATGCTTCCTTGCCTGATAATACAACTCGACCTTCATCTTACATCTTCACCGCAACACCCTCCCCGCTGCTACCCCACCATGTCCTAACCTCAAACCTCCGTCAACATGACTTCTCCCACCTCCCCCAACCCCGGCGGCAGACCCTACTACGAAGGCGACGTCGACTTCGACCAACTAGCCGCGCACGACGCCGCCTTCGCCGCCATCATCCTACCCGCAAAACAGCAACGCAAAATCGACTTCCAAAACCCCGACGTCCTCCAGTACGCGCCCCCAACCCCATCACCCCCCACCACCACACCACTAACCCGGCCCCCACCCAGTCACCTAACCAAAGCCCTCCTAACCCACGACTTCCACCTCACCCTCACCCTCCCACCCGACCGTCTCTGCCCGCCCATCCCCGTCCGCTGGAACTACACCCACTGGATCCAACAACTCCTCGACACCACCCCCGCAACCTCCACAGCCGACTCCTACGACCCGACCCGCGAGGTCCTCGGCCTCGACATAGGCGTCGGCGCATCCTGCATCTACCCCCTCCTGGCCTGCGCCACGCGCCCGAAATGGCGCATGCTCGGGTCGGAAATCGACCGGCACTCGCTGGCCTGGGCGCGCCGGAACGTCGAGGCCAATGCGCTGCAGGCGAGGATCAGCCTGGTGGCGTCCGAGCCCGACGATCCGCTTGTAGCGCTGCAGACACTGGGGTTGGAGCGGCTGGATTTCGTCATGACGAACCCGCCGTTTTACGCTTCGGAGCGCGATATGGCGACCGCGTATGCTAGCAAGGCTGCGCCGCCGTTGGCCGTCTGCACGGGGTCGGCCAACGAGATGATCTGTGAGGGCGGCGAGGTCGGGTTCGTCTCGCGCATTATAGAGGAGAGTTTGGTGCTCAGGGGGAAGGTGCAGTGGTATACGGCGATGATTGGGAGGCTACCGAGTCTTCATCAGATTGTGGCGAAGCTGAAGGAGGTGAAGATTACTAATTTTGCGGTCACGTCTTTGCAGGCGGGGTATAGGACGAATAGGTGGGCTATCGCTTGGAGTTTTGGGGAGCATAGGCCGAGGCATGATGTGGCGAGGCATGGGGGGTTGGTGCTTGCTGTGCTGCCGCCGCCAACGGCTCAGACGGTTGTTGCTCCGTCGATGAGGGCGAGAGCGGCAGGCGAGAGGATCAATGAGACGATTAGGGAGCTCGACGTGAGGTGGCAGTGGCGGGAGAGTGCGCTGACTGGGGTTGTTGAGGCAAGGGAGAATGTGTGGTCACGAGCTGCGAGACGGAAGAAGAAGTTTATGCAAGCGCGTGTGGCTGAGGGACGGGGGCAAGGGGATGAGGAGTCTGATGACGAGACGGTGGCGCTTGCTGTCAAGATTACCTGCGAGGATGAGAAGGTGGATGTGCGATGGCTGCGAGGCACGGATTATGTGCTCTTCACATCTTTCTGTGGGACGCTGAAGACTGCTCTTGCGGCAGCAAAGCAGTGAGTTCTGCTGAGGCGGAAGCCCCAACGCGTACTTCGCCTCTATGCCTCGAGAGGCGAGGGTGGTCAGCTCAAGTTGGCTCGATAGTCTGCTGACCCAAAGCCGGCTACGGTCGAGTCAAATGTGGTACTCATGCCATTTCCACGCTTTCCCAACCTCGCCCACCTACCACTTCGCCTCCTTCCTCCCCAAAAACTCCTTCAAAATCCCCACTCGCTCCTCAACCGCCGCCAGCCAATCCCCCAACTCCTTATCCACCCTCGCCTGATCATCGCCCAACTTTCCATAAAAGTCCTTCCGATACGGCGTCGCACTCATAGCAGCAGAGAAAATAGGCTTGATGACAAACGAATGGTATTGCTTCAGCGTGTTGCCGTAGGCGTCGCGGAAGGAGCCGGACAGTTCTTCGGTGGGGTTCGAGAGGTTCCTGCGCAGGGCTTGGGCTGTAAAGTCGAGGGCTCTGGAGAGGAAGCGGTCAGTGGGTGGTGGAGTGATTGAAGGAAGGTACATAGCGCGCACCGAACCAACCAGACAAGACCTTCAGTCGCCGTGTGCTTCTTCGTCTTCAACTCGTTCCTGACAAGATCCTGCAGCGTGTCCGAATCAACCGGTGCTTCGAGCTGCCTGTCCCGGATTTTCTGTCCGCAAAGCAACACATCAGCACATCTTCGCACGGCCAACCGAGCGACGTCCCCCTTACCTTGATATTCCCCGTCATGTCCTTCTTCACGGGACTGAACGCCACACTGCCCAGCACATCAAACAGATTACTCAGCGACTCGGAGGCCTCGAGGAACTTGGTCGTGTCGATGGCATTGTCCTTGCTCGCATTGACGGGCACCGATGCGAACGAGACTTTGTTGTCGAAGTACGTGCCGCCGGGCGGGAAGGCTTGGCCGGACATGGTAAGTTGGATCTATGAGTAAGGTACTTATGTGAGTATGGCCGCGTGAAGAGTTGTATATAATAGAGCGGTTGGGGGGAGTGTCGACAAAGGTAAAGGTCCCTAAGCTCAGGTAGGTAAAGTAAAGTCAAGCTGGCTGCTGGACCCTGGTCGCCTCAGACACGGATTGCACGAGCGCTAACAACAATGGTGGGGCTATGCGGTATGAAGCGGAAGTGCATTGAAACCATGGAACCTGAATCTGGCTGGCCATCTGGGCAACCTTGGACTGCCCTGATCTGACCAGACGATCAGCTGACGACGCGGCACGATGGACAGTCCAAGCTCATCACGACTTGCATGCAGGATAGCCGTCCGTCTTCAGCTGAGGCATCGCTTATCGGCACACCTATCGATAAACAAGACAATCAACCCCGCCATCATCGCGGGGCACTGTTCATCACAGTTCCTGATGCAAGTCCAAGGCAGACTTATACATGTAGGCAGTATGGCAATTAGAAGATACCTACCTAGGGTACAGGTACATAGCCGTAAATGTATGCTTATATGACGTGATATTGCGATTCAAGTCATCGGTTGCACGGTCTCCAGTGAATCTTCCTCCTCCATCGCGTCCACTCCTCCAGCAATCGTCTCATAATCCCTCATGGCCAGCCTCTTCAAAATCGCCGCCATTCCCGGCGACGGCATAGGCCAAGACGTCACAGCCGCCGACCACCGCCGACCACCGCGTCCTCACCACTCTTGAAATGGTCCGCTGGCTCGGTAGAGGCGAGCTTGACGGCGTGGCCGATAAGTTCATGGATGCCATCGAAACTATGACTGGCAACCCTGAGCCCAGAACGAAAGACGTGGGCGGGACAGCCGACACTGAAGGTGTTACCGAGGCCGTCTGTCGCGAGATCGAGAAGGTGTTTGGCGGACGGTAGGACCCGACGAGGCTCGACTCGGTCGGATCGAAACTCTTCACCAGCGTCTCCAGTGTTGAACAAGCTCTCGCAATCGAGAAACAACATGTTCAAGTAATTTTTGCCCATCAAATCATGCCTGTTCATGCCCGTCCATGCTCACCCTTGAAAGATCCTGTTCAGCAACTCCTCCTCCTGCATCTTGACCAACTTCCCAGGCACGACCTTCGTCCCCACCCGAAAACCCTCCCAAGGCCTACTCCCAAAATCCTTCAACGGCCAAACAATCTGCACCGCCTTCCCATTAACCAAACTCATCGAAATCGGCCCATACGTATTACTATCCCTCGTCGCCCGCCAATTATCCCCTTCAATCCACACATGCCCCTCCGGCACCCTACACTTCCCTCCCCAGCGATCCCAACTCGTACTCTCCGGCAAATTCGCCCCATCCCTCTCCCTCACAGGTCTCCTCTTCCGATCCAATATCACGGTATCACCAGGCAACGCTATGATTCGCTTAACCGCTTCTTTGTCTGGGTGGTAGGGGGAGTAGAAGCGCACGACATCTCCGCGCTGGAGGTTGTTGCGGAGATTGTGGCGTCGCCACCAGACCCAGTCGCTTTGGCCGGTTTCGTGGTATTTGGGCGAGAGGGACGGGGTCATGGAAGTGCCGGTTATGCGCGTGAATTCGTAGTAGTTGTCGGTGAAGAAGATCCAGCTGGTTATGAAGCCGACGGTCCAGAGCCCGACTCGGATGGGAGGGCGGCGGAGCATGGTGGTCCTTGGGGGAACCTTGGCGTTGCTGATGGTCAGTTGGATCGTGAGACTCCGAACTTCACCTTGGTTGAGTTCAGTGCCGCTAGCCTTCCGTTAGCTGCCGCTCCTTGTCGCCAACCATGTGGGGAAAGGAGAACACTGCCTCGACCTTTTCTCACCAACACTAATGTACTGAGGTATCTCCTGGCTTGTACACACCTTGGACGCCAATGCGGTCCCAATGATCTAGCAAGGCAGTCTCTAGTGCGTGTTCCGGCCCCCGTAAATAGAATGCTTTGCAGGACCAGGTAGAGACGAATACCTCCTGAAGGACGAGGCGCTCGTAAGAGCCCAGGCGTCCATCTTCGCACCCATGTTCTATCTGGACAATCGGATCTCACCAACTTGCGGAACACCGATACATCAGCACGTTGTGACGGCTTGCGAAAACGGGGAGGGCTAACATGGCATGTTCAATAGTAGGTCGTGTCGTGGCTGCACTACGTTGCTTCTTGAAGAGCGCAGACAGGTACGGTCCTTTCATAATCGATATCATGATACCCGGAATCTCCTCAGGACTTGCTGGGCAAAGAAGAACAATTATGTGGTCGCCCAACTTTACGGCCAAATGCTGCCGCAAAAGACCGGATCTGTTGCAGCAACCTGGAAGCCACGCATCCCTGTCGAAGCCTTCGCGCCGATCGAAACTCTATATCTCTAATGACGCCAACCAGCTACTGTACAGGTTGTGAACGCCACGATTACCCGAAGGAGTGATTGCGATTCACGGCACAGGTTCCACATCTGCATGTCGAGCTGCGGCGTTTCGTCATGCTATGAGGCTGATTGAGCCCGCATCTGCCACCATCTTTCTGTTAATACTGGCAAGTTATCTCTCTGTTCTCCTCATTTCTAGCTGTCTCGTACTCCATCAAAATCAAAAAGGCAACAAGGTAGAGTCAAGATGCGGGTCCTCGACAATTCAATGGTCAATCTGGAGGTATTCCCTGTTAAGTCCGGGGAACAAGTCCAACAAGATGCTCAAGAACAGGCTCAGGGAGCGGCGAAGCAGACTCAGGACTCGGTCCAAGGCGCGGCTCAACAAGCGCAGAGCTCTGCAGAATGTGTGGCCAAACAGGCTCAAGATACTGCACAAGATGCAGCAAGCAATGCCCAGGGCACAACACAGAGCTACGCTCAGGAAGCTCAGCAGAAAGCATCAAGCCTCCAGGAGCAGGCGGGGCAATATCAACAGCAAGGTGCAGACTACGTGAAGGATACGGAAGACGCTGCCCATCAACAGGGCAAGCAGTATGTTGATTCAACGACCGAATCGGCCCACGGCATGGCGAAAGCCTACCTGCCTGAAGGTGCTCATGGCTATGCTGGACAAGCGGTCGATTATGCCGGCAACTTTGCGCAACAAGGGGGTTGGCGCGGTTGGTGGAACAGTCAAATATCTTGGAGACACTGTTGGCAATGCAGTATGCCATCGATACTCATGACTTTTAAACAACTTTCACTGACCGCTTCTTAGGAATACGAGACTGTTGCGTGAGTAGGCAAGACTGGCTACAATCTGGCCGGTGGGCTTAGTGGTGCCGTGACTGGTAGTGGTAAGCAGGCTGAAGATTCGGCTGAGCAGAAGGCCAACGACACAAACAATGAGGCGACCGGAGAGGGTACTGCGAATTCATGAGTATGAAGCATATAACGATTGTGCTGTGTCGGGAAGCTCAAAGCTGAACTTAGAGGCGTACTCATTGCGGCTTTCCTCTCCCAGGTCCAGATCGCGCATTGACATTGGACACAATATACGCCTTGAAAGCTTTAGGCTTCATCTCCCGAGCGGAGACGATATGCCAACAAAGTGATGCTGAGAAAGCTGTTTTCAAGCTCATGCAGAGACGCGCTTTTGCCTTCGACAATGGCTCAAACACTAACAACTGCGCCACATGATAAGGTATACTTGATTACCACTTGCGTTTCAAGAATATTGCACGCTGGTACGACACATCGTAGCATCTGTTCACAACCGCAGCTGCAACTAATTGATGCTTATGCATCACCGTTGGCGGGTAGGAGTCGGTGGGTGGCAGCTCCAGGCAGCAGCAGCAGCAGACCAGGCGTTTTGGTGGATGTCGTACCAGGTAGTCTCACAGCCACGCCTCGCAGAGGACTGGAGGACATGAATGAGTTTACGAATGAGCAGCATCTCGAACCACGAAGGCTACGATCGGTTGATGCGGTAGATGAAACTCAGCATAGCACGGTCAGGCCGTTAGACAACGGTTCACTGGAATTGAATCGAGTCGTCAGCTACAATTTGTCAATCTTGCACGTGATTGCATCCGTCCGTATCGAGAGAACAGGTTGATCGACCATCATGGCAGACACCAAAACCAATGCCAGTGATCGGACCCAGGATATGCTGGTGGACAGCGAAGTTGATTGGGACGAGGAGACGAACTCAGAAAATGGCGATGGCATGTTTGATATGTTCATGGCCCAAGTCAATACGGAGGTCGAAGGCGGCGATGGCATCTTAAGTATTGGATGCTTACCACCGAGAGCTTGAACGAGACTTCGGTGAAGGAAGTGGGAGTCATGAGGTTATGTCAGGAGACGTGCGTATCCGGCGGGAAGAAGACGATGAAGAGAAGGAAGATGGAGGTGTTTCTGAGCTTGATGATTCGGATTTTGATCAAGATGTCGAATCGCACTCAATGCGTGGCTTTTCGAATGTGTTGGTCCGAGCGAGGATAAATCACTTTTCAAGCAAAGGTACCCATCAACGGGCCACTGATATTTAGTGCCCAATCCGCACGTCACCATCGACGCTTTGAAAAAGTCAGACGACGGCGCAGAGACAAGGGGTAAGAAGAGGGTACCGGCGATTCGGAGCATATCCAAGAATCTGGAGAGATTTCCGGTCGATTTTGACCAAGCTTTTGCTTCTGGCGTTGAAAATGAAGTGCTGATTCTCGTCCCTTGGTGCAGGATGGCATTCTAGATGCGCAGAATGCGAGAGCTTGACAGTGAGTACAAGTGCTTTGTGCTGCGATCGTGCTTCCGGCGGCCTATTGTGCTTGGGGATGGAACGTTTGAATGGCTCCGGAAAGCAGAGAATAGAGCTTGGATGGTTGGCGACCTTTCGCAGCCTTTGCATCGTATCTGTATCGTCTGGTCGACTGAAGAGGTTTAAAAGGAAATTTCCGCAGAGCCCGGCAGAAAGATCGCTTCTTGAGCGGGTTGGAGTCGATGGGGGCTGTTCAGGGTAATGATACTGAATGATTAAGACACTCAAGGCTGGCATCCATGTCGCCTCAGAGAGTTGACCATCTACCTTACTTTGTGATGATCCCAATGCCTACGTCCCGAATGTGCCATCCGACATGTCGATTGCCGTCAGATGTTGACGGTCCTCCAACTGTTCCACAAGGATGCGGATGAAGTGAAAATGCAGATAACGTGGTGCTTGCGGCACCGCACCGAGATTGTATGGTACCCCAGCTATCTTGACCGTAGCACTCATCCAGCAGGTTCCCTCGCTGTAGACAACTCAAACAATCGCAATCAACAAAGAAGTTGCAAATATGAGAATCATAACGCCTAAGTTGGATTTATGTGTAAAAGTGGAGCAGTGACGCAATGGTCAGCTTCAACTAGGTAAGGCAGGTTGGGCAGGTTAGTACTGGGAACTGCAAAGTATATCCAATGCACATGCGCGTCGGTGTTGCGTTGTATCCTCAACTCCTCCAGCGTCTGACTTGACCACAGGTCCATCGTTCGGGCTTTCCAGGTGTACATACCTAACCTCAGATGCTCCCGTCGCGCCTGGATTCACGTCATCCAGTTGTCCTAGTCAACCTGCGCTTCCCCCATCCCCACCAGATCTGAGATCGCCAGGCTGGACTGGTACAAACAGGGATATCTGGCGCGCCCAATACACTATTGGCCATATCTGCGACCATGGGTATAATTGGTAAGACTGAGCATGTCTCCCCGGAAGAACAGCAACGCCACGTGAATGAAGGGCCTCTCGACCGCCATGGCGACGAGGATCGAGATCTCAAGGACAAGCTCAGGCATCCGTTCCCAGGGCTTAGGCAGAAGCTCAAGGGCACCCACCTTCATGATATGAAAATAGGAGCCATCCATTTGAAGCATAAAATTGGCAAGTATGAAAACCTTTTCAACCAAAACCATCGCCATGACGAGGAACATGAGCAGGCGACAGACGCCAAGCGGACCAAGATCGCAGAAGGCCATCGTTTCCAGTCATTCGCTCCAGAGAGGGATGGCAACCGGATCAAGTGGTATATTGATGGGCGGGACTACTTCCATGCTGTCTCCGTGGCTCTGGAACGCGCCAAGGAGACCATATATATTGCAGACTGGTGGCTTTCGCCAGAGCTGTTCCTGCGAAGACCACCGGCCGCCAACCAGCATTGGCGCTTGGATACCGTGCTCAAACGCGCTGCCGAGCGGGGTGTCAAGATCTACGTCAACGTCTACAAAGAAGTGGAAGCGGCAATCTCATGCAACAGCAAGCACACGAAGCATGCCCTCGAGGCACTTTGCCCAGAGGGCAGTCCAGGCTACAATAATATTGTAGTCATGCGGCATCCGGATCACAATGTCTTCGAAAATGCTGGTGACATGACGTTCTATTGGGCTCATCACGAGAAATACATCGTCATCGACTATAACCTGGCCTTCATCGGCGGTCTGGACCTGTGCTTCGGACGCTGGGATAACAGGCAGCATCCATTGGCGGATGCGCATCCAGCTGGGGTTGATCAAGAAATCTGGCCAGGTCAGGACTGGAACAATAATCGAATCATGGACTTCCAATCCGTGTCAGACTGGAAGAGCAACGAAGTATCAAAGGCGGAGTACGGTCGTATGCCTTGGCACGATGTTGCCATGGGCGTCATCGGACCTTGTGTGTACGATATCGCGGAGCATTTCGTCTTGCGATGGAACTTTGTCAAACGCGACAAGTACAAGCGAGACGATAGATACGATTGGATTACTTTGACTGGACGAACGGGTGAGGACGAGGATCTTATTGGCGTCCAGCGGCCGAAGCATCCAGTGGGAGACTACATTCACCACCCGTTGTCGCCATTAGAGCACAAGACTGGCAACCCCAGGCAGGGCCGCCTTGTTGCCAATGACTCAAGAGAAGCTAGCGGCGACGACGAAGCCTGGCACGACGCTCAGGAAGACGTGGATGAGCACGGCTATACATCCCACCAGCATCGTTACGGCCACGGCGCAGGAAAGAGATTCGACGAGTTCAGAAAAGATCGCGAAGGCTTCATGGAGCAGCACGACCCGGGTGACAAGTTTGACCAGTTCAAAAAAGAACAAGAGGACTATTGGGAGAAGCACGATCCTCGTGACAAATTTCACCGTCCAAGCTTCATGCAGAATAAGAGCGAGTCCGGGATGCCAGCCAATGCCAGCTCGCCCAAGCAAGCTGAGGACATGGACAACAAGCAGGAGAACTCAATGATGACCGGAAACAATCCCAAAGCGGAGGGTACTGTCACTGCATCTGGCGGCGTCACGGAGAAGTCCAAGGCTTACACCTCGGAACTGTCTGGAACTGCTAAAGCCGTCGACGGCCAGGGCAGTGTACACGCTCAGGTCGTACGAAGCTCTGCAGATTGGTCTAGTGGCATCTTGACGGAGCAAAGTATCCAGAATGCTTACTGTGAAATCATACGTGGCGCTAAGCATTACGTATATATCGAAAATCAATTTTTCATTACTGCAACTGGCGATAAGCAGGCGCCGGTACACAACCTGATTGGAAAGGCCATCGCAGATGCTGTCGTGGCAGCAGCCAAGGAGGGCCGGAAGTTCAGAGTCATCATCATGATACCCTGCATTCCAGGATTCGCGGGAGATCTGCGAGACGACGCTGCAACAGGTACGAGAGCGATCATGGATTATCAGTACAAATCCATCAACCGTGGCGAGGAGTCTATATATGGCAAGATCAAAGCAGCCGGTGTCGATCCGACGCAATATGTTTTCTGCTTCAATCTGCGATCGTACGACAGGATCAACAAGACACCTGCACTTAAGGAGGCAGAGGAAAAGAGTGGAGCTTCGTACCAAGACTTGCAGCGAGCGCAAGCAGAAACTGTTATGCCAGAAGGGGTCCACGGCGCTAAGGGTGAGGGCGATCCAGCGCATCCGGACGTCGAGAATCGACCTGCTATCAGCAACGAGCGCGAGCAAAAGCGCGAGAGATTAGAAAATGCTCTGAAAGACACTGGACTTGGTACTGATGGCAGACAGTCAGACGTCGTGAGTGAATGGTCGATTGCCAAGGATGCCATGCTTGGTGAGAAGAAGGTCAGCGAGGAACCCTGGCGAGGCAGGGGCGGCGAGAAGGATGGCGGTAATGATCCGGAAAAGGCGGCGCAAGAAGTGGCGAACTTCGTCCAGGAGGAGTTATACATCCATGGCAAGGTAAGTCATCTTGTTCTTGAGCGATTATCCATTTGGTTTTGACTTAGCAAACAGGTTCTTATCGTCGACGATCGGGTAGTAATCTGCGGATCCAGCAACATCAACGATCGCTCCCAGCTCGGCTTCCACGATTCAGAACTCTCCATAGTCATGGAGGACACCGTTCCTCTACAGTCCAAGATGAATGGTGAAACATACACTGCTGGCCACCACGCTGCCACCCTCCGCCGCATGCTCTGGCGCGAGCACCTTGGTCTCCTTCCTGCCCAAGACCTGGACGCCACAAACGACCCCAACGCACAGCCTCCAGGCGATATTGAGAACGACTGGTTCCAGAACGACGAGTACAATGACTTTGTCGCCGATCCGCTCTCAGATGAATTGTGGAAGACGTGGACAGATCAGGCGACCCTCAACACGCAGATCTTCAGGCATCTGTTCCATGCTGATCCAGACGATAATGTCAAGACCTTCGAGGAGTATGACCGTTTTCTAGGTGCTAAAGGGAGTAGGAAGGCGGGCCATTTGTATGATCCGTATCAGCCGGTTGATCATGTGAGGCAGGAGTTGGACAAGATCAGGGGGCATTTGGTGTGGATGCCGTTGGAATTTTTGAGGGATGCCGAGATGGCGGAGAAGGGTATGCAGGTGAATAGTTGGACTGAGTCGGTTTATACTTAGGTGAGGTCGGTGAGAGGCCATAGATTAAGAGCTGTATGCAGTCCCCGTTACGAAATAATGATAGTGGTGTTTCTCTCTAGGCTTTAGTGCGAAGCGGCTAAATGTTGCTGACATGAAATCGTCATTAAACCTACATGCGCCAGGCCAGACATGCCTCCGCAAACGCCAGACGCCTGTCCCTCGCATCTCCTAGATCAACGCCAAAGCCGCCGAGAACGCAACAAACCCCACAACAGCTCCCGCCCCCATCATCGACACCGACGTCGTGCTCCCCGCCCCTTGATACGGCACCGAACTGGCACTCGCACTCGGGCTCGGCACCACGGGCGGCGTATTACTCGCCGCCGCAGGACTGCTCGTCGGCTCGCCTCCCTCCGTACAATTACAATGCGGGCTCGTGCCATTCGGCGCCGTGCCATTGCTCATCAAAGGCGTGGTGGCATTCATCACCGGCCCGCCGGGGTTGGTGCCGTTCACGACCGGACACACGCCCGTGGCATTACTCGCGAAGGGAGTTCCTGAGTCCGGGTATACTGTGCCGTTCTTTGCGCAGGCGGCGAGGCCGCTCAGGGCGCCGCAGGAGGACCAGCAGGTTGCGGAGCTGTCGTCTCCGGGCTCGCCGGCGAGGTTGTCGTTGCCTTTTGAGGGGGGGTTGTTAGTTGGGGGTTTTGGTGGAAGGGGGAGCCGGGGGGGATTTACAGTTTCCTGCTTGGCCTACGCGGTTGGCGTCGCAGCGGATGATGATGTTGCTGCCGGTGCCGGTGCAGTATGCGGCGTTGGGCATGTCGCAGGTGATGGTGCCATTGCTGGTGATGGTGTAGCCGGATTGCGCGAGGGACAGGGAAGCGAAGGTAGTGGCGATGGCGGTGGTCAGATGCATTTTGGATTGAGTCTGCACTTGCGATGGCGTGGTTGCTTTCTGACGGGTGTGGAGGTCGCGTGGGTGCAAGAGGTCAACTTAAAGGGTGAAGTAGGGCGTGAGATCATATCGAGGAATGCTTATATGGAGAATGTAAACAGCGGCTCAGAGGAAAGAACGACCCACTCTTCCTTCCAGATGCCACTGACAACATTCGAATATTACTCAGACTCGAATGAGCAATCAGAAACATTAGATAGTTGCGTGTTTGTGCAGCTGTGGCAGCGTGAATATATCGCGAGACAAAGCATCGCGGTCTCACCAGCTGTAAGCCATTGTTCCTTCCCCTCCTCGTGTAACACCATACCCAAGCCAACTATCATAAGTGATGTTACAAGCTCTAGACCCAGGGGGTGGCGACGGCTCATGGCCGCGAGTTGCATGCCAGGGAGATCGATCGAGCCATGACACGCTATGAGCAATCGCCAACGGTTTTTCGGCATTCAATTACTGTGGTATCAACATTGTTCCAAAAGTCACCCATCCACCCAAGTGTCTTCGTGCAACCATTTATCCTACGTGCCCTCACCATTCTCATTACCACTCCGCCTCTGAGCCTGCACAGCCAGGTCTCTCAACCTCCTACTCAACAGACTCTCATTGCCAGTCCCACTTACTTGTCTTTCGCGACTAGTGTCCCTACCAAAATTGAACGGATCCTCTAGCCTTCTCCAACCCTTGCCCTCGCCAAACGCGTCTCCGTGTCTAGGTACTGTCGGACTCGCCAAAGCTGATCGCGGAGAGACTGTCTCGTCGGAACGCTGCGAGTCTATATCCATGATTGAGGTCGCGTTGCTCAACTGTCGGCTGCTTGGTCGCGATTCTAGTGGAGACATCTGGCGAGAGACGTGGAATGGCAGAGGTTGCATCGGCAAACTAATGTCGGCGTTCTGCTCGTACGCAGCAGAAGGCAACGAGCGGGCCAAGTATCGGCGGTGGTCCCAGTCGCCTAGGCTCGATGTGTCGATATTGCTCTTTCTTGCGATCACGTCTCTGCTCGCTTGTGCGCTGGCGACCCCGACATTCGAGTCCCTACCAGCCTTGTACACGCTGTATCTCGGCTCCGGCATTTGTATCTCATTCCGCAGCTTCTCTTTGCCATCTGGTACTCTGTTCGCAAACACAACCCTAACAGACTTGTAAAGGAAGTATCTACCTTTGCTCGGGCAGCATATATGCAAATGGATCAAGTATCGCAGCATTGGCCGATCATTGGGATCGTCGCTGCCACTGAGAGCCGCTTCAGGCCTGTCTGTGCCGAAGTTCCTCCGTGATGTCAAGGGCATATCGATGACGGGTCCGGCGGAATAGCTTCTCTGTCGTATGAATGTCTTCTGTCCAGCCCCCATGTCTGACAGGTCGTACGGAACCAAGAACAGCTTCACTGCAGTCTTGTTCGGGTTCTTGAGGACAATTTGCAGCTGACCCTGCTGAGGTATGCGGTAGCTGCCCCCAGAAGGTGCTCTAGGTGATCCTGAACGCCGTTTCTGCTTCTGCTTTTGCTTTTGTCGCCTTCGTCTTCGCACCTGCGCATCTGAACCTGACCCGTCGTCGCGTGTTCGAGAGCTGGCACGGCTGCCTTCATCGCTCAAAGCTGCATGTAGCCTGTGCCTGCGCTTCTCAGTCGCAGCCTCTTGGTTTGGTAGATTGTGCTCAACGTCGATGAGACCCACGTAAGGACTTGGCTGCTCAGTCGTCATTGACGACGGATTGCTGTAGAACACCGCAGGAAACGGTATGGTAACATGCGGAGGACACCTCAGATTGGGCTTGCAATCGCCTTTACCAAGCACTCCAATTTGCGCCACAAAGTTAAGTGGCTTTGATGGTGTCGTGGACATTCGACCTCTGAGGATCGACTCCTCGTATGAGCCTACCATCGGGGCGCGGTGGAGGGGCGACTCGTTCATGGATGGTCGCCTTGATCGTGGTAATGGTGAATGCGGCAGGCTCTGAAAGGTGTTCAATGATCTCCTCGGCTGATGTGCCTGGCACGGGAAGGAACGCTCCTGTCGCAAGGCAGGAGGCTGGCGATATCGATAGTCCCGTGCTGATGCTGGGTACCCAAGCCCAGATTGCGCACGAAGGAAAGACTGTGGCGAAAAGGTGTGTCGTCGTGACTTGTCCGGACTCCTTGACTTTCCTCTTTGTTCTGGCTCTGGGGTGTCGGGTCGAGATGATTGCACCAGAGGACTTGTTGGTGGCTTGTAAGCAAAGCTTGCTGCCAATGATGCGTTGGACGCAGCTCGGGCACGTTGAGGCTGCGGAATTGCTACGCCCAGCCGATCAGGACTTGGTTGTCGTCGCCATTCTTCCCGCGCTTGCCTAAACACTGCACGTGGGAAGTCTGGGTGCCATGGCGCTGCAGGTGATGTAGACAATGCAGGCACTTGTTCTTCTCTGGAGCCATCGACAAATCTCCCAAAGCCTGACTCGGCATGCTCCTTCTCCCTGAAGTCTCCACGATGTAACGCCGAGCGCGGCCTTTCAATCTGCGTACCGATCGATGCATTGTCATTGTGAGCCTCTGGAGATTGTGGTCTACTGTCCGGTGGAAGCGTAGATGTCGCATATGGCAACGGCGAATATGCGTGCCTTCCGTGGACGCTTGGCGGCAGCTCTAGCTCTGGAGAAGTTGGCCTGCTGTCCCTGCTCTTGATTCTTCGTATGAGCTCCTGCCTGTTGATCGGCCCAGCTCTGGCTTCACCGGCTGGCGTCTTGGGTCGTCCGGTATAGTATGGATTGTAGATGGCTGTCGGACTAGTGCTCCCGGGCCTGTCTTCCAGGCTCGCCCTTCTCCCATCGGTGCCATTCTCTTCCTCGTCAGTTTTAGCCCTTTCTGCCATCGAGGCGTCGTAAGGTTCATTGTAGATGGCCATGAAATTGCTCAGAACCACGATGGCTCTGGGCTTATCGTGCTCTTATCAACGGGGAGGAGGGGAGGAAGTGGTGACTGCTGTAGACTGTTTGCTTGCCACCAAGGTTGTACCACGATCAGGATCTCGCCTGACGTGACCACATAAGCGGCGGCGCAAGGCACATATGAGGAATACTACCCTTGGTCTCCAGCAACGATCATGCTCATGTGACGACGTACTCGGGGCTGGTTCGGGCGTGAGGTTTCAGACAAAGGGGGACTTGATGGCGCAGCGTACTTGACCGTAGGATGTATGTACAGAGAGGTAGACAGCAGAGACGGCCAAGTCCCGAGTGAGGAGTTGACTACTCCACTCGGTGTATGGACTCATCTCTTCTCGCAAGCGGAATCCGGATCGAAGCTCATCAGCCTGACACAGTGACACCGCCCGCATGATGCGACTCGGCTCGTGCCCCGCGACTTTTAGCCTGTGCCACTGCAGGTGCATCTCAGATCCGCAACTCAAATCGGCAGAGATCAATTTGCCAACGAAGATCATCCTAGCCAAAACATGGCAGAGATGCGCAAACGTGAAGAGGCCGATGCGCCAAGACCAGATTATCGTCCTGGCGCAAAGAAGCTGCGGCAGCAGGAGGAGAGGAAGAAGCGTGCTGGCGGCTTCAGAGTTGGGCCGCAGAATCTGCCTGATGGGACATACAGGCGCAAAACACAGGAAATCAAGAGGAATTTGATCGAGAAGGCGCAGATCAAGAAGGAATACGCAAAGCTGAAAAGAACGGGCAAGGTGCCGGAGAAGCGAGAGGAGTTGCCAATTCCTGCTTCACTTCGCACCGATGAGGAAAGAGAGAGGAAGAGAGCTAAGGCTATGAACGTCGGCGATAGCGGTAGTGATGAAGGCGACGGCGAAGATATGCCAGAGTCCAAATCATACGAAGTAGCACCGAGTGCAGCACCCCATCCAGACCGACAGAGCCTCATCGACAACCAAACCGCACCGTCCGCGGACGAGGAGAACCAAGCAATGCAGAATCATGAGCAAGCTCCACGGAAAGACCGCAGAGAGCGCAAGCCCAAAGCCCAGCCCTTCAAGCGTGAGCACGAAGCGGCGCTGAAGCGGAAGGCCGAGGCGGAGGAACGACGGAAGGCGCGAGAAGAAGCGGAGCGGCAGCGACAAAAGAAGGTTGACGAGAGGGAGAAGTTTCGTAAGGCTATGGCGAAGGCGAGGACGGGCGGTGTGAATGGGCAAAGGAAGCTGGGGAAGGAGAGTACGGTCTTGTTAGAGAGGGTGAAGAGGATGGTGGGGAGTTAGATGGGAAGATGTTGTGAGTCTTTGAGATGAACTTTGCGTTGCAGCCGCTTTGCGGACGAGCTGTTAGAGGTGTGGGAGCGCTTGCAGATCATATGAGTCTCAGCTGTAGGGACGTGCTGCGTATGCTAGGGAAGAGATGCGTTTTTTGGGCTGTAATACAGCAGTGTGAACCCTGCTAGATTAGCATCCAATTTGACCATCCTTGCGAGGTTTCTGCACATACAACAGCATGACTAGTGTGATGTCAGCTACTTCTATGGACCAACACCGCAAAACGCTTGCTGGGGGTCGCCGAGTCTCCGGCACCCTGAATTACCATATATAACCACAAACCCTCTGTCCACTCACCAAGCAACAGCGAGTACGCAAACGCGGTAAGCACCCATAACCTAGTAGTTAACCACACCTCCCTCTAATCTCCCCAAAATCTTCACATTCGAACCCAAGCTAAATGATTAGTAGTGCGCTTTGCCTCCCCCATTTTACACTGTCGAGAAGACAGACAGAACAAAAAGGGAGCGCTTTAGCTGTTGTCGGAATCAATAGGCAGTACCGCATCTCTAGAGCAAGGCTCGGCTTCCTAATTTTAAGGAGTCTGGTCGTTGCCGGTCTTTCCTAAGACGGAGATGGTTACGTCTATGCTGGCGGGTGTTATAGTTTTCGATGTTGGCGAGCGTACCTTTTACTGTTTTGGGTACGGAGGTACAAAGGGAAGTACAGGACTCTCCTTTTGATCTCGTTGTGTTTGTTTATGACATTTCGGAAAATTGTTGTTTTCAGGATACGGTACACAGCGCAACGGTGGCCTATATCGTCTGCGCATAGTCATGCCTATAAGATGTGATACCTGGCTTCAGCACTTTAGCCACTATTTGCTGGTATCAGCGCTCAGGTCAATGGATTGTGGATAATTTCTGTAGCAGGTGCAGTCGACGTTCATATGCCTGAGGCACCAAGAAGCCGAGATCCTTGTCGAAAGGCTTCAACATACACTGCATCTGATCAGTTCGCCAGAACAGCTTCGGCATCGGGCGGCCCAATCTACGCTACGGAGTTCGTTCGATACCAGCAAGCAGAGAGGCCATAGTGACGCCTGCGGCGCGACTAGCGACAAAACTTCTCCGTATCACGAGCACCGACTAATAAAGCTCCAGCAGCGTTTGACGTCCACCACGAGCAGTAAACTTTGGAGGCTATACGCCAGCGTGATCTCCATGCGCATAAGTTTCTTGTCCAGGAGAATTGACTAGTAAGCAGCAGTAGCTGAATCAGCGCCAATGTAGCGAGCGCCTAGCAGCACAACGAGCATCTCTGTCCACAATTGATGATCGCCAATCCTTGGCCGAGGCTCTGAATGCTGCAATGCTGGCGCTTTGGGCAATCTCAAGCATGCGAACAAATTCCTACCGGCTCCCGAACGCAGCCGAAGCCAACATTGCGACTCAATTACCGAATATCACATCCTCTGCATCACAACGAAAGAAGACTTCGAGAATCTGGATGCCTGAGAAACGTCCGCCACTCCTCGGCTGACCCGTTCCTCAGCCTTACTCAGATGGTCACACATAGCAAGCGCCGGACCAACCCGTAAATGCCTCGGCATGGAGAGTGATTAGCCTGTGATATACTTCAGGTATCCGGATATCCTCGTGACCCATTGGTGCTTGTTGGGATGCCTGGGCCGCCTGTCGCCTCCGATTCCGTGCCCGTGTGTCGCTGCTATTGCCGAGGGTCAATTTCTCTCTGATTCTGCGGCAAGATTCTCTATGACACTATTGAGCACATATACGATAATTGCCGGGGTCCGCGGACGTAAACGCAGAGGCGTTGCAGTATAAAACGGCAAGGTGAGTATCAGATCTTGACAGACTAAATCAGCAAAACCAGGCCTTCCACTGCAAACAACTGGCAACCAAAATACCAACCTCAGCCATCACATCTACACCCATCAAGCCAACATTCATATCGGAACAAGGCCACCTCCGTCAACGCAATGGCTACCCAGCAGCCCACACAATCCAGCACCCAAAATGTGGGCCCCACATCCGGCAATGCCAAACAAGTTCACGGACCGCTAGGCCAGCGAGATGACCGTTACCACAACTACCTAATCGATGCCGGCATGAAAATCAGAAGCCGAACAGGAAGCCGTGCACCACGCTCCAAGCGCACAACTCCCACTGCGTCCGGCGCAGCAACTCCCGCGCGCGACCACTCAACTCACCGCCCAGGCGTAGGATCTCGGACCGCCACGGGACACCACGACCACGAGTACCACAGCTTCCTCATCGATGCTGGAGCCAAGCTGCGCGAGATGGCTTCCCACCATGGCTCTAGGCGACACACGCCTGCGCACTCGCCGGTTCACACGCCTGCGCGCGCCTTGTCGCCTGTGAGGGGTGTTTCGGATGAGCAGTTGCAGCAGGAGAGAGCGAAGGTCGAGGTAAGCCAGCCTCATCGTTCTATCTTTCATGGCCGGCTTGGATGGAGTTTTTAGGGTCATTGTTAACGCGGGTTTCTTGGGAACAGGTACCTGTGATTAAGGAAGAGACTAAGGTGGCGAAGTGAGCGCGGTCGTGAGCAGGGTTTGGGATGCGATATACCCTTTTTGTATGCACGCACGGGGGATTAGCGCTCGCTGTTATGGGTCTGGGAATCTTGAGGGTTTTGAATGACAGCACGGGCGCTTTCTGTACAAGCAAGGGTCCTTTGCGGATAGGTTGGCGAACGAACATTTCCACTCCATCTTTTTCTTTTGCTTTTGGGTATATTCCCTGCGAGGTGGTTAAGGTGGTGTCATTATCTCGGTCCGAAGACGCGCGATGAGGGCGTCTCGTTCGCAGAATCCGACACAGCGGATGGCGGTAGTAGTTATAGCTTCGACATAATCCCAGCCCATCCGAACCAGTCATGAGAAGGCACAACATTCGTGGAATACTGCTCATTCCAATAAAAAATTCCAACACGCTCGTCCGCACACTGGTGATGTGAAGCCGTCCCGACGCCTCGCTCAAAATCGCAGCACAATCATCTCTTCCCAACCCAATCAATCCCTCGCATAAGAAATCTTACTCCTCTTAACGACCTTCCCATCTTCCTCCTCCTCCCCACCACCCACCCTCCTCTTCTTATTCGCCCCACCCACCTTCCCATTCCCACTCCCCACAACGCCCCCAGCAGCAACGCCCTCACTGCCCCTCCCCTCCCTCGGCGTCCTAACCCCCGAAGTTCCCCCCGACTCCACGCCCTCCTGTAGCTGCGCCCTCACACTGCTCCGACTGAATACTCTCTCCTCTTCCCTCACTCTCCCCCTACCCGCACCCCCGACCTTCTTGTCTCCAATAACAACACCCTTGACCCACCCATCGAACCCGCGCACGATATTCCCGCTCCCCGCTGTCTCCTCTAGATAAGCGCACTCGAGTTTGTAGATGTTCTCTTCCACCGCGGCCAATGCGTCGTCGAGTTTCCGTTTCTTCTCCAACGTCTGGCGGAGTGTCGCGCGTAGAGATTCGTAGTACGGGCGGCCGGGTTGATCGGCTGTGGAGGAGGGCGCGGGGGTCGGGCCCGTGGAGGAGGGCGCGGCGTTTTCTTTTTCGGCCATATTGACCAGAGACCATCAGAGCAAATGGTCGAGGTAGCGGAGTGCGATAATGTACCTTATGCGACCGTCAATGATGTCGCGAAACTGGAGGTTGCGACGCGCGATCCGAACGCGGGCACGCTAGCGGCCGCACCATCCGCTTGCATGTGAAGAACTTAAGATCTGGAGAACATAACCGCAGAGGCATCTCAAAAATCTGGTCAGACCTAACGACTGCAATTTCGCTTTTCGGCTTTCCTACTCAAGCCTACACTACTTTTGCTGTACGGAGTGTCCTTGGCTATGCTACTCATGATTCAGCCACTCAATGTAATAGCCACGGCTGATATCCAAATCCTCTCGTCATGCATCACACGCCACACAAATGCGACATCCCATCTTCTCCCGCCCTCTCTACGCCAAAAAGCATGAGGCAACAGTGTACCAAACACCACCAACGCCATGCAAGTATACTCACACCATCAATGCAAACATAACGCGACCAGAACGCTCCAAAGACTGTTGTTTCAACCAACACAAGCGCAACCATCCTTACCCATGTCCAGCAAAATCCGTCACTCAAAGCTCATCTCCACTCCCTTTCCACTCGCACTCCAAGGATTTTCCTCCACCTCCTCCGCACTCACTCGACCCGCACTCCCACCCACAGCTGGACTCGTACTGACAGCCCTCAACTCCGGCCTCGACAGCCTTGAAGGCATATCGTCCCAGCTCGCCGGCTGAGGCTTACCAAAACCGTCGGTAGACTTAGCAGAAGACAGGTACAGACGCGTCCGGACAGGAGACTCCGAGTCGAAGGTCATGGTTACGCCGTCATCATGTTCGTTGTATTCGTCGTAATCTTGAGTCCCGTTCGTAGCGCTTCGAGGGCTGAAATGGCCCTTGATGTCTTTGCCAGTCGTATTCTTTGGCACGCCGTTCGCACCATTGCCTTGAGGTGGGGAAGCCGCTGTGGAAGACTCAATCTTCAGGGCCGGAAGCGTGCTCTCCACTTCCCGGATCGATAGATGCGCCTTGATCTCCTCCAGGTCCGCACCACCTTCCATAGCCAGACTCAATGCCTCACGCCTAACAGCATCAACATCAAACATGACATTGCTCTGTTCCGCCGCCACCCTCTCACTTTCTTGCGCATCCTGTCCCTCCAAGATCTGCGTCTGCCGCTCATCATACGTCTCCCATCCCTTCTTCTGCGCCGCCTTCTTTCGCGAAAAAATGCTCTTCCAGCCTTTCTTTTCCGGCTTTTCGTCCATCTCTCTTCGGGCCTCTTCGATTTCTAAGATCAATTCTCTTTGTCTCTTTTCGTGGTTGTCTGGGTCTGGGTCCTCGATTTCTGTGAACTCCTCGCTGTCCACCATCCATCCCACTTCATGCAAAAGAGTCGGCATCATACCTCTGTACGCCATGTGTCCCGGTACGTCTGCTGTTACATTCACATTCTCGATACCCGCCACGTTTACAGTGGCGAGACCCGCAATGCGCATGATACCTCCGGCAGTGGCACGGAAGAGGTATGCTAGGATCCAGTCATTGGTAGCGTAGCCATTGACGAAACGGCCAGACACCACACTGCGGGCGCGCGTCCATTCATCCACCTTGACCACAACCGGCGAACCAAAGATGAAGACGTTCTGGACCAGTCCAACTGCGCCTCTCTTCGCCAACTCCCTGAGGCAGCTGAAGATGACCCTTGAGCCCAATGAGAATCCAACGAGCGTTACGGGTCTGCACCCTAAGTTTCTGTCGATGAGCGAGTCCGCTAAAATCAAGCCTGTAGCATCAGCTCGCGCTAGTGATACCGTCCAGGGATTGTCAACAATGTATGCAAGCTTCGTCAACACAATCGGCAGTGATAAACCAGCCATCAGCGTAGCCAGGAATGTCGCACCCAGGATTTGTTGTATCGTCTGCGTCAATGCTTCCGTTCCCAAGATTTGGATCGTCTGTCCAGTGCTTTGCAACATCTCCGGCTCCCAGTTCACCGAATAGATATCGCCCATGACAGGATTGACAGTACTGAACGGCAACCGTACGTCATCCACCTTACCCGTCATCCAGCCCGCAACCGTCACAATGAGGTTAGTCCTCTTGTTGTTATAGAGAGGCTTGTACTCAAAGGTCTTGACTGCGCCAGTGCGTCGATTTGCCCCCTTAAGACCGATGCGACCACCTATAAGCGTGCCAGTCGTGCCGATCAAGGCTGCCGCGCCAGTGCCGCCAAGGAATGTGCCAGTGCCTGCTACGCCTATCCCTGTGAAGCCTGCTGCAAGACCTGCGCCAATGACAGGAGCTAGTGCGCCGGCTGATAGACCGATGACAAGGCCGCCGCCGACGGTACAGAGGCCCATGACGACTAGTCGCTTGCGTCGAGCGGCTTTCTCCCGTGCCTTCATGTGCTCGTCCTCATTCCAATTTTCTTTCTCTGCTTCTTGCTGCATCTCCAATGCATCAGTGACTCTCTTTTCGAATCTGCTGATTTCTTGCCAAGGAACAGAAAGTGAGTCGCCGACACGTTCGAGTAGTGTCCGAGACCGTGAATCATACTGTCCATCCATGATGAGTAGTAAGAACAGATCGCACAGAACTGTCCATCGGACGTCTAGGTCGATCGACTTGTCGGTGAGCTCGTATGGGTCTTCAATATGTAGCTCATCAGCTGTATGATCTTGATAGGCAGGTGGCGGTTGGGCTTCAGGTTCGGAAGGTGCGGGTGACCCAGGTGTCTTTGGCAGCTCGGGCACGTCCAGACTCGTCTTCGATTCGCTTTTCTCAATTGCACTGATGGTAGGTTGCGCACTATTCACACTTGGTCTCGCTGAGCCTATCTCGCTGACCCTCGCGCTCCCTGCTGCACTAGTATGCTCAGCTTGTGGATTCTTGACCCTCGCATTGGCCATCAATGCTGGACTCAGATCGCTCGGCACGACACCATGCTCTGCCAATTGCTCCACCATCACCTGCTCTTGACTATCAATCTCCATGTGGCGGTACAACCCCAACATGACCTTCTGGCCCCACATTTTCAGAGCCTCGCCCGCGAGCTCAACGACTTTCCTGACACCTTTCGTCTTCTGATACTGGTCAAACTCCATCGCCATGACATTGATGGCCAGCCTCACGAGACCGATGTAAGCGAACTTTTGCGCCTCGGTCAAGAGCTCTTTGGTAGTATCCATCTGCGTGGCCAGATCGCGCGCCTCATCGTCGTCCGGGTCCAGAGCATTGCGCGCGTACTGATCCTTGAAGAGGTATGCTGTGTTCTCATCCATACTCGTCGCACTCTGAGCATCCTCATCCATCTGCACTCTGGTATAGCCTTTGCCGGCTCCACCGAGATTCCCGTACGCGACCGTGTCCTCGTCCATTTCGTCATAACCTTTCGCTATGATCTTGCCCCGGTCATCAAACGTGCGATGCTCAGTGTAGGCTGGCATATCTTGCCATTGCTCCTCTTGCTCTTCCTTCACTTCCTCCTCCTCTTTAGGCGCTATTTGCTGGTGAGAATATTCTCCCACTGACGGCTTCTGAGCAGTATGGCGGTGTACATCTGCACTGTCGCCCATGCTCTTCCGTGATAGTACAGGTGATCGTGGCGACATCGGCGATTTTGGTGAGGTGGGAGGAGATGGTGGTTCTGCATCCGTCCTTGAGGGGTTGGGTTCCTCCTTGGCCTTGCTCTCTTCAACCTTTCCTCCTATCTCCTCTGCCTTTGGCTCCTGCGCAATCTTTCCCGCATCGACCGGTACTGATGGTCTTTTGGCCAATTCAGGACTCTCCAATTGATTGACCGAGTAGACTCTCCTCCTGGGTGGCTTTACGGGCAAGCCAAACTCGTCCGGCGCCTGTGTCTCGCTCTGCACAGACTCATGAGTCTTCACAGGCTTCAGCTCTGGCAACTTTGCTGCCTCGTCCTGTCTCTCTGGGGCTTCCTGGAACTCGTCCTCCTCCACCTTGGCCTTGGACTCGTCATGTTCCGGGCTAGCCATTTCCGTTCACACATATGCCGCTGTTGGACAAGGCTACACCATCGTAGGATAATGTATGGAAGCCGCTATGGCTGGACAATGCTCCGTAGCAATGTGGCCAACGTTGTGTTTGGGGCTGACGACTCGACCATCGACACCTGAGACAAAGCAAGCAGTCCAATCCATGCTAAAACTACCTGGTGGTGCTCACTGAATTTGACCCCGCAGGCTCCCCGGCACGGTCCGGGCATCAGCTAAGTTTTGACTAGTTCCTGCATCGCCGTTAAGAAAAGCTTCAAGTCGAGATTTCCATCACGAGTCTGTCTCCCACCCAGATTGCTGTCGCATAGACACATATCACCGGCCAAGATGGGCGTCAAACGACAGAAGCAGTATCGCAAGCTGATGCAGCAATATGCTATGCATTTCGGCCTCCGTCCGCCATATCAAGTCCTCCTTACAGCCGATTTGATTGCGACTGCTGCGAAATGCAGAATGAATTTGGGTAATATGCTGGAGAAGACGCTGCAACAGAAGGAGATTAAGCCAATGATTACCCAATGCTCAATACGACATCTCTACGATCTGGAAGCCCGGACACCGCAAGAAAAGGCCGAGAAGGAAGGGTTAATCAATGTTGCCAAGGCGGCGGAGAGGAGACGCTGCGGACATCACGAATTGGAGAAGCCGTTGACTGAGCTGGAGTGTTTGATGAGTGTTGTGGACCCAAAGGGAAGTGGCAGCAACAAGCATCGATACATCGTTGTGACACAAGATCTGCAGGCGAGGAAAAAGCTGAGACAGGTCGCTGGTGTGCCGTTGGTCTACATAAATCGGAGTGTCATGATCCTCGAGCCGATGGCGGGCAAGACAGAGGATGTGGTCGAGAGCGAGGAGAAGATGAAGATCCGAGCGGGGTTAAAGTCGCAGCGACCGGCGGCTGGCAGCGGTGCCAAGAGAAAGAGGGCGGATGACGAGGAGGCGGATGAGGTAACTAAGCCTGCCGCAGCTGAGAAGAGTGGTGAAAGTGGGCAGGCGCAGAAGAAGAGGAAAGTGAAGGGGCTTCAGGGACCAAACCCGCTTAGTGTCAAGAAGGCGAAGAAGGAGAAGCCAGTGGCCAGGCAAGTTGAAAATGAGCGGGCTGTGATACGGAAAGCCACGAAGAGAGATCCGCAGGCTGCAGAGAAGACGCTCAGTGGTGAAGCAGCGACAACAGATAGTGCTATAGAGGGTGTGACGGACGGGCCACGGAAGCGGAAGAGGAAGAGGAAACCTAAGGATGGTGAGGTTGGTGGGGAGGCGTCTGCGAGCGCGGCGGATGACGGCGACAATTGAGCGCAGTCGTTGCGGTTGCTCGCGATGCTTTCGCATTGTACAACAGTATACCAACCACGAATGATATCCAGCGATTAAAGCTTCGGCTCCGGCCACTCACCCTCAGTCTACTCAACCCAGAAGAGCAATCAGCAAACAAAACCTCTCCTAATTGCCGAACAGCAAGTCCCAACTCACCACAACAGTCATAACACTCCTCTCGCCCTGCCTGTATTTACCCGTCGTTTGCTGCACCGCCAACAACATCAGCACTCGCTCAAACACCAAAGAACGCCCTCATCAATCCGTAATGCCTACCTTCAACACCTTATGAGCCGGACAGTGCTGATCATAGAACTCATGGTCCTCCCTCGATTCAAATACCGACTGCGAGGAAATGGTGTAGCCCTCGCTGAGAGGAGAAGAGGTGTTGGTAACGCGGCGCGAGACGTTGGAGATGATGTAGGGTTTGCCGTCCTGCGAAGGGCTCAGATACAGCAGCGAGGAAGTTGAAGGGAGATTTGCAGGCCGGACTTACTTTCGTAGCAGTGGCTCGTAAGACGTCGTAGGCTTTGAGTACACTGTCTATGTGTTCTTCGGGCACCTAGGAATATGCACTCAGCCACTGAGTTCGTGCGATATGAGATCTTATCACACTCGATCATCGTACTTTGAACAAAGTAGTCCTCTTCACATAGATACCTCCTGCCATTCTAGCTGCTGCCGAGAAAGAACTCGACAATGATAGTGGTGTAGCAGCTCTGATACCGACCATTGGTCGGGCGGAGATTCGATGTGCCATAATGATACTGTACTGGTAGCTATGTACCTCATTCGCAATCCGCCCCTCTTCCCCCAGAGCTTCAGGATGAAATAATACCCGCCAGCTCACGCAAGCAAAAGATACATGGAACCGTGGTTGCTTCGCTGACTATACGCCGAAGAGCTTTACGCCGATCTCGCGGCTAAGGATGATCGCTGAAACGGTCAGGCAACAATCATCAAACCACCAAGCCTCTTCACAGTACATATGGGTAGCTAACAACAAACACCTCGAAATGCCTCGGAAATCTCAACAAAGGAACTTAACATAGAAAACTACCTATCTGTCACACTTCTATACAGACACATTCATACCCATAAATCCATAATCGTTACTCTTAGGAACAAGATGCAAACGCCCTTTTGTGCTTCTCCCTCTCCACAAAAAATATGTTGATCCCATATGCATACAACGCACGAAGCTCTTGCAATAATATCATCTGTCGTATTCCCAGAGAAGGCGTGCAAGAAGTGTAAGGAGCAGACCTGACACCACTCAGGTCTGTGCCTGTCACCTCCGACATCACCATTTGACCCTTCTCTTGCCTCTCATCTCTACCACATCCGCGTCGAGATGGCCATGTGTACCAAAGGGTCGATGAAGACACAGACCAGACACCACTCCAGCCTGAGCCTCACCTCCCGTCGTCCCCATCACCACCCCTTCCCATCTCACCCCTCCTCTACTTGCTTGAACCAAGCAGACCACCCACAACCGGCAGATTGCTGATAGCGCTACCAGTCTTCTTCTTCTTACCCTTGGCTTTGTCCTTGAGACCAAAAGACTCCAGCAACTTGTTGATGCCCAGTCCACCCAACAATCCGTTGACTAGCCCACCAAGACCAAGACCGTTGAGCAATTGACCAACGAGTCCCAGCACGCCCGCCAACAGCAGACCGACGGCAGCCAAGATCTGGAACAGCGGCTGCGTCATCAACCCCCAGAGCGGGTTCAACTTCTTCTTCGCATGCGGCATATCATTCAACTTCTTCTTCGCATCATCAATCGTCGTCACAACCGTCGTCGTCAGCTCCTTCAGGGTCTCCGCCAGCCTGTGCTCTTCCGGCGTAGCTTCTTTCGTGCCTGCACGGCCCTTGGCTTGAGCGGCGATATGACCGTCGGGATCCAGACCGCGGAGGGAACCGTTGCACTCTTGGAGGATGCGGCCGCCTTCTTCAATGAGAGGTTTGACTTTGTTGACAAGGTCCTCCTCGTCGAGTTCTTCCTTGGGCGTGCGGTCGGCGGCCTCCATGTGCTCCTTGATCTGCTTGCAGATCGGCTGAACGCGCTCGAGGGTTTGTGTGCAAATGTTTGCCATCTTCTCTGCGATCTCGCGTTCCTCCTCTCGCTTGCGGGCCTCCTCCAGCTGCTCCTCGGTGGGACCCTCATACTCCTCCTCGACGATGTTCTCGATAAGCGTGACCTCACCAATCTTGTTGCCGTCAACATCGACGACATTGCCGGCGTCGTCAATCTCCTGGCCCACGCAGTGGCCAAGATCACCATCGGTCAGCTTACCCATCAGGTCACCATTCTCATCGCGCACTTCACCCTCCTTGTTGACACGCTTGCCAGACATCGGGTTGACACGGCGCTCCTTCTCCTCCGGCTCCCAGCGCTCAGCCTTACCGATCTTGTTGCCGTTCTTGTCGAGTATGTCTCCGTCCTCATCGACAGTGTGACCCATCAACTTCTTGATGTCACCCTCGATTATACGACCAACAATGTCACCAGATTGCGTAGTAACAGTGCCATCCTTCTGGATCTGCAGACCCTCGAAGCCGCCGAAAGGACCTTCCTCGGAAGTATCCTGGCCAAGAGCCAACTCGCAGCGACCAACGACGTTGCCTGCATTGTCCCAGACCTGTCCTTGGCCATCAACCTTCTTGCCGATCAAGGTTGACACGTCGCCCTCGACGACCTTGCCGACAATCTTGCCGTTGCCGTCAACCGCCCACCCAGACTTGTTGATCTCGGTACCGGCCAGCGCAGATAAGTCGACCTGCTCCTGCTCTTCCTCCTCATACGGCTCAGCATGGCCCTTGACATTACCGTACTTGTCGATGATGTCTCCATCTTCATCAACAGCCAGGCCGACCAAGCGCTTAGCATTGCCCTCCACGAGCTGGCCAACGACGTTGCCGTCTTCGTCCTCGACCCATCCGTCCTTGACTACGCGCAGGCCCTCGAGACCGGCGAATGGTCCCTCGCCCTTGTGCACGCGCTCGTTCTCGGGAATCACCTCGCAGTGTCCGACGACCTTGCCAGTGTCGTTGTGAATGTCACCGTTCTCATCGCAAAGGCGGCCAGCGAGCTCCTTGACGTCACCCTGGACCAGGCGACCGAAAGGAATGCCATTCTCGTCGACCACATAGCCCTGCTTGTTCAGCTTCTTGCCATCAAGAATGCTGTTGTCAATGACCTCCTCCTCCTCCTCCTCCTCTTCTGGCAGTGGCTCAGCATGACCCTTGACATTGCCGTACTTGTCAACAATATCACCGTCCTCGTCGACAGCAAGACCAATGAGACGCTTCGGGTTGCCCTCGACAATCTCACCAACAACATTGCCATCCTCATCAGCAATCTTGCCGTCTTCGATGACACGAAGACCTTCCAGACCAGCAAAAGGACCCTCAGGCTTAGACTCGCGCTCCTCATCCGGAATAAGCTCGACGCGGCCAATCACCTTGCCCTTGTCATTCCAGATCTGGCCCTGGTCATCGAGCGCCTTGCCGGCTAGGTCCTTGGCCTTGCCCTCGATCAGACGCGCGACTGGGATGCCTTCATCGCCAATGACAAGACCGGCCTTATTGACCTTCTTACCCTGCAAGAACGAAAGGTCCACTGGCTCCTCCTCCGGCGCTTCTTCCTCCTCCTCAGGCTCCCAGCGCTCGGCATGGCCGACGACTGAACCCTTCTTATCCAAGACATCACCGTCTTCGTCGACAGCACGACCGATGAGCTTCTTCGGGTCGCCCTCGGTGATGTAACCCACGCGGTTACCCTCCTCGTCCTCGACGAAACCGTCTTGAACGACGTGAAGGCCTTCGAGACCAGCAAAGGGAGCTTCTTCCTCTGGATCCTCGACGGGCACAGTCTGCGCGCGACCGATGACGTGGCCCTTGTTGTCCCAGAACTGGCCTTCGGCGTCGCAAGTGATGCGCGCCTTGGAAAGCTTCTTGGCATCACCCTCAACGAGCTCGCCGACAACAACGCCATTGCTGTTCACGATCTTGCCAGACTTGTTCACGGTCAAGCCCTCGAGAACAGAGAGAGGTGGCAGCTGGTCGCCCTCCTCCTCCTCCTCCTCATCCTCCTCCTCCTCTTCTTCTTCTTCTTCTGGCTGCTCCTCCTCCTCCTGTTGCTCCTCCTGCTGCTCTTCCTTCTGCTGCTCTTCCTCCTGCTGCTCTTCCTCCTGCTGCTCTCCCTCTTCACCTTCCTCAGGCAGTGTGCGGACGTGGCCGATCACGTTGCCCTCCTTGTCCAAAACCTCGCCCTTCTCATTGACCTTCTTGCCAGCACACTCGGAAAGCTGGCCATCGACAAGCTCGCCGATGGGCTCACCATCCTCGTTGAGGATCTGCCCCTTCTTGTTGACCTTGAGGCCGTCAAGAATCTCAAGACCTGGCAGATCCGGCGTGGGCTGTTCCTCGACCTCATTCTCACCAAGCTCTTCAAGCAACTCCTTCGTTGCGTTCTCGGCCGCCTCACCAGGCACGACGTTGACGTGTCCGACAACCTTACCCTCCTTGTCAAGGACCTCGCCCTTGTCGTTACACTTCTTGCCCTGGCAGTCCTTGAGCTCTCCATCTCGAAGCTCACCAATGACTTCACCATCCTCATCAAGGACCTGGCCCTTCTTGTTGATCTTGCGGCCATCGAGAATGCGCAGGTCGAGCAGTGGGCCACCAGCAAGCTTCTCAGCAGCGCCTTCCGCGAGCTCAGTCTTGCCAAGGACGTTGCCATCCTCGTCAACGACCTCGCCCTCCTCATTGATCTTGAGGGTGTTCGGATCAATCTCGCCATCGGCAATCTTCTGTTTCAGCTCCTCGTCCTCGATGTGACCAAGAACGTCGCCTTGGTCGTCGACAATGTCACCAGCTTCGTTGAGCTCCTTGCCCTCAAGGGCCTCGATGCCAGGGAGCTGATCTTCGATGCCAGGGAGCTGATCTTCGATGCCAGGGAGCTGATCTTCGATGCCGTCGGCTTGCTCGACAGCCGCCTCACCAGCCTCCTCGCCAGCCTCTTCGGCGGCGCCTTCAGCGTCGTCGGCGGCACCATCAGCCTGGCCCTCAGCCTCGTCAGCAACACCGTTGACTTTGTCTTCGGCGCCCTCAGCAGCCTCCTCGCCGGCATCCTCGGCTTCGTAAACGCCCTGTTCGACAAGGTCTGCAGCGTCTTCGTGGATCTCTGCATGGCCAACGACATTGCCCTCCTCATCGATGAACTCGCCGTTCTCGTTGAGAGTGGCGTGCTGAAGCTCTTCTGGGTCGCCGTCGACAACACGACCAATGGTGTTGCCATCCGAGTCGTAGATGAGACCATCAATCTGGCAAGTCAGGCCATTCATGATCTCGAGACCGGGAAGTGACGGGCCAGCCTCCTCGCCCTCCTCAGCCTCCTCGCCTTCCTCGCCCTCTTCGCCACCAAGCTGATCCACGTACTCATCCGCGCCTTCAGGAAGCTCTTCGCCGCGTTCCTTGGCGGCAGCGAGCTGCTTCTTGATCTCGTCTGGCAGAAGCTCAACCCGACCAACAAGATCGCCGTCATCATCAAGAATCTCGCCACCGTCGCCGATAGGGTAGCCACCAAGATCCTCAGCGTCACCCTCTGCGAGCTTGCCGATAGCGTTGCCTTCGTGATCGTAGATAAAGCCGTCCTCGTTGACTTCGAGACCCTTGACCACGTTCAGGTCGATCGGTAGACCCTCAGGCGCCTCGACCGTCCCAGCCTGAGTCTGCGCCTCGTCGGCCGCATCCTCCGCCTGGTCTTTGGCGCCATCAACACCCTCCTCAGCCTGCTCCCTAGCGCCATTCGCACCCTCCTCTGCCTGGGCCTTGACGCCGTTGACACCTTCCTCGGCGGTGTCTTCTGCGCCCTCTGCCGCATCACCAGCTTCGTCCGTTGCCTCACCGGCAACCTTCTGCGCCTCATCAGCACCCTCCTCTGCGGTTTCTTGAGCGCCTTCCGCAGTCTCCTCGGCGCCCTTCTTGGCATCGTCAGCGCCATCCTTGGCTGCACCTGCTGGGTCCTTTGAAGCTTTGCCCGCAAGACCGGAAGCCTTGCCAGCCAAACCCTTCGCGCCGCTGAGCAGGCCACCGTCCTTGCCTTGCTGCTGCTCAGAGTCCTCGGTCTCGTCGTCCTCGCCGGTCTCCTCGCCTTGCTGACCAGCCTTTTCAGTCGCATCATCGGCAACATCCTCCGCGTCCTCACCGGCATCCTCAGCGGTGTCTTGCGCTTGTTGCGCTGCGCCGCCGACGGTGTCGTCTTCGTCTTCGTCTTCGTCGTCGCCAATCGGCTCAGGAGCTGCATCCTCGAGGCCCTCCTTCGCCTCGCCTCCGGCTTGTGAGACTTTGCTCATTGGGCCATCGTCCTCGTCGTCGTCGTCGCCGCCTTCAGCTTCACCCTTGGCTTGCTCAGCCGTCTCCTCGGCTTTACCTTTCGCGTCGTCTGCAGCGCCCTGGGCCTGGTCCTTCGCACCCTGCGCGGTCTGCTGGGCCTTGCCTTGCACGTCGCCAGCCTCTGGTTTGGATGGTACTGATGAACTGTCTGTCTCTGGTTTCTTGGCGCCGGCAGCTTTTGGTGTCGATGGTGTGCCTTTTGCTGATCCCTGCGCGGATTGGCCTAGCTTCTGTGGTGTTTGGCCAGGCTTCCTTCCGAGTTTAGTGGGAGTCTTGGGTGCGCCGCCGGTCTGCTTTCCTGCCGCTGGAGATGGTGCCATGGTGTCTGTTGCTCGTAAACTCTGTGGTGTTTGGACTCGTGAACTTCGTCTTACAGCTGGGGACTTTCTTGTTGGGGTGGGCGGAAACGAATAATACGCGTATTGGTTAGAATTGCTGGTCATGCACCAGTCTTGCGAGGGGATTAATGGGTTGTGGTGTTATAGGAGAAGTGGGAATTATGCAAGAAATGTGGCTGTGGCGGTCCTACACAGTATATGTACGGGCTCTGCGCCGGCGGACGTGCCCATCATCCTGCTCCATCCAGGAGGCTGATTTCACCTTGCCATAGTTTCACGGATGACGTCGAATTTAAAAATGCCAAAGTGCAGTTCACGCAACTTGCTGGGATGAGCTCCTGTAGCTCGCGCCTCTTGTGGCCAGTGACCGCGCACGGGGGTTGGTACAGACAGGATTCGGAGGCTCGATGCCGCAGGGCGCACTTGATCTGCGTGAGTGGTGGATGCATGAGATGCAACACGCACCCTTGTCACTGACGGCATAGCTGGGGCGCGTCTCTGGGAGCCGACGTCAGAGCCACGTCGTCGCCATTGGAGGATCGCTTCGACTGTCTGAGGTGTCTTCCCGTCTCTGCACCCTAAGCCGGAGGTTTTGTAGCAAATTGGCAATAGCAGCAGTGGAGCTGTCGTGCCAATTGAGCCTCTGAAGTCGTCTTGCGTGGCGCAAAGTTGACCTTAGCTCTGATAAACAGGTAAAGTTGCCTCGATCTGGCGGTGGTCGACGTTTACTGGCGGGGTCCAGAGTCCGCGGTGGCTTGTGCGTTTGACTTGGTACCGGCGATCGGATACATGAGCCCTGCGACCGACAACAGCCACAGCGGCAAGCTCTCTTATGTTGGACTTGGAGTCGCTGCTGACACATCTTTTGCAAAGCTTTGCAAAAACTGCACAGAGCTGCAAGTCAATCTGGTCCATGTGACTGCTCTCTACAGCCATTGGGCGCATGTCCAAAGGCTGATCTGGGCTTGTCGCGTGCTCGACAGGTAGAAAAACAACCACGTTCCGGACCATAGCCGGTTTCTGATCCTAGCGCTCGCGTCAGGTTGCTTGCGTGGCTGGCCGGCGTACCGGCGCTGATCAAAGTTCGACGTCACATAGCGTCGTGCGAGGCCGCCATCACCAATAACATGAACGCCACGCGGGTAGCCGCGTCGTTGAAGAGAACACGTTGTGCTTGTATCACTGTCAAGCAGGGATTGTAATGGACAGTTTGCGGGCCTGTGCGCTGAGTGAATCCGCAAAGCCTAGTCGAGGAGACACAGATTATAGGTTTTGGAAGGCAGAAGGAAAATGACTTTCCCGTGTCGCATAAGTACCTACGGCTCTCCAAGGCACGACAGAAGAAGCAGTCCAGGCTCAAAGCATGACAAGCGCCCTCTGTGACGTGCTCGTCCTGAACAATGCTAGATGATGTGGTGTTCTGCAGCACTCCTTTTCATATCTTTTGAGTTCGCCAGCAATGCATTTTCGGGTGCCAGTTTCGGGCGCGAGAGACAGCACCCACGCCGCTCCTCGCACGAGGGTGACCTGAGCTTTTGCGAACCACTGAAGGGTAGAGTCCGCACTGCCACAGCTAGGGATCATGTGGTGTTGACCAGCCAGCTGCAGACCTTCGTAGTAAGAACCTGTCGGGATGGACGTTGTATGAATGCCACACAGCAGTCCTACCTATGCCTGGTTTGAGTGATTGCCCATTGAGCAAAAGAAAGGGTCATTCGCCGTAATTCCCAATGTCGTTGCATTTGCTGAGGGCTGGAATACTGCTTTGTCTAGGGAAATGGGGAGCCAAGCAGCTCAACTCACAGGCAGATGAACGGCGTATCCAAACAACTTCTTGGAGCGAGAACTTGTAAGCAAAATCTAACAGCATGCAACGAGCTCATCTTCAATACATGTAGCACACGTCCAGTCCACGAGATAGGCCTCGACCCATCCAAAATGGAAAGTGCTACTCAGGCAGCAACAGCAGGGATGCGTACCTGGCGAGAGCAGCCATGAAACTCCACCAAAGCAGGTACGAACGCGGGATCCTCTTTCAGTGAATTTCAATGGAAAACTGTGGGAAGCTGTTGCATGGCCTCAGCCACATTTCGAAAGCAGGAAACAGTTAGAGACGTTCATAAGTCGTATCGTCCATCGCAGCATTGGTATCATGCAAGAGCACCAGCAAATAAAATAAGCACAGAAGCTGGACCAGCACGCTTCACCTCCTCCATTCTCCCCTGACCATCGCTATCCGCCTCCACACCTGCAGTATCTGATGGCATTGATCACGGACACCACCCGTACCACTCCCGGGGCCACCATGGTTCCCGGCTACGCACCCGGCAAACCCTTCTTCTTCAACCTCACACTAAAGCCACTCTCCCTCCTCTCCCTCTCAGCCTGCGCCCTCAAAACCTCCCTCTCCCTCCTCGCACTCTCGCTATTATCCAATCCTTCCATCTCCCTCCTCTTCTTCTCCTCCGGCCTCAAAAAATCCACAACCCCCTGCTTCCCCTTCTTCACCCTCTTCTTGCCCCCAATATAGGCCTCCAACCCATACAGCACAGCATAAGACCGACTCACATTACACCTGCCCAGATCCGCACCGGCATCCTTCAACGACTCAAGGAACATCTTGAAGTTCTTCACGGGCGGCGCATAATGCCCTGATAAGGGCGAGAGCTTTCGCAGTTGGCCGCGCTTGATTTTGATGAGGCCGGCGGCGGAGACCCGGGCGCCGTGGAGGAAGGAAGAGTGCTGGAAGGCGCCGGATTGCTTGATGCCGATGTAGAGGCGGAAGGAGGTGTCGGCGACGAAGATCCAGGTGTTCTTTTTCGTCGTCTTTCGTAGCAGATGGTTCATCAGTGTATCGACCGAGAGGTGGTTGAGCTTGTTCAACCCTTTCGCGTCGTGCAGTTCCTGATTACTGTATTTCGCGGCGTCAACTTGACTTCCTGTTGATGTTCCAGAGACGCTGTCCGAGTCGTCAGAACTGGCAGGTTCTATCTTCTCGCCGGTCTGCACTTCCCGCCAGCTGGGCGTCTTGTCGTCTACAGGCACAATGCCATTGATGCTGTCTTTGAAGTCCGGACTCGTAGTAATAGGCCGTCCATCCTTTGCCCAACAGAATCGCCCTTCCTTGTCAATCTTCACAAGATACCTCTGCCTCTCCTCGCGAGACAGGTATCGCACTTGCTCGGTATCCAACCTCTTCCTCGGCCTATCCTCCAAATCCAAATCTTTGCCCTCCCCATAATCCAACCAATAGAAGAAATTCTCATGGGTATCACTCTGTTTCCAATCCTGGTGATATCGCCGTAAATTGCTGCCGTATCTGTGTTTCTGGTCCACCATTTCCAAGAAATACTCTAATCCCATGTTTCTGGCGTACTTGTCACGCTCAGCCTTCTTCAACCTCCGCTTCTGCTTCTCTTGCGCCTGATCAAGGTCGTTGATCTCGTCCCCATCACTCTCGCTGGTATCATCACTGCCAGCCCTCTGGGCGATAGCGCCTAATTGCCGCCATCGCTCGCGCGTGTGGTAATTCTCATGCCGTTCGGATCGCGACTTTGGGCTCGTGACACTCATGTATCGTGCTGCATGCCAAACATGAGCACCCAACCCCACCAGGATCCGGATCACATGTCGCGTGCGCAGCCGCGTGCTCACCTACCTTCCTTGACCGCTTCGATCCATCGCGTGCTCGGGTCCAGCCCGTAACCCTTCATCGCCCTCCGACTGCGATACCCTCTGTAGTTCCTCTGGATCACCTCGGCCGCATGGCTCTGCGCCGTGCTATCCGCCGTCTCATCCGTCTCTGCCTCAGCCGCCCTCCGCTCTCTGATCTTCCGCGCTTGTTCATCCTGCTTCGTCTTGATCACCTTCAATTGTTCCGGCGGAGGGAGCGCATAATGATCGTGTTGAGATGCGGCAGGGAGATCACGATTTGGGTGGTCTTGTGGCTCCATCGTCCCGTTCCATGTCGAGCGCAAACGTTAAGATACCGTCTAAAGATCTCGGCTCAGCATGCCCCACATTGCGACAGCTACCGCGTGGAGTCAGGGATGTTGGCACGTGACGTCATGTAATGGAGCACCTTCGGAGGCCACGCAATATGAAACATGCTGAGAGCTTGTTAATGACCGAGCTACTCCTAATAGTTAATTCTCCATTGTGCTGCCTTCGCATTCATGTCGCAGCTGTTATCTCTGCATCATCGCGTCCATGTCTTCTGCCCCCTAGAACCCCATCACGAAAATAAGAAGGAGCCGCGCAGGCAGCCGCGTGGCGTGACGCGGGTCTGCTCGACGCGGACGTCAAGGCAGGTCGCTGGCATGTCGCGACGCTGCGGGCGACCTTTGCAGCCATTCGTGAATGTGCGGCAGCATCTCCGCGTCCGGCAATTGTCGAGGTGAGCTTTGCAGCGGATTCATAACATGCAGAACCTCAACTCTCTCCTCACTACTGTGTTCATCCAGTACGTTGTCAGGCGAGTTATGAAGGGACCTGGTAACGTCCTACATTGCCATGCCTTCTTGATTCTGCATGCCCTGCGGCTGCATTCCGTCCATGTTGTACGGCAACATTTGCTGGTGCGGATGATGCATCATGGCCGGGTAGCTTGGCCCAGCGTGACCCATGAGCGCCGAGGCCGCACCGTAGGGCATTTGCGCGTGCTGGTGCATCTGATGATCCGCCAAGGGCTCATATTGCATCTGCTCGTGCTGTGGTGGCTCCTGTGGGACGTGCTGCATCTGCGCCGCGCCGGCTTGCGCTTGCAGGGTCTGGTCGTGGTGCATGGATTGCTGTTGCATGGACGGGTCTTGCAAGGTTGCGTCGATCAGACTCGGGTCTTGTAGCTCACTCTCATCCCCCATATCCTCGCCAGCAGCTTGTCCGGTGTAGTTCTCTGCCCTTTGCCAGCCGCCGTAAGCATCGGTCCTACCGATAATCTCACCCGTCTTTTGCATTTTGCTCCGGAGCTGAGCCATTTTGCGCTTCATGCGCTCCCTGAGTAGCTCGTCGTGGACTTGCGGTACCCAGTCACCCTTTTGTAGATCCACGAGCTGGTAGAGGTCTCGATACATGGCTTCGAACGTGTCGACGTTGTTCTGGCTGAAGGCATACGTCCCGTACTGATGCATCAAATCCGCCAACATGCCCTGCGCGCGCAGCGGCCAGATGTCCTTGCTCTGCACCCACTCCGCGGTAAGGTGATCGCGACGCCGGCTGCGGCGCTCGAGATCCCTCAACATCCGCTCCTGCCTCTCCGCAGTCCGCTTCTTCGACTCTTCGATCTTCTTCTTGCTCCTCGAATCGCGCTTAGGACCGGTGGGTTCAGGATGTGCCTCTGGGTTGTATAGCGAGCTCGGGGTCTGCGGTGTCGTCATCTTCTTGCCAGGCGTGCCTCTGCCCTGCTGCATTCGGCGGAGCTTCAGCTTGAGCTCGACCTCGCGCTTCTGTAGCGCGATCTGCTGGAGCTGGAGCTGTACAGTCTCTTCGTCTTCCGGTAGCTCACTCTCCATGTTGGGGAGCGGCGGATATGTTGTCTGCGGCTGTGGGGGCTGCTGCTGCTGGAAGGCTTGCTGGAGCTGCTGCTCTGCGCTTTGAGCAGTCTGCATTGGCGCGTATGGTGACTGATACGGTACGCCAATGCTCGCCTGTGATTGATCTGCCGGATCGTTGCCATCATCGTTGTCGTCTTCGTCGCCAGCGCCGGCCACTGAACCGCCTTTGGCCTTGCCTTTCACCTTGTCGCCCTTGCGCTCAAACACGCGACGGATCGTGCGCGTGCCGACAACGATCTTGTACGTATCGTATAGCCACCAGAGCATGTCGTCGACCGACATGTCCGGCTTCTCCTTCACATGTTCGAACAACGCCTGAAAACTCGCGTCAGTCGGCCGTCGCGCGTTAGTCGCAAGTGTGGCATCATGCACCTACTGCTTCGACCTCTGGGTTCAGTACGCGATGCCTGCCCGTCCTGCTCTCCGGCGGCTTGCCAATCCTGCCCGTCCTCTCGAGCTCTAGCTTCCACCGTCGAATGGTGCGATCCGACACGCCCGTCTGTTTCTCGATGGTATCCTCATCTGTGCCGGCCTCGAGCAACCCGCGCACCGTCGCGCGTTGCTCCTCCGAGTACGCTTTGCCTGCATCGCGTCAGTCTTGCCACCGAAAGAGGGGGGTTGATGTCCGAGATAAAGCGGTCCAGACGTACCCATCTTTTCTGGCACGGTTGATGGCCTCTTTTGTCAGTGAGTCGGTGAGTTGGTCAAGCAATTGGAAAAGCCAAAAGAAGTGGTCGTATTTTGCCGGCCTCGCTTGCCCGGGGTTGGACGGCAGCCGACCATTTTGCGCGCCAGTTTCACAACATGAACTTACCGAACAGTCGGATTGAAAGGCAAACACCTCTGCTACTACAGTAATATCAAGACACACTCCCATGGCAGATTATAGCATGGTGAACTTGACACTCTAGAACCTAGTCAGCTCGTTGGATTCATGACCTTAGGGTTAGTGTTTGGGTTGATCTGTCCGTCCTCCTCGGTGATGGTGCTATATAGTGCACAGGTGCAGTCTAGCCAAGTGTACCTGGTTGGCTGATTTTGTTGGACCGTCTCCCTTCTCGAGCCTCATGGTAGGCTTTGCATTAGATACAGCAGTACCTAAGTAGGTAGTCCCCCTCCTTACACCTCCTTCGGGAAGGTTGTACAGCTGGAGACGTTGTGGGTTTGACACAAGATCAAGATGGCTGTTATAATGACATCGACATTGTAATCTGCTGGTATGATACACACAAAAGAAGAACTGGATATCTACTAGTTCAACAGCCACGCTACACGCCCGGAATATTCAGTCCCTCCCCCATAGCCTCTTGTATGCTAGATGAGCGCATCAAATCCTCCCTCTACACCTTTAAACGCCTCCTGGGTTATCCACTTGGAATTCTCCGTGCGAGCAACGGCCAAAGGAGTTTGTACTGATTGCTAATGCAGTAGATTCCTCAGGCTTGGACTTGCGCTTGCTCCGCCAGGGCCCAAGTTCGCATGAGTAGTGCCGTTGGTCTGTCCTGCAGGTGGCGTTGTAGGCCTTGCCTGCTGACTATCTGACGGAGGTGCGGGAGTACCGCTTGTCAGGGCAGGGTCAATATTAGGGTTCGAAGGTGCCTGCTGCTGCCGCGGCTGAGCTGACGGCTGTTGGAATTGTTGCTGTTGCGCAGGAGGCGGCTGATGATGTGGTGGTTGAGGAGGCGCCGGGCTATGTGTGATGGCATCGGGCCGGTTGAACATTGCCTGTGGGCTGCTGTGCAGCGGTTGCGCAATTGGCGGCAGCTGCGAGGAAAAAGGCGACTCTGTCCTTCTGGGTGGAAACTGGTGATGCTGCGGGGCCATGCTGGGTCCGAAGCCCGGCGACTGCATATTGGGGTGACCACCATGCGGCGAATGAATGCCGTTCGTCAAGGGCTGGCTGACAGGTGGATAACCAGGCATAGGTGACCGGCTGTGGGAGTGTTGACCAAATTGGCCATTAGTAGGTGGCGGAGGGCCGTAACCCAAGCTGGGCTGCCTCGCGTGATGCGCAGGCACAGGCGGCGGCACATGGTATCCGTTTGACTGCGAGCCGTAGGGCGGATAACCGGAGCCTTGCGAAGCGGCGTGCGATCCGAACGTTGGCGGTTGCGGCCCTATGCCGTTGACGGATGACGGAGGCGCCTGGCTTGGTCGAGTCGCGTCACTCCAAGAGGCCCTACTCGTGCTATCAGACGGCAGCGGGTTGGGGCGTGAAGAAGGTGGTGGATCATCCCAGGGCATCCTAACTGGGCCGTCGCGCGGCAAATGTGGCGCATTGGTCGATGTCCGGTTCCACTCGAGCTGCAGAGAGAATTGGCGAGGTGGTGAGACTGCCGGCTCCGGCTTAGAAGGAGATGGCGGTGGAGTCGGGTCAACCTTCTTCTTGACGAAGCATTTGTGACACATCCATTCTTGTGGCCCTTGAGGTTCAGGCTCATCTTCCTTGCTCTCAGGAGGAGGTGTGGTTCGCAAGGCTGGGTTCTGGAAGCGCGGGAGCCCAGAGCTATGGTAAACCGAATTCCCGGGATCCTCGTCGAACGGAGGACGTGCAATCTCGCCATTCGAAGGTGGTACCGCTGGCTCCGGATGAACGGTTTGGGCCGACTGGGCAGCAGATTGGTCGCCCGATGGAGCATCTCCATTCGTTGGACGTGGACTAGTTCGATTGTGCATGCCGTCCCAGGCGCGACCGCTTGCACCCGGCGGCATGAAACGTATGTTCTGCGCTGGTCGCGCAGGGTCGGAGGGAGGCCTCGGAACAGGTGCACCAGTAATGTCGACGACAGAAGTGGTGGACCTGCCGGCTTCCTGAGAGCGCTGGCGCTCCAGATCAGCTATCTCGCCCAGAGTCATTGACAGCCTGCGTTTGGGAGGCGATGATGCCGGTGTAGGCTCCTTTGTTGGCGGCTCTTGCTCCTTGACTACCAAATGCCACTTTGGCGTGACATCGACATCGCATTTCACGCAGCGACGTTCAATCTGCGCATCTTCGCCCGTGTCGGTCTTTGCGTCTTGAGCCTCACTCTTGGTATCTGCAGCAAGAGAATTCCTTGCACCACGCCGCGCGCCGACTGCAACGCTATGCGCAGCCGACTCGCGCCTGTTACCATTCTGAGTACCAGTAACGGCCTGCTGGCCTTTCTCTTTGGTGAGCTGGGCAAGATTGGCTTTGCGCACCGTTCCAGTCAGAGCCAAATCTGCCTGCTTGTAGTTCTCCACGAAGACCTGCAGCGCAGTCTTGCCCGTCTCGTCGACGACTTCATTGACTGGGTGGATGATCGACTTGACCACATGCTCCTTGCACCATATGCCTGCAACGACTAGACCGGTTTCCTCGCCGAGCTTGGCCGTGATGACTTGGTCTTTGCGCGAGTTCTTCACTGGAGTGACGTCGAAGCCAAATTGATAGCCGGCCTCCCACGCGCACGAGGCGTGGAAGTTGGCTTGACACTGGAAGCACGAAACGCAGGCTCCAGCGTCTTCGCGAGCCTTGTTGTTATGGTCCTTGTTCTTGCACAACTTGCAGACAGCCTCGTACCTTTGCGGAGGAAGCATCTGGAAGCCTTCGGCAACCTCAAGCTTTTCGGCATCGCTGAAGCGAATCTCTGGTGTCCACACAGCGCATTGTACGTGTACCCAGTTGTTGCCAGTTGTCTTCTTCAAAGGTTCGCGAGGTAGCACGGGCCTGTGCAAAGACAACTGTCTGTTGCGATATTCCGTGCGCATACCATCAGCGAGCTCCTTCTCCATGCGCTCCTTCTCGCGCTCACGATCAGTCTTCTTCTTATGCGAAACCTTCGGCGGCTCGACCAAATCGACTAGAGTCTCCTCAGTCAAGCAGAGGCAACAAGCATAATCTGTTGACACTTCTGGGTGTCGATCATTCTGGCATTGCTCACAAATCCAGTGAACAGATCCATCAGGCCGGACACCCTCGTACTCCCGTACTCCAAAGCAGCGCCGGTGTATTGTCAGCTTGCAATGTGCGCATTCGATCGTGTTCTCTAAGCCCTTGCAAATGGCACACGGTAGAGTCTTCCACACCGGCTGATTTGGTATGATCGGTGGAGGTGGCGGCGTGGGCTCTTTTGGCGGCGTAGGGACCGGAGCTGGCTTCTCCTTCTTCTTTACTGGATCTGCAGGCGTCGGGGCCGCTGATGTGGCAGAGCTGTCCATCTTTGACTTTTTCTTGGGCGGTTCGCCAGGCTGCTCTATAGAGGGCACCGCAAGCGGCTCCGGAGGCGCGTTCGCTGCCTCATTTGCTGCGATTAGCTCGCGTAGCAGCTCTTCATCGATTCTTCGCTTGAACGCGCGACCCCCTCCTTGCGCGACCTTCTTTGCCACTTCATCAATGTCTTCCCACTGAATAGCGTATTTGCGCCAGAGGCCAGCACATCGCAGACATAGAGCAAGCAGCAATTTCTCTTTCTTATCCTTGTTGCCAGTCCGCGCGTCGGACATGACAGTTTGCCCTGGCGAAACACCAGGCGCCTTCCTCCATTGCCGGGCATGCGCAGTGTTGCAGAATTTGCAAACAAACCCACGATGACGCTTGACCGCCTTGTCGGCATCGAAAGCAGAATCGTCGGCATCGTAAGCAATCTCAGCTTGTATCTTCGCCCCAGAATCGTTCTCGATTTTGCGCTTCGAACCCTTTCTACCGCCATAATTGCCCCAGATTTCTCGACCCTTTGGCGTTTTCTTCCAGAGATAATAGAAACGGACGATATCCGAGTTGGGTATGTTGGTCTTCATATGTAATCGAATAAGCCTGTGCTCCGAGCCGTATTTTGCCACGCCCTCCTCAAATTTGACAAGGTCGGACTTGGTCAGGACAGGCTCATGAAGGTCCTTCTTTCGATCAATCTGACTCAGTTTCGATGATGCGGCCGCCGTGTCGTATTTGCAAGCTGTCAGAAGCTCCAGCAACTTGTCGAGAAAATTGGTGCCGAATGGTGGAACGCCGATAACACGTGAGTACTGCTGCGCCTTTCGCACGTAGTCATCGACAAAGCGACTCTTCTCAACTCCTGCAGGCGCTTCTTCAGGCATTTTCCACACGAGCTTGGCGGTGCAACGAGGGTCGTCGTCGGGGTAGTCCTCGCCTCGCGCAACATAACCTGGTGGCTCATCTTGTACCCATTTCGGCCGCTTTGCCTTCTCCTCGCGGTCCGCTTCGAGTGCGGCGATTGTCTCTTTCGTCAGCTTTCCGTCTTTCTTATGACTTGTGCTATTCTTGTTGTACCGCTTCTTGATCTCCGCAGGCTTCACAAGCTCGACCGGATGACCGTGCCATACATTGACATTGGCTTGGTGTCGTGGTCCCAGACGCGAGCTTGCGCGAGGGTAGATCGCTCGATCGTCATATTGAAGGGCGTCCTCCACCCGACAATGGATTCCAAGATATCGCATTGGCCACATCTTAGCCAGGGCAATCTCCGCCTGAGTCGCTGGATGTTGATCAATAACGATATCGTCGCCACTAGGGCTGGGTGCGCGTGTGCTGTCGTTGGATGCTGGAGGCTCCTCCTCCACCGGCTCCTCCTCTGCTTCGGTGACGTCTTCGCTGACGGTAGGCGTATTGCGCGCTTCCAGCTTGCGCTCGCTCGCCCTGCTGCATGGTCCACAGGCCCAGGCGAAACCTCGTGAGGGTTTCTTTGGTAACGGCGGTTGCACGCAGTTCATGTGGTATGAGTTTTTGCAGATCGCGCAATCAACAGAATCGTTAGACGCACAAAACCTCGCACAGCGTTTGCATGTCTTCACAGCGCTGGTGAGCTCCTTGACCCGACCAATCTCAACGACAATGAATTTCCATCGCTCGTCCAGCGCTTTCTTGACTTTCTCCGGGACATTGATGATCTGTTTGACTGGGATGCACTCATACCAGCGTCGAATAAAGCGGTCGAAGACTTGCGAGAAATAGAAACTGTCGCGCTCCTTGCGAAATGCATCAAGATCTGCAATCTCCGACTTGTGCTTGATCGTACATCTGCCACGCAAAGACGTGATCGGGCACATGTCCGAATGCATCGTTGCGTACACAAGTCGACTATCGCTGTTGAAACGCTGGACATCTCGTGGTCGATAATACCAGTTGACCCTGATAGAGTCGACCGGCGAGCTGGGATTGTCGTTATCGACGTGCAGGAACTCCATGATTCGGCAAAGGTAATATGGCTCTCCCGGAGGCTCGCACACAAGATACACGTGATCTATAATTGACTTGTTAGTCTCAAAGACGTTGCCTTGTATGACGCGGGGTAGTAGGCTGGAACCTCCGAAAAGGAGCAGCATCACCGAGCCAGGGAGACGCCGGCTTACCGTTGACACAAAGCTTCGTTCCGTCGTCAGCGACCAGCTCGCCTTTCTTGTTGAGACACGACTTGTGTTTCGTGAAGGTCATTAAATTAGTCTCGCGCGCCATCGTGGTTCCAGCAGCCGCGGATGCGGCAAACTTTCGCATGGCGACGGATGGTGCAGGCGCAGATGAAGAAGGCGGTGTTTGTGCTTGCTGGGATAGGCTGCCAGCAGCCTTGCGCTTCTTCGATAGGGGAGCAGGCTCTGTCGATGCGGCAGGAGTCGAGTCCTTCTGCTTCTCTGAAGTTTTGTCGTTACTGCGAGCGCCGTTCGTGGCTCGCTGCCCGTTGATGGTCGTTTCGTGTCCTGCGTGTGACGGCTCGTTCGCCGACTTCTTCTTTGACGTGGCCGTGGCTGCTGAGGAGAACTCAAAGTCCATTTCCTGGTCTTCTGCGTAGTTAATACGTGCATTTCCAGCGCGATTTCGTGACCGCGTGCCATAAGTAGCGGCTTCCGCCATCATGTTGTCGATGCCACCGCTCGGCGCAGGTGGTTGTTGAGCGTTAGCAGAACTTTGAGGTGTTTGTGATCTGCTTGGTGCGACAGCGAATGTCGTGCCAGGCTGGCTTTGCGCTGTATGTGGCGCGGCACCACCAAGGCGTCCCGAATTCTGAGAACCAGACCGGGCGTTGACGGCCTGAAAGCCTGCAGATGCCATTGTCTTCCACGGCTTCACGAAGTCTTGTAAAGATCGTCAAGCAGGGCCAGTCCAAATGCTGAAGTGCGCGATTCGGTTCGCGCCGTGACAAGAGCGATGCCACCTCAGCGGCTCGAGGCTTGGCCGACAACGCCTGACACGTAGCCGACGGAGAAAGTCATAAGATCATGCAGCAGTGCCAGGTAGACTGACTGATCGAGCGACAGTAGTAGTCAGTCAATAAGTGCTGATTTTAAAGACCGCCCGCTGCGCGTGAAGCGGAAGTTGCGGCGATATGTGGTCGAGCTCACACTGTCCAGGACGGGGACAACAGGCTAAGGATGCCGATCGATCAAAAGGTGCGTCGTGCTTTTCGTACAAGGAAATCGACCGCAGATGGCAGCTGGATGGAATGTCGGTATTGAAAGGCCCAGCCGCGGCGGGATGAGAAGAAAATAGAGTGTTCGATACACCAGGCGCGAGAAGATGGAGAGAAGGCGAGGAAGGATGGTGCACGCGCTACAAGAGGTACAGTACGGAAGCGTCCGGGGCTTGTCTTGGCATAGGATCTAAGCTTCAAGATTACTATTACGGAGCAGTCGACTCTCCCACCGTCAAACATGTCTTTGGGACCCAAGCCTATCGCAAAATGCCGGCCCCAAATTAATTGACATGCAATCCACGGCATCTCCTTGGTTTCGGCATCATGCTCAGTGCGCATGTTGTTGCCAAATAACTGCCGAGGAATATCGTCCCTTATTAGCGACAAGAGGAACTCCAGCAAGATTGTCATGTTGCGTCGCCAGCGGAAGCCGCTGATCAAGCCAATCAAAAGCGAAGAAAGAGCGGACGGCTAGAAAGCGGCCACTGAGGAATCCAGTGCCCCGAAGAGCCGCAAAACATCTCCTTGCACACCACGCTGACAACGACTCTGCTTGGTTCGAGCTTCTTCGAGAGACTCGTAGCCTGTCACTGCCATTGCCTGTGTCGATGCACTCTCTTCGGAAACGCTTGCTGGCTGTTCCCAGACTGACATGGCGTCTGCACCGAGGGCATGCATTCGGCAGCACTCTAAGATCACCAACCAAGCTGACATCTAGGCTGCCATCAGCTGCGGCTCTGCTCTCCACCATGATCTGCAGTCGTATCGCGCAGCTTGTTGTCGTTTGCAGTCTCATGGCTGGGTGAAGTAACGATAGCCCGGGCAGACTAGCGTGAGAATGGACCGAGCCGAACCGTTGATGGTGAGGGTATGCTGACTTTTGCAAAACGTCTGCCATCCTTTCCTGTGACAATCGGTGTTCGACAAACCCATATGATCGCCAATGCTGACGAATGGGCTACTCAGAAGCGTCCACAAAGTAATGACATCCTCTCCAAAAAGGGTGCCCATACCCAAAAATGGCGTGGACTATCGCGGGAAAGTCGTGTTGGCGCCGATGGTACGAAGTGGTGAATGCCCGTCTCGGCTACTCGCACTCAAATATGGAGCGGACCTGGTCTGGGGCCCGGAAACGATAGACAAGGCTTTGATAGGGACCACGCGACGAGCAAACCCAACGACAAACACTGTGGACTTTATGCGCATATCTTCAAATGGGGCAAAGAATCCATGGCTTAACCCTGATCAACGGGAGAGCATAATATATCGTCTCCATCCTGAGCGAGAAGGGACGAAGCTCATTTATCAAATTGGCACAGCCAACCCGGAGACTGCTGTACAGGCTGCGAACTTGATTGCCCCCGACGTCGCTGGGGTTGACGTAAACGCCGGATGTCCGAAGCCATTCAGCACGAGTGGCGGAATGGGCGCAGCGCTGCTCAAGACGCCGGACAAGCTGTGCTCAATTCTGGAGGCCCTGGTCAAGGATGTCGGCGAGCCTCACCAGATCGGAATCAGTGTCAAAATTCGCATTCTAGACACTGCCGCCGAAACAGAAGCGCTTGTACGCAGACTGGTCGCCACTGGCATTACTGGATTGACCGTTCACTGTCGGACGACTCCCATGCGTCCGCGTGAGCGTGCTATTCGCGATCAACTCACTATGGTCGCCAATGTTTGCCGAGAAGCAGGAGTGGCATGTCTAATGAACGGTGACGTGTATTCGCGAGACGAAGCCATGGCCTTGATTGCAGACTATGGCTGCGATGGCGCGATGATTGCTACGGCGGCCGAGACTAATCCATCAGTTTTCCGCCCTAAGTCTGAGGGTGGCCAAGCGCCGTGGCAGGAGGTTGTCAGAGAGTACGTCAAGACCTCCATGGAGGTGGAGAATCGATGGGGCAACACAAAATATCTGCTTGGTCAAATGATCCCGGGCAAAGATGAGGCATACAAGGCAATGACGCATACTAAGAGCTATAGCGAGCTAGTCAAGAGCTTAGGTTACGATGAGCTCGCCGAACTGGCGAAAGTCACAGACAAAGTTCTCGAGATCGGAGAACACGAGCCCCCAAAAATGAGCAAAGCTGAGCGCAAGGCGGCGAACAAAGCGGCCGCAAAAGCGAAAGCAGAATCTGCCGACAGGCCACAGCTTTCCGAGGAAGTGCAAAAGACAGCCGCTGGCATGAAACGCACAGCCGATGTGGCTCAGCTGGACATGCCGCCTGATGTGGCTCGAGAGTCCGGTCCCGTATCTGTCCCTGAGACAGTCTCGACTCTGGCAGTCTAAGAGCAGCATTTCTGGGCCGATGGCACCAAATGCATAAAGTCGAGCAGAACGCGAGCACACAACGACAATTGCGGCTGTTACCAAGTGCTGGACCCAGTCTGTGATGCCGTGGCTTATTGGAACGATGTAAGGCAAGGTCGCCATGAGTTCGTCTAATGAATACAACCCATCCCAGGATCTCTGCTCATCACACCCCTCACTCTCCTCTGTCGCGCAAATTGTCGTTTTGTACTAATACGGTATACGGTTACTAAGCACTTCGACCCTGAACAGGGGTAGGTGGGCTCCAGCTGTCGACGCTACCACGTGCATCTGCGTCATTGAAATCCAAGCACGCAACCTCGAGGAAGTGGAGCCTGCATGATCAGTTAAGACGTTCTCGGTGTCGTCAAGAAGCATTCCTGGTAACGATAAGCCATTGCTCTACACATCATCGTTGATTGCTCTCGTCGTTTTGTACATTCCTAACGCAAGGCCGTCTGAAGCGCCACCATGGGCGGAGGGCCAGCAAAGGATCATCTACTAATTCTGTTACCACAAAAGGCACCTGCAGCTATTATCGAGAAGCTGCGGAAAGATTTCCCAACGCTTGATATCGTCTATCATCAGGTCACATATGCCTATGGCGCCAATGGCTTGAAACAAGTTGAAGAGCTTCCAGCCACTATTTGGAAGGATGTCACTATTCTTTACACATTTGCATCGCTGCCCCAGCCTTCCGAAGCGCCCAAGCTGGAGCTTTTGCATCTCGCGAGCGCCGGAAGCAATCATATCCAGAAGCATCCGATCTACACGGAGACCGACATCACAATCACAACGAGCTCTGGTATCCATGGGCCACAAATTGCTGAGTGGGCGATCATGACCGCCTTGACACAAAGTCATCACTATAATCGACTCTATGAATGGCAGAAAGAGCACAGATGGGGCAAGAAAGGGCCGGATGGTAGCGACTATGCTGTACGCGACTGGGTCGGCAGAAGACTTGGCGTACTTGGATACGGCTCTATCGGTAGGCAAGTAGGTCGAGTCGCAAAAGTTATGGGCATGGACGTTGTCGCGTACACTGCTACACCAAAGGATACTGCAGAAAAGAAAAAGGATCAGGGATTCATCGTTCCCGGCACTGGTGATCCCGATGGCGAGATTCCGTCCGCTTGGTACAGCGGTTTAGATGAAGAGAGCCGAAGGCATTTCCTGGCGCAAGACATAGACTGGCTGCTGATATCCGTGCCACTCACAAAAGATACCACGCATTTTCTCTCCACACCCGAATTCAAGGCCCTTAGCCAGAATGGCAAAAAGCCGGCTTTCATCACCAACATCGCCCGCGGGCCCATCATTGATCAGCCGAAGCTAATCGAGGCACTCAAGGATGGCAAGCTGGCTGGAGCAGCTCTAGACGTCACAGATCCCGAGCCGCTTCCTAAGGACAGTGAGCTCTGGGACCTACCGAACGTCACGGTGACTCCGCATATCAGCGGAAACGCTGTTGCGTATGTTGGGCTAAGCTTCCAGGTACTTGAAGCTAACCTGAGGAGGAGAGAGAAGGGCGAGAAGCTGTTGAATGTCGTTAGAAGGGAGAGAGGATATTGACGTACCAGGTCCGCTATGAGCTGCATGCGCATTAGGCATCGGATAGCTTTATGCCGGCATCTGAAAATTGCAAAATAGCCGTACTGTTGCGTAGCATGTGAGGTATGAAAATCCGATTCAAGCGAGGCCAGCCAGGGACAGGCATCCGAGCTCACTTCTACCTCCCAAGATATGGCAAGCGTCAGAATTATTCCCATGCCCTGATCATCCTACGATCATTCCTGCGTTGCCACTCAACGACATTGTGGCCTAGCTTCTCCTTTCTGCTTTCAACAGCATGAACATGGCACTGCGTCAGGCAGGCCCAATTTCAAGACTAGAGGGAGGCTGGTCAGCTCTTTTCGTGACACGCAGGAAGCCGCCGGCCCTCCTATGCAGCCTTTCAATCGCTGACGAGGTATATCTCCCTTCGAAGTAGTACAGCACTTGCTTCCTGACTTCTTCCGCCATGTCGTGCTGCGATTGGGCCTATAGTTTACGTGCGCCTCTAGCACCACGCACATGGTGGTCCACTCAGCTGTGCAAGGTCCCATAATACTCACGCGAATGTGATACTGCATTCTGTAAACCTATGCAGAGCGACTCTTGATGTCCAATAGTTCCCGGTTGTGGGCTCTCGCGCCTCTGAAGTTTTGCATGACAACATTCCTGTATGTGATCCAAGCCTCGGCAAGATAATGTCTGCAATGAATGAATCATCGATCGACATAGCATTTGGCCTTTAGTGACATCGGCACTTCATGCATCCTCTCGCTGTTGTACGAATGCAGGATCGACAACTGGACGAATATGATGTTGACGCGTCGACAAGCCTTTGGACCCGGCCGAGTCATTCGCACGAGCGCCCAAACGCTTGTTTTAGCGGTTCGACATCAACCCTGTGCACTCAAGGGTAACATTCTGGCGGGATTCACCTAAGTATGATACAGCGCTATCGCAGGGTGTCCACCGATCGACATCCACCCTCTCAACGCCATTTGCGACAATACTTCCCATCAACGAGCGCTCGTTGGTTCCAATGCAGCCAAGCTGGGCTCGCATGGAGGACAAGACCAGCTCACTGCAAGGCAAGTCACAAAAGCCCAGAAGTGGCAAGCCATAAAAGCTCTTCTGGGAAAGTTTGACTAGGACTAGTCCTTCAGGCAATCCGATCGCCGCGCGGCAAGATACTAGTAGTAGAGGCATACAGTACTGCCCAGTTGAGGTTGTCGACGCGTGGTCGGGGAAGTGCCCAGTATGGAGCTAGATCCTCGAGGTCCCTACCGAGACGGGTCTGTAACTAAAGCATTGAAGTTCCCACCATCCTAATAGTCCAAACAGTCCAGGCCAAGCGAAGCGCACTACTCATTCCAGCCAGAGTATCGGCGAACCACAGACCAATGACGGTCGAGCTCGGCGCGCTCAGTCAATTTGTGAGATTTATCTATGAGAGATCTGCATGAACGCCAAGAATTGGACGCGGACCTCGTAAATGCAAGGACCCTCTGACCGTCTGACGGCAATGATATCGAGGCGGAAGTGGGGAGAGGATGGATTGGAGTGACTATCAGTACCTATATAAGATGGCCGTGCCCTTTCAAACACTCTCGTAAGGTTTACCTTCCGCTAAGCAGCCATTCGTTCGGAGACCAAACGCATCCGCAACAGGAACCGGCAAGATGCTGAAGTCCCTCATCACTTTCTTCGCCCACGTGGTCGCCCTGCAATCTGCATTTCTGGCCCAGCCAACCTCTGCATCATCGGCCACATGTGACAGCAGCACACTCAACACTACCACTTATCTTTACCCTATCACCGAAACTGGCACGACAATCTTCGAAGTCGCCAATGCTACTGGTCGTGGTGTGTGCAACATTGCAAGGCACAACTTGATGGTTGATGCGGAAATCCCCTTCAATGCTGGACAGACCATCTACATCCCCCCGGAAGTTTGCGATAAGGATGACACCAGCTGCTTGCTTGTCAAGCAAAACCCAACTGCCGAGTGCATCTACGGAGGTCCACGATTGTACTATACCGTCCTGGGCGACACCTACGAACGCATCGCTCTGTACCGCTTGAATATCACCGTTGAGTCCCTGATGGGCACTATGGGAAACGGCACGTCACCGACAGATGTCCTGCAGCCTAAGCAATTCCTCAAGGTTCCTCTTTGCGACCCGAGCCAGTGTGTTATGCAACCTTTCACTTTTACCTACGGAGTTTTCAAGGATTTGGCGGAGGAGTATGGCACGACACCAGGACAGATCCAGATGCTGAGTCCTACATACAACTACAGGTGAGGCGACGCATTCCTTGTAGCTACACGATTGGGAGCATTTGCTGATGATACGGCTTCATAGTACGAGTCTTTACACTGGAGCAACGAAACCGAGCTTCGTGCTGCCCAAGAATTGCACTGCATTGTCGAGCAACGTTACCATCATAACTTGAACGGTGCTTGCAAAAGGAGCGCAGCCGGCTTTTATAGACAGCGTGGTCGTACATTGGATGCACAATTAGTAGCTACGCATGGACCCACCAATCGTCTCCACGCTTTAGCGGATTATTCTCAACTCCATCCCTTTCGACTTTTTGGCATGCTGACCCGTGCTGCCCCTGATTAGCAGCACGACCATGGCGAGGAATTCTATGAACCAAAGAGGCCTTCGAATGAACAATATTAGGTTGGCTTCCCCAAAATATCAAATGACATTGCCGTACACGAAGAATGGACGTGGTCTCCACGTGCCTGCTGACATGCAGACAAACCCTCAATATAAGAGTTCCCTGATGGGCAGTATACGCATTCCTGCTTCTCCAACGCAGCCATCAATCTGCTTCCAATGGACAAATCACACCTCGACAGGCTGCCCTCCGAACTGCGCAATTATATATACGAATTGGTACTCGTACACAGTATGCCGCTGCGTTTAGAACACTCAACTTCCGTCCAAACAGGACCTCGACGACACAGAAGACTCTCATACTTGCTGGCACTCCCTCACACCTGCAGCAAGATATACGAAGAGAGCATCAACATCTTCTTCGGCCAAAACAGATTCGAGCTTGAAGCAGATGCCGTTCGCCAAATACCAACTCTCGCCAGCCAATTTATGGGCACAATCGATAAACGTGGCGCCGAACACATCAGTCGCCTTGTGTTCAAGTGTGATGGCTTCCAGAGATGTCTGCAGATAGCGGCAATGGGACAGGCGCTCACCGATTTGCAAGTCGTCTCTACCCAGCTGAGTACCTTGAGATGGGCTAGCACTTGCGCCTTCTTAGTGGACGTGACACTTATTTTTGAGTGTGCTTGTCTGCATAATCAAATCCAGCCAATATCGATCGACTTCAAAGATCTTTCTGCATCCTTTGAGCATGTTATTGCAGACTTGGAAGCTTTCGCTGCCATATACTGGGACCAGCGGCCTCCGCCCGGTTGCCTGATTGGCAGAGTGCAGGACGTGCTCAATGTCTTCATACGCATGAATGAACACTTGGCTCGGAAAATCAAGCATGGCGACGTTTGGAATACTGCCCTCGTTTGGTGGTAGACGAGAGAGTTGCAAAGCGGGATTGGGAAAGACGGAGTGGAACCGGAGCACAACAATGAGGTGCAATGAGCAGTGAGCTCGATGGTGCAATTCAGAACCGCGGAACCGAATTATCTGTCCAGTGGATCTGGGGTGGTTCTTAAGTCCAGATCCACCTGGTTCTTTACTTCAAGGCGGCTTAAGACATTGGGTAGGTCGGTCCTTGTATTGGGCCTATCAGAACCGCTATAAGCGAATCTTCTATATTCTTGTACCAGTAATATGCTGGCGGGATTAGGAAAGCATCCGTACCTTATGCTTTTCAGATTATAAGGTTAATAATAACGTTACGCTACAACGTTTGTCTTATGTCTTCGTTGTTTAACAATAGGTGAAGAGAGCCTCACATAAGTCCTGCGGCTCGGACAGTTCGAATCGGTTTGAGGCCTTCAGATCCACCTTCAATTTGCTACGTAGCTGCCAGATATCGATCTCCACGACTCGAGAGCTTCAATCTGGAGAAGCATTCTACGGCTCGACGGGGTGATCAAGGACTGGAGAGATGTAGACCGCGCGATTCCGTACCCGCCCCGCGGAGGTGTAGTCACCAGGAGCCTAGGGCGCCTTCAGGCTAATGGGATTGAATATGGCCTGGGGTTGACACCTGGTGTCAACGTGGAGAGTGGTGAGGACGCTGCGTTAAAGGCCAAGTCAGGTTCTCGCATGGGGTTGAAAATGGCTTGGGTGCTGGCACCTGGTGTCAATGTGGATAGTGGCGAGGACGCTGCGCTAAAGGCCAGGTCATTTCTCGCTCCTGAGGCATCAGCAGCGGGAGCGGATCGAAGTCCAGAGGCGAGTTCCGGTGCTGAGGGGAGCCATGAGAGGCGTAGGGTCAGAAACCTTAGCTGGAACAGCAGATGGAAGTTGCAGGGGGACGAGTCGCATCGAGGTTGTGTGGAACCAGTGCAGTCGCAGCCTATTAGCTCGTTCTGAGGTTGCAATTACAGTATCAGATCGAGGCTGGAGTCCGGGCCTGGATACAAAACAATTCTCAGACAACGATATCTACTGGAAACATCCGAACAAAGTAACTCAGACACTCCGCAATCCCAAGTCGGTCGGTTCTCAAGGATACTCAAAAACAGCAACAGTATCGGCAAAGGTATTCCCATTCGCGCTCGCCGGCACAATACTCACCTGATCGACCTCAACCATATTCACCGCCCCCACCGTATTCAACGCATACACATACACCGCCTCGCTTTGCTCCAAGCTCAATATCAACTGCTGGCACTCGTCCGTCGTCAGACAGCCTCCATCCCAGTTGTCGAAGAAGGAGTACAGGCCCACGCCGTAGAAGTAGATGTATGTCGAGTTGTAGATGCGCAGCCCGAAGGTCTTGAAGCAGGTTGCTACAAAGCATTCGGAGAATGTTGGGTCATGGTAGGTGGTATTGGGCGTGAAGGGAGTAAGGGCATTGGGATTGTCTTGGCCGTATTGGGTTTCGGATTGGTAGACGCCGGCCTGGTTGTGGGAATTGAGTGAGCGAGTGGAAGGTGAAGGGTGGAGGTGGATGGTAATGGCTTACGTAGATGTCTTTGGCTCCTGCGATCTGGAGATTGTAGAGCATGCTGTGCTCCATTGCTGGCGCATACATCCAAACTGGTCCCTGGCTTTCCACCAGCATTCCACGTCCGTTGTACACTTGAATCTGGTTATGATCGCTCAAGTCGAGCTCGTGATCAGATACCCTATGCACGTAGAGCGTCAGCACTGACATTCGCCAGACAATACTTGCTATGAGACCTACCAGCCCCAATTGTTGCTCATGATCAAGCTCGCCGTCTCGGTAATATGCAAAAGCATATACGACAGAATACACTCCGCAGGCGGGTCTGTAACCGCCGTGCCGGGATCTTTCGTGCACTTGTCCGACTGCACTTGAGTGCCATTCGAGCCTCCCATACGCCAATGTACATCCCACATGCCCGAGATTGTCGGTTGGGTGCCTGCGAGATTCCACTCCATCATGATCGCGCCGGGTACAGGCCCTATCGACTCAAAGACAAACTCAACCATCTCAGTCGTCCCAGTATCGCCTGGATTGCCGACACGGAACGCAACTTGTGGATTTGACTGATCTTGGAACTTGTCTCCTGTGACCATGAACAGAGGCCAGATCTCACCCTGCATTTTGACATTGTTCGGGACTTGAATGGTATCACTGATGACATAGGCGCCGTGGTCGAAGTAGGCAACGTAACCGTCGCCTTTGGCCTCGACATTGTTCAGGAAATTTTGGACGCACGTGGTGTCATCAGTGACACCATCGCCTGCACATCCGCCATAGCTCATTGCAGACATAAAGTTCGCGACTGGGACACCCTCATATTGTGGTCGCGAGCGAGAATAAACCATGCCTGAAGCATTAACCAGAGATGCTGGAAGCGAGGGGCGAGAGACAGCTTGCTGAATACGAGTGTAATTGGCTGTTGGCTCGAAGCAGGCGAGGTCGTGCTCTTCCTCCTCATATTCGTATGCAGAGTATGCCGTGCCCGATATGTAGATATTAATGACTCTGCCACCAGCATCTAGGACTGTACCGTTGGGGTAGACTATCGCAGGGCTCGTAGTGGTGAAGTCGCAGTTATCAAGAACGAACGATCCGGCAGTCGCAGGGGTGCTATTGTAGCTGAAAGATGTCACCACGCAATATGTGTTATCGTTGAACACGGAGTCCTGGATTACGTTTGACCCCATTGCCGGGACGTCGCCCCCCTGAGACATGTCGATGGAAACATTGCATCCATTGAAGATCATCTCCTTGTACAAGAAGACCCAATTCCAGTTCTGGAAGATGCCAGTGGAGCATCCATTGAACGTGAGGTTCCTGACCGTGAACTGCTGGTTGCCAGAGAAGAAGCCATAACCACCACCATTGAAGATCAGATCCTCCATGAAACCACCAGAGCCGTTGTCCATGAATATGCCTATTTGCGTATTGCCGCTTGCCAAGGAGCCTTCAGCCATGTTGAAAACAATGTTCTGCAGAGAAGTGGCCTGCGCGACTTGCCAATGGATACCACTGATCTGGCCCGACAGAGAGGCTTCTGTGATATCGATGACGAAATTTCTGACCGAACGATAGAAGTTGTTCTGGTTCGTGTACCAGCTGTACCCGTATGGGAGATATACGTCTGAATCCAGAACACCAATGCCACTAAAGCCAGACGTAGCCTTCAAGGTAGGTAGGTCGTTCGCATCACCAATAACTTGAGTATAATAGTACATGATGATCGGAGAGCTGACCATGTATGTGCCGGGAGGGAAATAGACGATAGCAGGACTGACTGTCGAGCTATCACAGCCCTCTCCACAGCGGTCGCCGTCCGAGATAGCGAGGTTGATAGCATCGGTATCGTCAGTAGAGCCGTCGCCCATCGCACCATAGTCCTTGACATTCCTGAATACTGCATATGTTGAGTTCGTTCTGTATGGTACTTTGCCTTGTCGTGTAATGCTCCCAAACCAGAAGTCTGCGCCGGAGCCATAGTTTGCTCGCCTGTGAAGTCCTGCTGGTGCTTCGCCCCTGGGCAGATTGTGCGTCTCCTCATACACTGGTTCCAGCTGATCACCTGCGAGCCGGTTGAATTTGTCAAGCTTTAGCGTGAGGTCTAATGGTGACAGGACATTGGCTTCTGAGTTCTGTGCGTATGTGAGAGGTAGGAAGGCAGAAATGAACAGCAAAAGCGCTGTCAAGCAGGAGATCTGCGTCTGCGAGGACGCCATCCTCATGACTCCTGCTGTATAGCTACAGCACCAAGATCACAGGAGCGGTAGATATTAAACACTCACAGGACTCACTTACCATCCACAGAAGCAGGGCGTGAAGGCTCGAGCGTAAACAACGCTGGAATGCATCATCCAATGCCTTGGAATGCGGACCATGATGCAAGGGATTCATGTGTGGACTGGACCCGTTGAGGATCACATCTGGAGAGTCTAAGAGTGCTCGGTATGGTGACAGCATAGCCTAGAAGCCGCAGATTTGATCGCGGTGGAAGCAACCATAAGAGGCAATCGATCTGGGTGCGATGCATTACAGTCCATAGCATTGGCGCGGTCTCGATAAGCACGCCATCCTGAGCCAGGCGTGTTGTACATCTCTGGAGAAATCCACAGCCGGCGTAGGCTTCGGGCCAGAGTCGCCAGACCATAGGCCGTCGTCTCTGCTTCTGATGAGGCCCACGGCTTAAGCTTGCTCGCCCTCGCAACGTGTACTGAAATTGTAACCAAATTGGCTGAGCCGTACACCAGCATCCAGTCTTTTGTTTCTTCTTGGACATATCGATGTGGTTGTAGGAGAGTGGGAAGGACGAGCATGGAAGAGTACTTCACCCAACAGTCGGTCCAAGCTTGCTGTGCTCCACTTGAGCTTCACTTCTCGAACAGACAGACAGACAGGGTTGAACAAAAAAACTCAAGATGCATCGCGAATGCTCAAGGCAATTGTTTGAGCTGTCCAATGATCTGAGCTGGTAGGATTTGGGTCAGGGCATCCTGCGAGTCGCCCTTGACCATAGCCCACGATCATGTCTCTTACCTTTAAGCTTCTTTCGCTGGCCATTCGCACAGCTGCTAAGCCTATAGGAGTCAGTTATAAATTGGAGAGATTCCGACATACGCTCATGCTGATGTGATAGGCAGAATTACATCAAGCGACAGGCAAAAGAACATGATGGCTTCCGCCGCTTCGCTGTCACCCAGGCCCAACGAGTCCATCGCATTGACATGCGAATGCGGCTAGGCATACTCCACGACGCAGAGGCGCAACAACGAATGCACGAGCGCGAACAGCGAGCTGCAGACGAGAAGAAGCGCAAGGCCGAAGCACCTACCGTGAGAACAGAAGCCGAGCAGAAGAAATTCGACGAAGACCAGGCGAAAGCTGAGGCAGACGGCAAGAAGCAGGAGAAGAAAGAACCTGCACCGAAAGTCAAGATACGTCCCTTGAGCGAGGCGAAAGCAATAGAATTGGGCGCCAATTTCTTCTCAGAGGCATTCATCTTCGCGGTCGCGGCGGGGTTGATTGTGTGGGATACGTGGAGGAGTAGACGCAAGGAGAGTCAGAGGCGAGACGATGTTGCGGATCGGCTGGATGCGTTGGAGATGGAGGTGCAGAGGTTGAGGTTGAGGTATGAGCCGCTGGGAGTTGAAGGGGTCAAGAGGAGGGTGGAGAGGGAGAGGGAGTATGCGTGGTATAATCCTGTGGGGTGGTGGAGGAGGAGTGAGCCGGTTGAGGCGGAGGGAGAGGTGAGTGTGAGGGGTTTCGGGGGGAGTGTGCTGGTTGCAAGGGATCAGGGGGAGGTGGTGAAGGGTGGGGATGTGTCTGAGGGGAAGACGGAAGATGGGAGGGATGATAAGGGGCAGAGGAAGGAGGTGAAAGCTGCGCTTGCAGTGTCGCCTGCGAACGATGCGACTCCAGCACAGAGAGTCGATTCTGTGACTGCCGGCACCAAGGGACGATGACCCTGGTGGTGCAATGTGCTCTTCACTCAACGTATATGTAACACACTCCACTCTGTATAAATGCAAATGAGCGTACGTTAGATACGCCGGGCTCTGCCATCAAAAGAGCCTAGACAGCTATGAAAACTACGGGAGGATGTACAAAGTGGAAGGAGCGACCTCACCCGGCGTTTCAGGCTCCCAACGAGCTTCACCGCATTGCATCTACCCAGCAATATACATCCACCGGCACCGGCACCACACCACCATGTTCTGCACAACTCTCCGGCGCCGCCCCTCCTTCGCACCCGTAATTCCAACCCTCCAGACCGCCAACGGCCTCGCTCTACACGGTAAAGCACCTCCCACACAACCTCAAATCACCTCACTCTCCCAACTAATCAAACTCCAGAATCCAAACTCACGACCCACGACCTCAGCCTCCCCTTCAATCCTACCGTGGGCGCCAAGACCACGAAAACGCGGCGCCACCGCTTCCTGCTCCTCTCGCCATCAGCCGTAGCAGATGACGACAGAATAGAGGAGACGCTGAAGCGGATCCATCGTTTCGCGTCCTTGACTGGAGGTCAGGATCTGGCAATCGTGTTCTTGCTGTCGGCGCCTAAGGACGCTAGAGCGGTGAAGGAGTATTCCGGCGCCGACACAGATGGCCTCTGCACCTACACAAAACTGCAAGCCACCCTCGCCACACGGACGGATATACCGTACCTCGCTCTCCTGCCCCTCTCAACTCTTTCCTCCCTTCCCGCGCTGCTGGAACGGTACCTAACCGCCTTAGCAACCCGTCCACACCCGGCACCACCGGCAAGCCAAGCAGTGACGAACTTCTCCCTCCTCCACCTCTGCACCGCGGCACCAGGCGGACGGATGCCCGCGCAGACCGCGTATCTCGTCTCGGATATCTTCCCTGATTGCGCGGCGTTGGCTGGTGCGTGTACTGCTGGGGTTACGGAGCGGGAGAGCTCGCCAAGTCAAAGGGTGGGGGAGGGAAGAGGGGTAGGTGTAAGCGCTAGCCAGATTGAGCGGGATATGGAGATGGATGAGGATGGTGAGGGGAGTGGGAAGGTGGAGGAGAGGTTGGTGAGGTTGAAGGCGTTGGTGGGCGAGCAGGAGTATAGGGACTTGGTGCAATTTTGGGGTGATGAGTGGACGGTTGATTGAGGGAGTGTTGAGTGAGGTGGGGTGGGTGGTGGAGGGGGGTGTGGCTGAGTGTCAGATATTGCTCACGGTACATGGTGTACTCATGTATGGCGCATCAAATACTTCCTAGCTTGCTGTGCCTTCTCACCCTGCCTGCCCTTCTGGCTTAGCGGTGGAGGTGACGGAGCCGCAGCCTGCCCACCCTGCTTGCCCTGGGACCTCTGCGGCTGCACAGCAGCACCGGCCTTCGGCAACAACTCCTCCACCTTCCTCAAAAGCTTCTCCCGATCCTTGGCAAGGAACGTCCCATTCTTCATCGTCATCCGCTCCACTGCCTCCAGAATTCCTTCCCGCCCGTTCATCGCCTCTTTACCCAGCACACCCTTCTCATCATAAATGCCCTTTACCAATTTATCTACCAACTGCTCTCTGACGGGAGCGGAGCGGAGGATGGAGTTGAACTTCTTGGTGGGGATCAGGGCTCGCCGGTCTTGGATGAGGGCTGAGAAGTTGTTGGCGGCGATTGTGGAGGTGCCGGATCCGGACTGGGTGAGAGATTCGAGCGATGGTGGTTTGGGAGCGTAGGGGACGCCCGGGGGTGGGATGGGTCGGCCGGCTGGTGTGATGTGGGAGCGCTGTGATGGGTGTGGAGCAGTGACTAGGTCGGGTTGGTCGGGTACTCCCTCGTCCTCTTCCTCATCTTGGTCGAGTTCTTCGTCCTGCTCCTCTTCTTGTTCCTCCCGCCTTGCTCGTACTTCTGCGATCGTCGCTGGTTCCGTACTACCGCTCTCGGCATCCATGACACTTTGGCCGCCGTTCGCGGGTGCTTCCACCTGGCCACTCGCAATCGGCGCGCCCCTCACGCTCTGGTTCTCCTCCCTCATGCCGTCCTCGTCGTACGCCCGAACAGTCGCTGCTCGTCCCTGCGCCAATGGACCCTCCCGACTGGGGCTCATGTTCTCACCCATCCTGCCTTGACCCGCCGTCTCGCCGATTGTCGGGTCTACGGCGTTCTCGTCTTGCTTGGGTGGAAGCTTGCTCGGGCCCAGATTTGGCAGGTCGCGCTGCAGCAAGCGAATCTCTTCACCAACCATCGCCGATCGCTGCTTCCTGGAAGGGGCATTCTGAGGCGCGTTGGTGCCGATCTCGTTGTTGTGCGGGACTCCTTCCACGGTCGTTGGGCTTGCGGCGGCAGGATCTGAGGATGCGCTGTTGCAGCGGGAGGCGTGGAAGCAGCGCGCGCATTTGCCGGAGCGCTGCCATTGTCGCAGTAGCTGCTGCTCGGCGGACGAGAGCTTCGTAAGAGAGCGCTGGGAGAACATGATGCGCAATGTGCTGGAGCCCTATTCTCTGCTGTCGAAGGCTGCATTGGTAGAGCTCGAGGGAAAGGGCATCGGCGACACATCTCCTTCCAGCAATGCATCAATCAGACAGTTGGTCACCCAAACTAGGTAATGCTCCAAAATCAATGAAATACGCGCCCAAAGTGATGGATCAGTGAATCGAGTCCATCAAATTAAGTCGACTCTGCCCAAATTACCTCGACAACAAACACTCTCGCTTCTGATCGGTCATCGGTGTCCACCACTCCAGGCACCACACAAACACGCGAACATGAATTAATTCGAATATTCATTTCGATCTCAGCACAGATCACGGCAGCATAAGTACCTAAAACCAGTATCACACCAGGAGTAATCATTCAACCTGCCCAATATGCTCTCCCGCCTACCGACCACCATCCAGCTAACCAAAGATGACATTGACGCGTACGAGGCGCGTCAAGCTGCTCGCCACGCTCAACAGCTGTCCGTTAATTCACACCACCAACAGCAAGGTCATTATCAGTCCAGTCCGCAGGCCGCTCAGCACAACTCGTGGTCCAGCTCGCAGGACACCAGCGGTAGCACTGTCGAGGACCCGACGGAGGTGGATATGACCGAGGCTCAAGACGATGTTGCTACGGATGTCACCCCGGCCCAGCAGACGAGGGCAGCGGCGAGGGCGCAAGCCGCAGCTCAGAGGGCGAGAAGGGAGAGGGAGGGGAGGATCCTAGGGGCTAACGGGAGTGGTTGAGCTATATGTGCATAGGCATACATTGAGCGTGCACTTGTGGCCTCATGGTTTTCGCTGCAGAAGAATGCTCAGACAGAAGCCATTTGGTCTGCTAGGTGACCAGCAAATTCGAGAAAGCGAATCCGAGAAGGCGTCTCGTTCCAAGCTCCTGACAGATAGGTGAACCGCAACTGGCCAGCGAACACCTTTTCACACTACATGTGCCCTGCACATGCGATCAGACGCGATGAGTGGGCTTTGGGCCAGTCTGGCCAATGCCTGCTCAATGTGTTCTAGGTGCCGCATGGCTCTCACAAGTTCACCTGTCGCGAATGGGCCATTGCATGAATACAAATGGGAGATTGCATGGCAGTGGGGAATGTAATTAATGTAGTCTAGCCAATTCCGCCCTTTCGGAGCAATGCTCAAGGAATGCAAGGTCAGTCAACACAAGCGCGTGGGATCGACAATGCAGTGTATACTGCTTCTTGCGACCATATCGAGTCCGCACGTCGCTGTCCTGCTGCGTCGTGACTTGTCGAGCATTTCTTCGCAGCGAGCACGATGCGGACCTCGCCGCTGTCATCGAGGACGAGCATCGTCGGCGCATTCGCTCTCATATCGACAGTCCAAGCGCAGAGCATACCAGGCGCAACATTCTATAATGGCAGTGGATCTGTGGGCGCGGCGTCGTATCAACTGGTTGACAGCTATGATCCAACAAACGGCTTCTTCGACAAGTTCAATTTCTACAGCGTCAGTCTCTGAGTAATAACAATGGGGACCAATCAAACCAGAAGCTGATGTATGTTTTTGCAGGGGATGGACCCGGGCACTTACGGCCATGTATAGTAAGCAGAAATAGCGTTCTGCCTGCCTACGCCATCTGCTAATCTCCTCAGCTACGTCAACGAAACCGTAGCGGAAGCGAATGGCTTCGTCAGCATCACCTCAAACAACACTGCCAAAATGATACCAGATCATACGAATGTGTGGCCGAGAGGTGGCGATGGAAGGCCGAGTGTCCGCATCATATCAGACAACACCTACACCCATGGCCTCTTCATTGCAGATTTCAAACACATGCCGTGGGGTTGCGGCACCTGGCCTGCGTACTGGCTACTGGGTCCCAATTGGCCATACAACGGCGAGATCGATATCATTGAGGGTGTGAACACCATTGAGACGGATGCCGTGACATTGCATACAGGGCCCAACTGCTCAATTGCTGGATCTGGCCAGCTCGGAACGAACGATGCCACTGATTGCAACAGCGCAAATGGTGGCAATGGCTGCGGATCGACTCTGAGCAATACAACCATACCAGACAACTATGGCGATGAGTTCAACAGCATCCAGGGTGGTGTCTACGCCACAGAATGGACGAGTTCGTATATCAAAACCTGGTTCTTTCGCCGTGGTTCAATCCCCTCGGATATTACCAGTGGGAGCCCTGTGCCTGGCTCGTCAGCATGGGGCCCGCCAGCGGTCAACGCCCAAGGATCTTGTAACATTGACAGTGCCTTCAACAACATGAGCATCATTATCAACATCGACTTTTGCGGCGCGTGGGCCGGCGAGATTTATGAAAGCGAGTATCCTAATTGCCCGCAGAATGCATCCGCAGGCAGCTCACTAAACTCGTGCGTGGATTTTGTCGGAAATAACCCAGCGAACTTCACAAACGCATACTTCGAGATCAACTCGATCAGGGTGTATCAGATGCCGGAGAATGCTGTGGCGAGCAGCACCTACAGCACCAGTCTCTCCACTATTACACCATCGACGAGCATTACTGTGGATGTGGCTATGGGCTCGACGACGAGCGTATCGAGCGCAGCGTACACTGGACCCATCTCAAGCTTATGTGCAGGCATCAGCAGCGGCAATTGTACAGTGACCGCAATTAGTACCAGCACGACCACCACATCCGTTGCGATAACGTTAACGTCGAGCAGGCCGTCCGCAAGCAGCTCCAGTATCAGCTCTCCGAGTTCGTCGGCGGCAGTATTGACCAGTCGTTCCAGCACGGCGGAAAGTGCTAGCTCAAATTCGTCGGCGGCAGCATCATCCACATCCTCTTTGGCCTCCAGCGGATCACAAGGTGCAAGCGCCAGCATATCAGGAAGTGCCAGCTCCACATCCGCCGTCCCGGCAACCCAGACTTCGCTCTCCTGCCCTGCATCCAACGGCACGACTCTATCAGACACGCAAGGCAGCCAGTACATACTCCTGTGCGGTATCGCGACCGACGACGACCCCTCATTCAACAGCTCCTTTGTCGACGACATCTCTTCTTGCGCCGAGTCTTGCGGCAACAATACTGGCTGCGTGAATGCGGAATATATTGAAGGTAGCGGCGCTTGTTACTTCAAGGCCACGTATACTACGCCGATGGCTGGAGATGGAGAAGATTCGATTGTGCTTTTGAGCGCGTACGGTGCGGTCAGCTCCTCTTCAAGCATTGTTGGGACGCCAACGGCTTCTGGGTCAAGTGTTGCTTCCACGGGAATGACACTGTCCACATCTTCCAGTTCTGCGTCAACATCCGCGACTGGGCAGAGCGTTTCTGGATCATCATCGTCTGGGGCTACCGGCGGTGCTTCCAGTGGGTCGACCATTACTAGCGCCGCTGTTACGAGTTCATTCAGTACAGTCACTTACGGCTACACTTACTATACGACAAATTCAGCCGGCAGCACATTCACGGAAACGGGCACTACTACGTTGGCATCGTCTGCTTCGGCCTGCCCCACTACGACGTCTGAAGCGTGCAGTTCGAATGGTGCTCCAGATGCTTGTACCGACTCCAACGGCGCTACATATGCTGTCCAATGTGGCGTCGTATACAACGGGACAGTGCTGAATCCGTCTTCGACCAGTGAAAAGACCAAGCGGCGACCTATCGAGCTCGCCAAACTCGAGAAGCGGCAGCAGGTTGAAGACAGCTATACTGACTGCGAGGAGGCTTGCGATGCGAATCCGCAATGTGAGGCATTCAATTACGTTGGAGATGAATGCACCTTGATTGCCAATGTCACCAGTACATCCTACGAGCCTGGTGCAGTGGGTGGCACACAGATCGTACCTGCTCCGGCTGCCGCGAATTCCACAACGAACTCCACCAGCACGTCTTCGTCGACCATCATTCCTCTCTCGGGCCTGAATGCGACTCTGACCTCTGGAGCTTCCGCGACTGGGACTGGTACATCCGGTAATGGCACCTGTAGTCCACAATGCCCAAGCTCAGCAGGCCAAACATGCAGTGATTCTAGTGGCATGACATACACCGTTGGCTGCGGCGTCAGCTTCGCAGGTGGCGACCTCACCAATTTCACGGGCTCATCATTCGCTGACTGTCTGCCGACTTGCGATGCGATGTCAGCTTGTGTGGGTGTTGAATACGACTCCTCCACCATGACTTGCTATTTGAAGTCCTCGTTTAATGGAACACAGACGTCGAACAGTAATTTGATCTATGGCACCAATATCCGTGCGGTGGCCCCTGTAGCGACTGTTGGCACCAGCGCCACGAGGACTACGACGTTATGTGAGTACTGAGCTGGTCTTGATGGTTGTCTGAGGCTAATTGATTGCAGCTCTTTCTTCCGGTGCAACGATCACTGTTGTCCCGACTACAACTTTGACTTCCACCATCCCGACAGGCGGCACGTATACCACCAGTTCAACGGACACTTACTATGTCTACACCACAACGCCATCGTTGTCCAGCAGCGGGACAGTACGGACTACATCTCCCAGCGTGTGCCTATGCTACACTTGCGCGGTCACACCCATGATCGTCGATGCCACATACTGCAGCAGCACGGCAGCTAATACAGGGACCTCGCCAAATACAAATACCGCAATCGCAACGACGACTCCTGGAAATTGCAGGGCTCTCAGTGGGACGGGATATACGACCATATTTACTACGTACACAGTCACTGGATGCGATGCTCAGCCTACATGCCCGGCATCTGGCTATCTCATCGGGAATGGAGCGACTGGTAGTGGAGCGACCGTTGTATCAACTACGAATGCAATGGGCAGCAGCATAGTCTACACGCAGATCCCAACGGGCAGCGGCTCAAGCGGATCAACAGGTAGCGGCTCAGCGACTTCAGGCATCACTTCAGCACCCAGCTCTGCCGCTGTAACACAGACTCTCACGATCTCAGGCTCAACGCGAGTAGTCACAGGCTCAACCGCCGAGCCCACCTGCCCGTACAGCGAAGGCGAGCTCTACACCGACCAATACGGTCAAACCTACTACGTCCAATGTAACGAAGCCTACGTCGCTCCTCAGCCTTCTGGCATCTCCAGCCGCCAAGAAGCCGCAGCCGATGCCTCCACTCTAGACGTCACGTCCGCCGAATCCCTAGCGGACTGCGTCGCAGCTTGCGATTTCTACAACATGCAGACATTCTACGACATCACGTCCTGCCTGGGCGTGACGTGGTACGATAGCACGAACTCGAGTAATTGCCTGCTCAAGAGCGAGGTGAATGGCACGGAGTACGCTGCAGATGCGCACTCGGCTTTCTTGACGGTGAACCGAGTCGCTGTTGGCGTGGGTGGTAATTTTACAACGACGGTTTCGGGCAATGGCACGAATCCTGGGATTACGGCGACATCAGCTGTGGTTTCTACTTTGGTGAGCGGTGGGTCTACGATCGTGTCTACGCTTACCACGGGGTCTGGAGGTAGTGGAGGAGGGGGCTCCGGCACGAATCCGGGCGTGACGGCTACCAGTGTTCTTGTTTCTGTCTCCACTGCGGCGGGTACAGGGCCGGGTACGGGAGCTGGCACGGGAGCTGGCACGGGAGCTGGCACGGGAGCTGGCACAGGAGCTGGCACCGGCCCTGGCACCGGCCCTGGAACCGGAGCCGGCACAGGTGTCTCAACCGCGATATCCGTCTCGCAAGTACCCTCGACAGTCTACGGCACCAGCACCGCCGTCTCCACAATTGTCAGCGGCGGCACAACCATCGAATCCACCTACGGCGTCTCCACAGCCCTTTCCGTGGTCTACAGCGCCAGCACCATAACGCAAACCACCACCACTGTCAGCGTCAGCGTCAGCACGGCCGTCAGCATCTCCATCTCCTCCGTCTCCGGCTCCGGCGGCGGTGGCGAAGTCACAGTGACAACCGGCGGCGGAGGGTCTGGCTATGTGACTGTGACCGCGGCCCCTGTGACTGTGGTCTCGTACGTGCAGGCGTCGAGTTCTTCTTCGTCGTTTACGTGCAGGACGTACGCGACGAATTATCTGAATGGGGCGCATGGGCGTGTGAGGAGGGATAGGAAGAAGAGGAGTATTTGGGGTTGGGACGAGGATGTTGCGAAGGCCGGGGAGAGCCCGAGGCCGGGGGATGTGCCTAGGCCTTGGGCTGCGGCTAATCGGGGGAGGATGTGATGTTCTTTTTTCGTTCGGTGTCGTGACGGGATGTGATGATTTGTGTTGTTGCTAGCGGGTTGTTTGGTTTTTCGTGTCTTGTCTGAAGAATTGGATATGAGTCGTCGATCACGTTGGAGATGCTCTAGCTTCGCATTTTCGCGACTGGAGCCATCTGTGAGCTTAGGCTTGGTGTTTGGTTTAGGCTTTCACATGCAAACAGCCCCTTCATGAATGAGATGAGTGAGCCGTAGCCTCTATAATCAGTTCTTCGACATGCTGTTAGCATTGCATGCAATAGTTTGATGCGGCTTGAGCGACCCCTGCAGCCCTCTAATACGAACATATGGCGATGCACGTCTCGTGCATCTCGATGTGAACCAAGCTTTATCGGTCCTAAATCTGAGCAAGCCATAAGCCGCTTAATTGACTCCTGCGGCGACTCAAGTCTGCTTGCTCGTTTCCGCTATTGGAATAGGTATAGCAGACAAAATTTGCGATTCGTACGTTAATTTCGACATTGCAGTCTTCGGGACCTGGTATCCCGTGAGATCAATGGCGCTGCATTTGCCTTGGCACTACTTGACAAAAAGATAGCCTGGGTTGCGTTCTCTTCAGACATTACCGTCCTTTTTAGTCCCCACAGCTACAAACTTACGCTCTAAGCTGTGTGCCAACTCGGCTGCGGTTGCGCTTAAGCATCAAATTCGTGCTCCTCCTTGTCAGGACCAGCCCACTTGATCTTGTAGCTAGGCACACCCTTATGACGGCCTTGCCACTCATGACGATGCAGAGAAAAGCCCTCAGCTTCCGGCTGCGGAATCCGTGGCATCATGCCCATCTTGACGACAACCTTTCCTGCACAAAGTGCTGTTTTCGAGCAAACGGGGCTGCGACGAAGTCAGACGCGATACCGTCAAATACTTCGCCATGGTTTCACTCACTTTCCATCCTTACCACAAAAGCTACGATACACAGGTTTCCCGCTCAGAGTCGCCCGATCATCGTACGTCTTCAATGTACCATCCCGATCGTTGATGTCGACCTTGTCCTCATCTATGAGCAGGTTGGAAGCAACATAGGATCCAGCGACCTTCCGGCAATTGGCACAATGGCAGAGATGCCCTCTCGGCTTGTCGAAGAGCCCGCTCTCCTTGATCGTGACGGTGATGGAGCCGCAAAGACATGATCCAGAGATACCGTCCGCGAATCTTTCAGTTGGGTGCTGCTTTGGGTCTCCGGTTGGTTCGTTAGGCATTTTGAGACTATAGGGGAAGAGATAGTATCTGCTGTGAAAAATGATCTTGATGGTAGAAACGACTGTGGTCGAAATACAGCAATTTGCATTGCGTAGTTTACCTTGACGTAGTGGCTCTGGAGCTTAATGGACGAGCTTGATCTCCGCACGCTGGTAGTTCCTTTGGGCCAGTCAGGGCGGCATCTGGACCGGTGGGACCGCAGTCGGCTTTCTTGGGCTACCTAATTGCGGAAATAATGCTTAGCCAGAGCATGTGACTCTCAGGAGCGATACTGCTGTATGCCAGTTTGTCCCCTTATGGCGTATCATACGGCGCCGTCCTCACTTTGTATATCTGCGACTGCGAGATGAAAGTCTCTTGGTCTTTTGGGTGTTGTTCGGCAGGAGCCGAGACCCTCCACCAACAATGACAGAAGCTGATCTCACGCGCAAGTATGGCGTTTGATGCCTCAGGCCCTTCGCGTCACACGTCGCGTCTCCCGCTCGACTTCATCCGCGCCATCAGACGGGTAGCCATAACCATCTTACAAGGCCTCAGATTATGCGATGCCGCACAGCGACGACTTCGGGATTGACGATGACGATACAGTGTTCCTGGCCGCTGCAACACAAGCGGAGGCTTCGCAGTATGGCGGTGGATTTGCAGCTTCGCCACGTCCGACCAAGCGGCGCAGAATCAGGAAAGGGCTAAGAGGTCTTGATGGAGCAGAGTCGGACGATCTGGAATGGTCGGATACCGACATTGAGGCACATAGTCCACCCAAAAATGCTCAATCGCCATCAAACACCATCACTACCCAGGCATCCGCCTATGGCGACGACGCCGATGGAAGCGATGAGGAGTACTACTTTCCTGATGAGACAGGCGAGGCAGAAGACCTTGGTGTTCAGAAGGTCTCCAAGTACAAGATTCACATCCCCAAGAATGGCGGCCAGTTCAAGGATGTCATCCTCACCCAGACACAGGCGGGCATCGACTCCAGCCCTGGACGAATACGAGGTCCTGTATGGAAGAAGCCAAAGCCGGTCCCGCCGCCTGTTCTCAGCGAAAGGACAGATGCGGTGATTAACCAGGCTTCAAGCAGGGTTGTCGCTGGCTCATCGCGTCAGACATCTGCAAATGGCTTCGCACGAGCCGGCCCAGCCGCTGTGAGAGAGTGTGGTAGCAACGAGGATGCGCTTTTGGCTGCCAGATTACAGGCCGAGGAAGATGCCTTGGCCAAGCAGAGGTCCAACGCGGGCACACAGACCGCTACCCAGGTTCATGATGAGCTGGTCGACATCCCGTCAGACGCTTTCTCATCTTCATCGCCAGAAAAGCCAGGAAAGCCGCCGTTGCGAGCTCCGCAGACAGGCCTCAAGCAATTGAATCTCTGGGGCGGGGCAACTACCCAGGACATCAGTGCCTCACAGATGGCAAAGAAGAGACACGCTTGGCCACTGAAAGAGCGCGAGGAGCCGCCCACGCATCACAAACTCGACGAAGAAGGCATGAAGACTTGGGTATACCCAACAAACCTAGGCAAGATTCGCGATTACCAGTACAACATTGTCAGCCGCAGTTTGTACCACAACACACTAGTCGCGCTCCCAACAGGTCTGGGCAAAACATTTATCGCGGCCACTGTCATGCTCAACTATTACCGATGGACTATGGATGCTCAGATGGTCTTCATGGCGCCCACAAAGCCATTGATAGCTCAGCAGATGGATGCTTGCTACAATGTTGTGGGCATACCGAGGAGAGACACCGTCCTAATGACGGGCGAGACTACACCTGCCATTCGCGGAGAAGAATGGCTAGAGAAGCGTGTCTTCTTCATGACTCCACAGACTGTCATCAATGATCTCAAGACAGGCATATGTGATCCGAAGCGGATCGTATTGATTGTTGTGGACGAGGCGCACAAAGCTACCGGCAGCTATGCTTACACCGAAGTCATCGCTTTCATGCGGCGCTTCAACAGCAGCTTCCGGGTCTTGGCGCTCACCGCAACACCTGGCTCGACTGTTGACGCCGTCCAAGCGGTTATCGACCACCTTGGCATCGCGCGCGTTGAGCTTCGGACCGAGCTGTCGCTTGACATTAGGCCATACACCCACGAAAAGGAGATCGCTAAAGAGGTTTTTGACTATAGCGACGAGCAGCATTTGATCATGGACCACATCTCGAAAGCTCTGAAGTCGCCTCTGGAGAAGCTCAACGCACAGAACGCCTATTGGTCGAAGGATCCCATGATGCTGACTGCATTCGGACTGACGCAGGCACGGCAGAAGTGGTCCGCATCTGATGCTGGCAGGAAAGCGCCAATGTGGGCTAAAGGTCAGGTCAACGCCTGCTTCACTGTGCTGTCTCAGGCAGCGCATCAAATCGGTCTGCTCAAGAACCATGGCATTGGTCCGTTCTATACTGGAATGCTGGCTTTTCAACGCTCGGTCGACAATGGCGACACGAAAGGCAAAAATGCTAAGCAGGTCGTGGAGCACGAAGACTTCAGCAAGATGATGAGCCGCATACGTAGCTGGACTAACAACCCTGATTTTATCGGACATCCAAAGCTGCAGTACCTGCGCGAGGTTGTGCTCAATCATTTCCTTGATGCCGCAGAAGGCGCAAAAGGCCCTGACGTGCCGCCCAGCGCAACCAGAGTCATGGTCTTCGCATCCTACCGAGACTCGACGGACGAGATTGTACGCGTGCTGAAACGTAACGAGCCTCTGATACGACCCCACGTCTTTGTCGGCCAGGCTGCCAGCTCGAGCGGCGAGGGCATGAACCAGAAGAAGCAGAACGAAGTCATTCAAGACTTCAAGACCGGAAAGTTCAACACTCTGGTCGCCACATCAATCGGTGAAGAAGGTCTAGATATTGGTGACGTTGATCTGATTGTTTGTTATGACGCCTCTTCGTCGCCAATCCGCATGCTGCAGCGTATTGGTCGCACCGGTCGCAAGCGCGTAGGCAAAGTTGTTTTGTTATTGATGAGAGGCAAAGAGGAGAATGACTACGCCAAGGCTCAAGACAATTATGCCTACATCCAGAAAACGATTGCCGACGACAGCAAGTATAGCTATCGAGAGGACCAGAGCCCGCGCATCTTGCCGAAAGAAGTGAGGCCTGTGGTCGATCGGCGGGTCATTGAGATCCCAGTTGAGAACAGTCAGCCGATCGATCTCGATGAGAAAGGGAGACGCGCCAAAGGCAAAGCCAAGAAGCGGCCTCCCAAGAAGTTCCACATGCCGGATGGCGTACGAACCGGATTCACGAAGGCTTCCAAGCTGGGCGGTAGCGACGACGAGCATGCGGATGACGATGAAGCAAAGGCACGCACGGTACCACGAGCGAAGAAGGCTCCGTGCAAGCCTCAGCCTGTGCCCGAGCCCGAGCCGATGGCAATGCCTTATTTACAGGATGTGCTGCTGAATCCCGCTCAACAAGCTGAGCTGGAGAGGAAGTATGCCCATGTCGCTGACGACGACGACGTAGTCATCCAAGCACCAGACGCTGCTAGTCACCCAGCAACACTGAGGTACCTGGGCCCGACAAAGTACATCAGACACGGTCGGACTTCGCAAGTCGTTTCAAATGCCATCCGTGCTCTGCGATCCATTGATGAGAACAAACTGCAACGCCTCGAGTCTGCTCCCGAGCCAAAGCTCTTGCGCGACACAGGGCCGGCAGGCATCAGACTCGCCAGTCCCGAGCCCGAAAATTGTGGCTCTGCTGCAGATCTACCTGCCATGCCACTACCCGCAGACAAGCCCAAGAAGCCTCATGGCCGTCCGCGCAAGAAGAACGTCATTGTTCGAGGTCCATCTCATGGCGACGGCTATGGTGACGCAGCAATGGAGGGTGATGAGTCCGAGCCCGAGCCAACGCCAGCAGATATGCGCATCGGTACGCAGGGTATTGACCTTGGGTCTCATGACACAAGCGGCGAGGACGAAGAGGAAGCGCCAGATAGCGAGCTTGCTGCCTTCATTGCTATGAGTGATGAGGTGGTCGAGGCCGAGGCGTCGTCAGTGCTTGGAAGCGTTTCGTCACCAGCCAAAGGCAGGCTCTCGAGGAGGAAGCTCGGTCAGGGAGTAGGTGGCAGCGCTCGGGTTTTCGTTGAGTCCGACCAGGACAACGCAGAGGCTTCGGCTGTAGAATCGGATGACAGTGACGCCACAGTCCGGGGTGAACCTAGGAAGGCCAATCGCAAGAAGAAACGGATTATTGTTGATAGCGACAGCGAGTAGGTTACGATTTGTCTACGGTTGGCATGCTGAACGGCTGCCACGTCCGCTACAAGGCAGAACGGCATCATATGACCAAGTCCCCATGACAGGCACCCACAACGGGGCCGGCAGCTGCAAGGTAGGTGTCACTTGCTTCAGGAGGATTGGTCATTCATATATGCATGATTCACGGTCATGGTATCAACAAAAGCTTTTGAAGCTGCCACATGTTGTCAAATCACAATTGGTATCTTCCCAAACGCCTCTTATGCATTGAGCCCATGACCTTTTACACCGACTTCTCGCCAAGTCCGCCGACCTCCTCGTGCTGGACAGACTTCTTGCGCATAGCTTGATTTTCAATTTCAGTGAGCGAAGCACTCCTGCCACCACCAACCTGTTGCACTTCCTGGAAGGACACCGTAGGCACGAAGCTCTTGGAATTCCAAGCCTTGTCAACCTTTGCGTAGAGCTCGTCGACTTGCTCGAGCGAAAGGCCTTTCGTCTCGAAGATGAGTGCCCACACGAAGAAGATACAGATGAAGCAGAAGCCGCCCCAGATGAAGAACACCTTGGACTGCAAGTTCGCGTTGCCTGGGCCGGAGTCGACGAGGTAGGGGGTCGCGTACGCGATGGCCCAGTTGAGCAACCAGTTCGATGCCGTCGTCATGGAGAGGGATTTGGAGCGGACCTTGAGTGGGAAGATCTCACCAGTGACAACCCACGCGCAAGGACCCCATGAGCAGGCGAAGAAGAAGATATAGATGCAGACGAATGCGACCAAAGCAGACTGGCCGGTTGGGTTTTCGGTGCCGATGCCGGTGCCAACACCTGCGACGATGAATTGGCAGACAGCCATGCCCACGGCGCCGAATAGGAGAAGCGGGCGACGTCCCCAGGCCTCAACCATCCAGAGTCCAGGGAAAGTGGAACCCACATTAACGGCGGAGGTGATCATGCTGACGACGAAAGCGTTGGTAAGGCCTGAGTTCTGGAAGTATGATGTACCGTAGTAGAAGATGAAGTTGACACCGGTCAGCTGCTGCAGTGCCTGAAGCAAGCAACCAGTTGCGAGACGCTTCCCGAGGGTGCCCTTGAAGCAGTCGAGGTAGCTGGGCTTGCCGAGCGACAGCTCGTATTCGTGGTTGGCAGTGATCTCGCTGAGCTCCTCAACCAGCGCGGGGTGGTCGACGTCAAGTCTCCTGAGCCTGGCCAACGATTTGGCGGCCTGCTCCGACCTGCCACGCTTGATGTACATACGTGGGGTCTCCGGCAGGACAAGCATACCGAAGAAAAGGATGAGGGCCCAGGCGAACTGAACGGCGATCGGGATACGGTAAGATCCGGTGTCGTTGCGGTTGGCAGTTGAGTGATCGACGATGGCCGCCAATAGCAGACCGATGGTGATGGCCAATTGGTAAGCTCCAACGATCGTTCCACGGATCCATTTGGGCGCCTGTCAGATTGTTGTTAGCATTGGCCGCATGCCAGACAGGGCATTAATCTCGAGCTTACAGTCTCAGATTGGTATAGCGGGATCATAGCCGAAATAAGACCGACACCGAATCCAGCGAAGAAACGACCAGCAACGAACATGGGAATCTGGGTAGCCGCAGTCTGCAGAATGACACCGAGCGTGAACCAGATAGTTGAAATCATCAGACCGAATTTACGACCGGCCAAGTCAGCCAGCGGTCCAGCCGCGAGAGCGCCGAAGAATGTGCCAGCGGAGAGGATAGAGACAATCTCAGATTTCTGGTTGGATGTGATCTGGTCGTCGCCGGTTTTCGAGAAGGTCTTGAGCCAGTATGGCATAGCAAGGATACCACCGATTGTACCCGTGTCGTAGCCGTAGAGAACACCGCCAAACGCAACGAACATGCCAACCAGAATGGCTGGCCATGCTGCACCTGGTGTGCCCGGTGGTGGGCGGACTGAGAGACCCATGCTGATGTTGTTGTTATCAAAGCCTGATGGTTCAAATATCTAGTCCTCTTTAAGTCGACCAGGAGGAAGCGTGGGAACGACTGAATAAGGAGCTGCCAGGTGTGGTTGGCGGGGACGGCTGAGACTGATGTACTTATGAAAATTTACGACCTCGTGGCACGGCACATGGCGGCGAACACATGGGAGACTGATGCTGTGCGCCAGTCACATGGTGGCCCGAGTACACCCCCGGAACATGAAGCTAATTGGAACCTTGTTGGCCACGAAGCTTTGGCCTAGACACGCCTTTAGCGGGGCGCGTATGGCATATCCGTCTCCACCGACTGCTAATAACGTAACGCCTCTGGTCGCGTGCTGGCGATACTTGTGGGATCGGCTGCTTGTGAGGGGATGCAGTTTCTCCAATGACCACCTTAGTATTCTGCACGCCAAGTCATCGAAGATAGGCTGAGTCTCCCCACCAGGACTTGTGTGGACGCTTGCTGAAGATCTCGAGTCGGAGCATCTGGCGACAGTATTCGTCGTTCTGTCCATGGCCGTCGACCGATGGCCTTTGCTCGCACGAGGTCAGGCCGTGATAGAAAGTCAATGCTCGGCCCTTTCGCGGACGCATGTATGCATGATGGATCCTTGCAGTCCCCCGGTGCGGAGGACCTGGGGCAAGCAACATGCATCCTGTTGCGGACAAGTGGAAACCACTGATGATCATCAGCCTTGTCTGTGTGTCGCTCGCTTGTCGCGAGCATCACTATTGTTCAGTCTCGATCTCACCAGAAGCATACTACTCACACCACACATTTATCGTCTGCGCGAAATCTCTTCAACAACCGCAAGACCTTCGCAACCAAGTGCCACAAAGATTCGGGAGCCACAACCGCGAATTCGCGGGGAAGCGCTCGGCGTCTCCCGCGTTTATATTGCTGCGTATTCCTAAAGCTTCATCCTTCGAAGCTTTGTCCGAATGTAACATTAGGTATTTTTCGACGCCGTCTCGCGGGAGTGGGCAGTAATGATGCTGATCTCGTCTTACGATTCTCGGACTAGATTGTACATCTCACCAATCGAAACCAGGCTTGAGCCTAGATGAGTCTGACGCGGGGGAATGCCGAACCATTCCGTCGAACATACCGGTCGTACTGCGGTGTAATATACCCCACTGGAGTACGGTAGGTGGCGTGCTGCCGCGTGCAGCTGCAGACCGCAGTTCGAGTCTCTAGATCTAGAAGTTCGGATAGACACAAAAGGGCCTTTTATGATGATCATGACTCCTACAGGATGCTGATGCAAAAACGACCAAGGCTTAAGCTGCTGAGCTTGAATGTCCTGACGCCACATGCGCGCAACGTACGAGATTTCGCTGCTTGACCAGTGTCGTTCGGGTGGACGCCACTCCTGCTAGCGTCGCTGCAGCCGCCAAGAGACGCTGGCGAGATCGCCGGTTTGCTCTTAATGTCTGGCACAACTGCGGAGCCCCGTGCAGTTGTACCTGGCGTGGTCTTCATGCGCGTGGTCTCCACGCGGAGATGACCACATCCCCAGAGCACCGGAGACGAACCAGATCTGGCAGAGCCGCACTGTTGACGGAACGCTATGGCTCGTAATGTCTCGGCTTCGGTCTCACAATGTTGCTGCTTGACGGTACGATTGATGTCTGTTTGCAGATTTTGACATTTACTTCTATCCTACGCGCGCGATTTATGGTGGATGCACGTAGAGTCATCCGTTGCTTGAATGAAAGCGTCCATCTCCACGCGAAGGCACGCGAATCGATCATGAGCCTTTGCCTTGTTGCTTCTCCTTGGCACTCAACGCACTCAGACTCCTCTCTCTGATAGTGCTATCTTCAGCTTCGAGACCCTTCTCCCTCCTCTGCTGAGCTTGCAGTGTTTTCCATCTCTCCTCCGGAATTGTCAAACAGTTGATACCAAGGTAGTCGCAGATGGCATTGATGACGAGGTATGCCCAGCGAAAGTAGACGATGACTGAGAGGAAGAAATAGGCCCAAAGATAGTAATGTTCGAGCTCTGCTGAAAAGATTATTGGAAATCCAAGGAAAGGAAGGTTGACCAGGACAGCACCACCGATAAGCGGGGCGAGGAGGGAAGTCCAATACGGGTACGGCTGCCGAGTCAGGTGAGCAAGGATGGTCTTAGTGGTCATGCGGCCGAAGACGAACGATAGAGTCAAACACAGAAGGCAGAGGTGGTTGTCATTGAGGAGGGCGGAATGTGGCGAGCCTAGCCAGGCCACGACACTGCCGGTGAACATGACCATTGGTGTCCACTCCAGAAAAACAGGCAGTAGCGGTAGGTTCTTGGCTTTCCTGGCTTCCCAGACATTCCAAACACAACTTGGCAAATGGGCCACTGCGAAACTGCCAAGCAGCAACGGAGCCCAAATGTCCTTCACACTCAGTCCACCGAGCAGTTCCTCGAATCCTACGGCCTTTGCAATAGGTTCGTGCCAGATGTGAGGGCCATAGATGCCAGATAATGCCATGATGGACGAGGCGATTACAAGGCCTTCCGTGGGTCCGTTGAAGTAGCCCAGATACAACGTATGCGTATGGTACGTCTCCCAGGTTGAAAAGAACATAGGCAAGCATGGGATGAGCGCTGTCAAAGCGCCGAGTTTCGTAGCTCCCAATGCCATTGCACTCGTCTCGAGCAGCGAAGCCAAGGTACAGTTCAGCGAGTCGATGCCATGATCAAACAGCTCGCCCAGTCCAGAAGACGTGCCTGTTCGTCGTGCTTGCTTTCCGTCGATGTTGTCCATGGTGCTGTATGCCCAGATTCCGAAAGCATAAGAGAAATAAACCCAGCTTTGATTTGGGCCAACCAGGTCAGGGTCGAAGAGTTCGAGAATGCCGATATTGCCTATGACGAAAAAGAACCCCAGGAGGGTGACCATGTTGGGGGCGAGCCATAGGGGTAGAAATTCGACGCATGCATTCCACTGGGCTGGACATTAGCAGGTATGGGTGCACGTTGGGTCGAGGGACGTACGTAGTGGCGTAAGATGTGGTTGGAGATGGGAGATTTATCTACTGAGCTGTGTTTGTACGTCTTGAAATGTTGCAACGCCTCAGGCGACACGCACTCGGCTGCCGCCTCCTCTGAGTCGAGTGTCAGTCGTGAAGTTTTGAGTGTGAAGTCCACGCTCCAGAAACTCACTTTGGCTAACCATGTTGCCTCGAAACACGGGATGGCAAGCTGGCCCTGGCCACCTTGCCGATGCCTATGCAAAAGTTGCAGAAGAAGTGCAAGGCAGAAAGGAAGTCAAGCTTGGCAGGCACGACAACTTCATTCACCTCACAGCTTCTCATGGGTAGCTGTTGACATTACCTCACCGTACATTGGCATGTGAAAATCTCGACTCGTCCCATTGGACCTTGCGATACCGGGCTGACCATTGGCACGCGCAAACATCCGAGAGACGCCGAGCCAAAAGGCCTATAGTCTTGTAGAGACGTCCATATATATGAAACAAGACGAGAGCCAGATCAACGATCGAGACGCAATCTCACAGCGATCCATCATCGATCGTCCAATAATGCTGGCGTCGCGGCGAAGAGTCATCGCCCAATGTTTCGTTTGTTGGTTGTAGCCTCATAGGAGGTATCGCCCCGATCCCGGGCCAAGCTCGAGCTTGGACCCACTGGCAGCTATGGGGCGTGATAATTTTCTGTGACTCTTGACCGCGAGGCATTGAAAGACTGTTTCCCGCCGTCTGTCTGTGTTTTTCTACCAGACACATCACCGACTCCCCCTATGCTCTGAACAACGAGGTCAGACTTCATGTCATTTGCTTCTCTTACCACCGCTCAAGGTACGCACGGCGTTGACACGGGAGCCGTTTTCTCTTTCACACCGCTCGCGCTTGCTAGGAAGCTAGTAAGGAAGAAACGCGATAGCAAGACCACGGAATCCATAGCAATCTTGGTGAACGCATTCTCTGGACATGTGCTGACCATGATGTGCTTCGTACAGACTACATCTCGGACCACCTCTGGAAGGCCAACGTGAACTAAGAGTCACGTCCGCCAGACGGTGCACGAGACAAAAGTTTCAACGGCGCACGCGACATCCAGGTACTCACAAAGCCTTGTATACGGAGTCTTAGATACAGTAGGAAGGTTCGGCCATGGCGCTCAGTCGCCGGCTAGCTCATGAGCTACTACAGCAGAGTAAGCACACTCTGCCAAGGGTAGCGAGGAGGACCCTCACGACACAGACCAAAACGTGCCCAAAGTACGGGCTGCAGGGCAAGACTGGGCGGCAGCAAGTGAGGAGCTTCACGAGGTCCACGAGATGCGCTGCTTCGAAGGCAGAGGTCGCGCCTAATGCCAAGGCCTACCTCGAAAGTGGAGCAATTGCTGGTGGACAAAACTTGGTGGATGTCAAGAAGGTCCTGGTCATTGGTTCAGGTGGGTTGTCCATCGGTCAAGCAGGAGAATTTGACTATTCTGGCTCTCAGGCTCTGAAGGCGCTGAAGGAAGCTGGTGTGGCCTCTGTCCTCATCAACCCGAACATTGCTACCATCCAGACCGCTCACGTTTTGGCGGATGAGGTCTACTACCTTCCAGTCACCCCGGAGTTTGTGACCTATGTCATCGAGAAAGAGAGGCCGGACGGCATCTTCCTGTCCTTCGGTGGGCAGACGGCGCTGAATTTGGGTGTCAAGATGGACAAGATGGGCATATTTGACAGATACAATGTCAAAGTTTTGGGTACTAGCATCAAGACACTCGAGACCAGCGAAGACAGAGACCTGTTCGCCAAGGCGTTGAAGGAGATCAACATCCCTATCGCCGAGAGTATCGCTGTCTCCACAGTCGACGAGGCGTTGGAGGCCGCTGAGAAGGTCGGCTACCCGATCATTGTCCGTGCAGCATACGCGCTCGGTGGTCTTGGATCTGGCTTCGCGAATGACCCGGAAGAGCTTCGCAATCTGTCTGCTCGTTCTTTGACTCTGTCACCTCAGATTCTGGTCGAGAAATCGCTCAAGGGCTGGAAGGAGGCGGAGTACGAGGTCGTCAGAGATGCCTCGGACAATTGTATCACCGTCTGCAACATGGAGAACTTCGACCCGCTTGGTGTACACACTGGTGACAGCATTGTCGTCTCGCCCTCACAAACCCTCAGCGACGAAGAGTACCATATGCTCCGGACTGCGGCTATCAAGATTGTCCGTCACTTGGGTGTCGTCGGGGAATGCAATGTTCAGTACGCTTTGCAGCCGGATGGCCTTGACTATCGTGTCATTGAGATCAACGCTCGTCTCTCTCGATCATCTGCCCTTGCTTCTAAAGCCACTGGGTATCCTCTTGCTTACACTGCTGCGAAGATCGGTCTTGGCCACACTTTGCCTGAGTTGCCGAACGCTGTAACTCGCACTACCACTGCCAACTTCGAACCGTCTTTGGACTATATCGTAACGAAGATTCCTCGTTGGGACTTGAGCAAGTTCCAGCATGTCAACCGCAACATTGGCTCGGCTATGAAGTCTGTCGGTGAAGTCATGGCTATCGGCCGTACCTTCGAAGAATCCTTCCAGAAAGCCATTCGCCAAGTTGACCCGCGATTCCACGGCCTTCAGGGTGATCATTTTGAGGACCTTGACGAAGTCTTGAAGAATCCGACCGATCGCCGCTGGCTCGCTGTTGGCCAAGCTATGCTGCACGAGGGCTACAGTGTTGACAAGGTGCACGAGCTCAGCAAAATCGACAAGTGGTTTTTGTACAAGATCCAGAACATTGTTGACTGCACCCACGAACTCCAGGACATCGGCTCACTCTTCGGCGTCAAGAAGGAACTTATGCTCAAGGCTAAGAAACTCGGCTTCTCTGACAAGCAGATTGCGAAAGCTGTGAATTGCTCTGAAGACGAGGTCCGCGCGCGCAGGAAGCACTTTGGCATTCGTCCTTGGGTCAAGAAGATCGATACGCTCGCTGCTGAGTTCCCGGCTGACACTAACTACCTGTATACGACATACAATGCCACCAGCCACGATGTGGAGTTCGAGGACCACGGTATCGTTGTCTTGGGATCTGGTGTTTACCGCATTGGAAGCTCCGTTGAGTTCGACTGGTGTGCCGTTAATGCTACGCTGTCTCTGAAGGCTTTGGGCAAGAAGACCGCTATGATTAATTATAATCCTGAGACCTACTCCACTGACTTTGACGTTGCCGACCGACTTTACTTCGAAGAGCTCAGCTACGAGCGTGTCATGGATATCTACGAATTGGAATCTGCTTCTGGTGTTGTCGTCTCTGTTGGTGGTCAGCTCCCACAGAACATCGCTCTCAAGCTCCAGGAGGCTGGCAAGGCAAAGGTTCTGGGTACCGACCCACAGGACATTGACAAGGCGGAAGACAGACACAAGTTCTCGCAGATCCTTGATTCCATTGGCGTTGATCAGCCTGCCTGGAAGGAGTTGACTTCTTACGAGGATGCGAAGAAGTTCGCCAATGAAGTCAGCTACCCTGTCCTTGTTCGCCCATCATACGTTCTGTCCGGTGCTGCCATGACCGTCATCCGCTCCGAGGAGGAGCTCGAAGAGAAGCTCACGGCTGCCAGCAATGTCAGCCCTGACCACCCTGTTGTCATCACCAAATTCATCGAAGGCGCACAGGAAATTGATGTTGACGCCGTTGCGTCTCGTGGCAAGCTCCTGCTTCACGCCGTCAGCGAGCATGTGGAGAACGCCGGTATTCACTCCGGAGACGCATCTCTTGTCTTGCCTCCCTCAAGCTTGCCTCAGTCCACCGTGGACCGCGTTAAGGTAATCGCAGAGAAGGTCGCAAAGGCCTGGAACATCACCGGACCCTTCAACATGCAAATCATCTCTGCCAAGAGTCCCGAGGTCGGCGAGGACCAGCTGAAGGTTATCGAGTGTAACCTGCGTGCGTCCCGGTCATTCCCATTTGTGAGCAAGGTTCTTGGCACCAACTTCATTGATGTTGCTACTCGTGCTCTGCTTGACAAGGATGTCCCTGAGCCCGTCGACTTGATGAAGGAGCAGCGCAACTACCTGGCTGTCAAGGTCCCACAATTCTCTTGGACTCGCCTTGCCGGCGCTGACCCTTACCTTGGAGTGGAGATGGCATCTACTGGTGAGATGGCTTGCTTCGGCAAGGACCTCGTTGAAGCTTACTGGGCTGCAATGCAATCGACCATGAACTTCCGTCTGCCTCTGCCAGGCGAGGGCCTGCTTTTCGGTGGTGACATCGAGACTGAGGATCTTGCCAAGATCGTCGACTACGTGAACCCACTCGGCTACAAGCTCTACGCTGCCAACAACGCGGTCAAGGATCACTTGGAAAAGAGAAGCGAGGATGGCAGTGTCAAGGTTGAGGCCATTGAGTTCCCCAAGGAGGACAAGCGTGCTCTGAGAGAGGTGTTCCAGAAATACGACATCCGCGGTGTCTTCAACTTGGCTAAGCGCAGGGCCAGCTCCCTTGTCGATGAGGACTACGTGATGAGGAGGAATGCTGTCGACTTCGGTGTGCCGTTGTTCATGGAGCCGAGGGTAAGTTGCTCACAACGACTTCTCACAGAATATCAATGCTAACTTGTGTGCACAGACTGCCGTTCTCTTTGCTCAGTGCATGAGCGAGAAGCTTCCCAAGAAGGAGGGCGAGATCCCATCTGAGGTTCGTCGGTGGAGCGACTTCATTGGTGGCAAACCTCTATAGATCAGACTGTCAAGCTGCGTTGGCTGTCAACAGTTCCATAACACCTATTAGCGTTGATAGGCAGTACATGATGTATCTTGTTCATGCAAGTATCAAGGTTCTTCTGCCTTCATCTCCTCCAAGACACCAAAGGCAGACTAGCAATTCCATCAAGCAATCGATCAACTGTTTGACTGATTGATTGTGACTTTGACTCGTCACGCTATCAACGCGCGATCAGCCGCTGATCAGAGCAGTCAATGGTGATTTTGAGCACTCAACGGAATCATTTAGCGGTCAACCGTATCATTGAGCAGTCAACCGCATCATTGAGCAGTCAACCGTTATCAACATGTCAACCGATTGATTAAGTGATGGAATGACTGAGGCAGACCGTCCTTGAATCCGGTCAGACGCACCTGTTTCCTCATTACCATTTCCAACCATTCATCCCGTCCGAGGCGTCGTGCCCTCCATTTGTAGATGCAATTGGCAATCATTGGTCCGGTTGGACTAAGAATGCTTGCACCCAATGACAACCAGATCCGCTATCGCGAGCTTAGGACCAAAATTGGCTTGGCTCACATCACTCTTGCCTTCCACCCAACGACAACCAAGAACGACGGTCGGCTTTTTTCTCTGCTTTTCAGCAGTATTTGATCGTAGCGTCAAGCCAGCTGCGATCTGCCCGCCCACCCAGGGGTTGGAAGGCTCTCCGAGAGCATGGCCGAGGCCAGCATGGAGCACGCTGCTTGTTGCGTCATTGCTCGTGATGAGCTTTCCTGGTTGATGGCTTCATCCTTGTGAAGCTCTCCGGGTTGGATTTATAGCTGAGAGCTCCTGCTTAGACGTTGCACTGAAACAAGTGGGGGACCTGCGTTTGTAGTTGTGTCGAGCAAGCAACGAAATCACAATGCCAGATCACAGCCATATTCACTCTACCGGGCGCGGCGGTATGCATAGTCTCCGAGAGTTTAGAGGTAGCAATCTTCCAACTAACATAATGCTAGGCGCCGGCAACATCGGCGAGGACAATAGCACGTACGTCGACGGGGCCATCGTCCGTGAGGGCTATGCCAACGCGTCCGATCGTCCTGAATACTCCGCTGGCCGCGGTACGAACACGAACATCAGTCAAACTCCCAGGCCACACAGCTACTAACAGCACCACAGGCGGCGCCGGAAACATTGTCGAATCGCCCCGCCACGCCTCACCCGTCCCTCGATCCGAAGATGTGGTTCCCGAGCCGGCCATGAGATCTGGCGAAGGCTACGAAAACTATCATACCGGTCGTGGTGGCCAGGGTAATGTGCATAAGGATAAGCATGGCGGGCATAGCTCGAGTGCGGAGCAGCAGAGGGAGCATAATAAGGGGGAGGAGTTTGTGGATAAGGTTAAGCATGCTATGGGCTTGGATAAGCATAAGCCGCAGGATGGGAGTGCGTTGAAGGAGGAGACGAAGTGAGGGCTTGGCTGCTATGCGAAAGATGGGAATGACGGGATGCGGAGTATGTCGGGAAGGCGCAAGGGGAGTTACGATTACCACTATATGCTCATTCGAATTGAGAGACACATATTAGATTTGCGACCTTGCGTCCCACAGACGAAACAACATACTCCAGTAGATGGGATCCTACGTGATCTGTCACCCCTTGTAGTACTAATCCACCGGTTCACAACTGAAGCACAGGATGAAAGGATTCAGGCGCGTCTGCGACAACCCTGCGGCTTTGGCTGGGGCTACAGCCAAAGTGAGGTAGCAGTCACACCGGCACTGTCCCTCGGACGCACGTATCACTGCTATTGATGCTGCCATTCTCGGATATGACACGCTGTACACAGATACATCTCTTGCAGAGCTGGGTCGTCTGATCAGCTTTCTACGAACATGCGTTGGAGCTGGAGCCTGCTACAGCTCGGGAATTTCAACGTCATTCGACGTCTGTATAAGCTAGACAACAGTATGAGATGCGCCACAATCTTTCATATGTCCTTGCAGCAGCACTTTTGGGACTACCGGGCCCTAGTAGCGCGCGTGGAAGTGCAATACTGCTCTTTTGCGTACAATCGTCGACGGATTACTCTGGTATCCTCGTCACTAACGACAAGCGCCGAAACAGCGCTGTAGTCTAGATGGAGGAGATTCCGCTGTAGGGCTCTCGTATCGATACTTAGCAGCAAGAGCACCGAGGTAGTTGACCCTCGTGCCGTAGGAAGTCTGCTCCTCGGAACAAATATGGGACTTCTACAAAAGTTGTGCCGCCGATAAGGGCCACCATTGCAGATGCCTCACCTGCACGGTGAGGTCTCCGTACAGTGTCGCAAGAACGGCAACCCACTGGAAGGGACTTGCGCCAACCGCTGATTTCGTGGAGTCTTTGTTAGGTGCCAGCGAGCCAGAGGTAGGATGCAGTCTCTGCCAAGACTAGACTCTAGAGTCGAAGGCCTGTGTCACGTACTTCGCCGCGAGCAATGGATCCATCCGTACCTGCTGCAACGTGGAGGTGACCCGTGGCAAGGTGCACGCTTCGGCATTTGTGCAAGTTCGGGAAATCTTGGGTGGTAGTCTTTCCCCGCGACGGCCTCCTCGAGTCATCTGCATGCTGCGCGTTCAGACATCGGATTGGCTAGAGGGACGACGGAAGGGGGATGCAGAGGGATAGTGTATTGTGACGACAGCGAGAATGCAGTTGGAAGCATGCTTGGATCGATGAGTGTCTGATGGACGCTTTTGCTATCGGTTTGCAAGCGTGAATGATATCCAGACGTGCCGCTCGATGATGCGGTTGTTCATGGAGTGCAACGCATTAAGCTCAAGCGCCTGCACGTGATGTACAAGCGCCGCTCCTGTTTTGGCTTGAGTACCTTGGCCTTTCCCGAGTGGGCTTTGCATTGTACAGTGAATGAATGCACCGATGCAGACAGATCGTTGCTACTATCCTTCAACGCTGCGCAGGCTGTACTCTGTTTGCTAACAAGCCGCACAATACCTACAACTTGCCAGTCCAAGTCTTCGCAAGCCCGACCACCTGATTTGCAGCATCTGCAACCCTGCGTGGTAACCACTGCGCTGCAGCATCAGGTAGAACGACCTTGAGCCGCTCAGTACTCAGCGTCGCGAACTTCGCCTTGATCGCGTCTGCATGCTCGCGTTCCCGGAATATCGGATCCCACACGTCTAGGAAGCAGCTGATCATCAAACCCCTGATGTGTGTGGGCTCTCGCCTGAGGCGCGCTTCTGCAGTTCGGCCAGCCCAATGATGTGGTGTTCAAGTTTGTCTCTATAACCAATGCAGCCATGTGTCAATGCACGAGAGCAGATCTTGAGTGTCGATGAGCCGGCCACAGGCGCTCGGGACAGGACCGGCAATGTCTCGGCGATAGGCGTACATAATTCGCCAGCAATAGTTTCAGGCACCGCTGCCAGCTGAATGCGCTTGCTTCCGTCTGCGAGCCCTTCGACTCCCATGTGGAAGCCGAAGGGGTTGTCGCTGAATATGTTGCGGGCAGCCTCTAACGGGTCCACGCCTGCAGCAACGCCAAATGCCAGATCTGACCTGACGTGTGCTACGTGCGAGTGCGGTGGCTGTACAAGCAAGGCTCTGATTCCTGCCTGTCGACGACAACGAAGATGCTGTTCCTTTGTGTATCGGAGAGCAAGTGACGTCTTGCAGTATTGGCATGGCACCTTCGGCTGGTTGTGCTGTTGTTCGACATGCCGCTCAGCACATCTGGCCGACAGAGTTTTTCTTTACACAGCACGCAAGTGCAAGCGTCAACGCCGTTGTGTCTGCATATGTGTCGAAGCAGTGACTTGTTGGCGGATAGTCGTCTCCCACAGATTGCGCAGATGTATTGGTGGGACTGGTCACCTCCCCGTTTGCTGTGGTCGCGCTCCTCGCTGAACTCTCCGCGTGCGCGTGACCGTGTCCTGCGGAGCGTTTCCATGTTCAGAAGTATCAGTCTTGGACATGTTGACCGCTGTATCATGCTAATGTTTGGTGTTGCTGTCGGAGAGCTAGCGGATCGTCCTGAATGGCCTGGGAGGCGCATCCTGAATCCATATATGCCACCCTTCTCAATGAACCTGACTGATCTCAACTGCCATCTACCGTGATCATATCAGACAACGCGGTTCACGACTTGCTCACTTGGCCAGATCGCTGGTCGAAGCCTTCTTCACCTGCTCCTCTTTGGCAGTCCGCGTCTTGTACTCTCTGGGCGTCTCAAGGCTCTGCTTCTTACCCAGCAGCCGGCCCACGAGCCCAGCTTTCTGCCACATGCCAACCTTCCTCTGCCTCGCATATGCCTCCGCTGCGCGGTACTCGTCCTCCTTGCCCCCAAACTCGCTCCCAACCTTTGCTTCATAGACAGTTGCGAGTCCGCTCCTGATCATATTGTAGCCCACGTCGCTCTTGAAGAAGAGGAGCCTGCGCTGGTAGACCGTACTGACGACGCGATCGAACCGGTCCCGGCTGTACGGATATGCCCGGACATGCGTGTGCAATAAATGCCCTTTCAGCCAGTCCAGCGCTTCCTGTCCATACGGCTGCGCATCCTTGCCGAAGTGCGACAACTCTGGCGCATCGATGCCAGCGATCCGCACGTGTATCGTCGTCTTGCTCCACCACCACCGCTCGGTGTCGAAGTCCCTCACGCGGCGACCCGGAAACCATCCCCATCCCAGCAGCCTTCCCCCGGGCATGTGGTAAAGACGGAAATTGTCGCCGTCGCCGACATGAGCGACATAGCCGTATATGCTTCGACCGCGGAAGCGAGGGACGTTGAGGGAGTCGACGGTAGGATACCGGCGGCAGTACTTGTTGTACGCAATCACCAGACCGATTGTAGCCGCTACGCCAATGGCTCCCCACGGGACTGCAGTGATCTTGGAGTCTTTCTGCTCGTCGCTCTTCTTCGTCGGCGGACGCCAGACTAGCCAGTCCAACCATGGCATCGTTTGCGCCGACGAGCATGCAAGGAGTCGGCAGCAGATGGTACCTTATACTGCTGCTTTCCACCAAGCAGGGTTCGCTAGTTTCAACTTTCGTGACCCGGACCGTCTTCACGCGTGATGTGCTCAACTTCTCTCTCCCACCTCATACTACCACATCACGTCAAGATATAGACATGTCATTGCAGTCACGTATTATATGCCATGCCGGGCGCCATGTACCACATCCAGACGATACGATTGCCATTGTGCGTCTCAAGCCGACGCGCACATCCAAGCGGCATGCACCAGACTCGAGATAAAGCCGGAAACCCACGAAGCCGCCGCCATGGAACGACGACTGTAATCGTGATATTCCCATTGTCCTCAATCAACGCGGGCGCCGGGCCATCATGAACAAAGGAGAAATGTACAAAGACAACACCCTCTCTGGCAAGGACATCCCTGCCTCAGGCTCGACCGCATGACGGGCGACGTCTTGGACGAATCCTCACAACAAAAAGGGGCTGCCTTGTGTCGAAGCGTGTGGTCGGAGACGATCGCCCAGCATGTCTCTAGAATCATGCGGTGCCAAAGGCAGATTGGACGGGTTGAACCTTGCCATATAGGTCCCTTCTCATGACATAGGGGGTACTACAGGCTCGAGAGAGTTCGCAGTCGTAGGTCACAGCATTTCCAGAGGATGTGCCACTGGTCCCGATGGTATTTCCGACTCACTGAACACAGGACGTCGCAAATGCCGCTGTCGTGCCCCATCATCTGGCCGCCATCTATCAATCGCAGAACGACCAAGGTACCTCCTACCTTATGTTTTACGAGCAGGTGCCGCCACGTGATGCTAGCACCGTCGGACCCAGCATCGTAGGCTTCCCATCCCATCTTGCACATTCTGCAACGGCCGAGGTACATTCCGTGGTAGTATGCATAGCAAAGGCAGGCTCGCTTATCATGCATGCCCGAGCTACCTCCGTGCGGTGCGTGTGTACTGTATGTGATGCCAAGGCAGCTGTACGAGGTGATGCACTCGACAATTGCCTTTCTCAAGACGGAGGTGGGCCCCGCTTGCGTCATCGGCCTCGTTACGTGTATCAAAGGGAGGAGCATTTGACAAACGGATTCCAGCGACACCACAAACTCAGCTTTCTTACGCAACACATCAAGCTGCACTATCACCAAACCTCAAGACCCGCATCCCGAACCCCCTTCGATCAGAATGTCCGGCATGGAACCTCAACCAGCCCCCGACCTCAACATCCCTCAATCTGACCATACCGTCGACGTCTCAATCATCGACACCACCGGCCATGCCAAAGGCATTCCGGCCGCGGCGTTCATGAAGCCCGACGTACCAGGTCTTGAGAAACTGTCCGCGCATTGTTTCAGTTTCCTCATCCAGCGCAAGAGCCAGGGCGGTCCGAGCAAGTACGATCACCTGCTGTTCGACCTTGGCATCCGCAAGGATTTTGAGAACAGTCCCAAGGCCGTCGCTGACAGGATCTTGGGACACGGCTTCGAAGTGACTGTGGAGAAAAACGTGGTTGATGTCTTGAAGGAAGGCGGCAGCGACCCACGCGACATCGGGGGTATTATTTGGTCGCATTACCACTGGGACCACACAGGCGATCCGTCAACCTTCCCACCATCGACCGACCTCATCGTGGGGCCTGGCTTCAAATCTCGCTTCGTGCCTGCATACCCGACTGTCAAGGATGCGATGGTCCACGAAGGCGCATGGGAAGGCCGTACTCTGCGCGAGATTGACTTCAAGACTGAAGGCAAAAGCCTCAAGCTTGGCTCTTTCAATGCCTTCGACTTCTATGGCGACGGATCCTTCTACCTCCTCGACTCGCCAGGCCACGCAACGGGACACATGTGCGGGCTCGCTCGGACAAAGGGCGGCAAAGACAGCGAGTTCATCATCATGGGCGGTGACATCGCTCATCATAGCGCGGAATTCAGGCCTACGCGGTGGCTGCCGCTTCCGGCGAATGTCCAGCCAAATCCGTTCGCGGCGCCATTCTCGAAGTCAGCGTCGGTATGCCCGGGCGCGTTGTTCGAGGCCGTGCATCCTGCTTCGACAGACAAAGCTACGACGCCGTTCACGCATCCGGAGGGTGCGATCCACGATGATCCAAAGGCGGTGGTGGAGAGCAGGGATCATTGGACGGAATTTGATGCGCAGGAGAACGTGTTCGCTATGATTGCGCATGACGAGACGCTGATGGATGTCGTTGACTTCTACCCCAAGTCTGCTAACGAGTGGAAAGCCAAGGGGTGGAAGGAAGAGGGGCGGTGGAGGTTCTTGAAGGATCTTGACACTTCTGGGGTGGAGAAGAAAGCATGATTGAAGAAGGCTCAAGCTTACTCGAGCCATGAAAAGATGAGATTGCCAAAGATGCGGCTCAACGACATTACCTGATGACAGAAAGGCTGGACGAGTGCAACGGTGAGATGAGCAAGATTCCGAAAAGCGCTCGGGCATGGCAATGTTTCATTACAACAAAAACATATTGAGCAACAATGATCTTCAAAAATGCTACCTACCATTTCACAGCCTCGCCCGATCCTTCCCCAACTCCAGCTCACCGATAATAATATCCGCCGCCTTCTCGCCAACAACAAACGCAGCATTACCCGTGTTAGCTCCCACATTCTCCGCCGGAATACTCAAGTCCGCCAACTTCAACCCAATGATCCCATGCACATTCAGCCTCGCATCCACCACGCCCATCGCCTCCCTCGGCGCCATCTTACACGTACCCAGAGAATGCCACGTCGTGCTCACCGTCTCCCTGACCTTCCGCTCAATCGCCTCCTCGTCCTCGCACGAGTACTGTAAACGACCAGCTCCCCTGGCGATCGGACCATCGGCCTTCTCGACCACCGCGGCTTTGGAGCCTGCAGGGAACTGAGGGTGGCTGGTGGCGAGTTCGCCGGCGAAGATGCTCATGCGCCGCATGATTTCGCGCTGGATCTTGTAGGCCCAGATGTGTTTCTTGACGTCTATGTCGTCGTCGTCGTCGTCGTTGAGGTAGCCGACGTCAAAGTCCGGTTCGTCGGATATGGAAGGGCCGGTGATGTGGATGTGGCCTCGCGAGTAGGGGTAGGCGGTCCAGTTGGCCATGGAGATGTATTCGGCGGAGTCGGGGAGGGTGGAGTGGTCGGCGAAGTATCCAAGGTGCTTTTAAGATTTGCTGATGGGTCACTAGGGGGGGAGGGACTTACGCCAGGTACATGGCGATAATCATGAGTGGTCTGTCTGCGTTATTCTTGAAGTCCCGATCCCAGGCTCTCTTGAACTCGGGACCGAGCGCAGCGACTTCCTCCTCGGTCGGACGGACCTTGCCGGCTAACGGACGGGCAGCATATCACGGTTCATCGCTCCTGTGCAGAGGACCTACAGGCGTCCATCGCATTGGTGCCGAGCAGCTCATCATTGTTCCGAATCGCCTCCTCGACATCAAACCGACCACCAATGAAACCATTTATCGTCTCCCTCGGCTTCAAATGAGTCCGGTAAGCACACAGCGTGAGATGATGATCCTGATAGTCGTTCCCAACACCAGGCAGATCTTCAACCACCGGCACCCCCGCCCGCTCCAGCACCTGCGAGTCCCCAATCCCCGATCGCTCCAGGATCAGCGGCGTAGCGTTCGCACCAGCTGACACAACGACCAACTTCCTCGCCCGAACCTGGCGATGAGTCTGCTGCGCCCACTGGAACTCCGGGTTCGGCTGGAATTTGGGATTCGTGCGGCACTCGACGCCCACAGCACGTTTGTTCGCGTCCAGCAGGACCTTGACGACTTGCTTCTCGACCAGCACGTGCAAGTGCGGATACTCGCCGCTGCGCAACTTCGGGTGAACGAAGCGGTGTGCGGCGTCCTGGCGCCGGCCACTGGGTCCTATATACTTGAGCCATCTCTCCGTGGCATTGGTGGCATCCAAGTTCTGCAGGTCCCGGAGTTCCTGGTATCCCAGCTGCGCAGCGGCATCGATGAAGCCGTCTTCCGCGCGCTTGGAGCGGTGCGTGCCGCCAGAGACGTTGACGGGGCCGTTGTCGCCATGGTGCTCGCGCTCGCCTTTGCCGTGGTACTTCTCAAACTAACGCACCGGCCAGAGTGGATTTCTTGAGATATGCCTGCGTGACGGGACGAACGAACATTCTTGAGATGCGGGTACAGCTCGTCCGCGGACCATCCGGGCGTGTCCCAGCTGTCGAAATCGCATCTCTGCGCGCGCGTGTACACCCTCCAGTTGATCGAAGAGCCGCCGCCGAGGGTGCCTCCGGACGGGAAGACAGGGTGTCGGCCTGCGAGTTGCGGGGCTGGGTTGCCTTGCCAGAAGAGGGCCGTCTTGCTGCTTTGGACGAGGTTCTTGGGGTAGAGGGCTGGGTGCACGACTTCGGGTATGCCGTAGTTGTTCGGTCCTTGCTCGATGACGAGAACGCTCAGGGTGGGGTCGGCTTCCGCGAGACGTCAGGCCACCACGCACCCGGCGAGGCCACCTGATGATGCTGTTAAGGGGGGGGGGGGGATGGGTGTAAGGGTGTTGCTGCTTACCGCCTGCGATGAGGACGTCTACCTCTTTCAGGTCGTCGGGAAGTTTGTGGTACAAAGGCATGGTGGTTGTTATTTACGTGCGATGAGTCCGACGGCTTGAGATGGTGTAGACATCAGGTCGAGTAATCAATCATATGCACAGAGACGGGTATACGGCGATGGAACCCCTCACGCCGACCTGTCTCCTCACGAGTCGTCATTGCGTTATGTACTTGGACACCACGATGCGGCATGGATGCTGCGTCACGAGCTTTACAACCCCGCTCATCAGCAAGACAAACCATGAAAGCGCATCACGAGCTCGGGAGGTCAACCAGGATTCGCAAGCGCCAAAAATGGCATGTCATCGAGCAACGACTTGACAGCAACACCCTGGACGACAATCGGAGGCTGTTGACAAGCGTCTCTCCACCGCCAACTCCCACGCTCTCGTGAACATCACGGTATGCAGCCAACAACGCACAACTTATGCAGCCTCTAACAACAATCGACCATCTAATCCGCTACTTCCCGCCCTCGTCCTCCTTCACGCCCCCAAAAAACTCATCCCCCTCCGGATCCTCCCTACTATACGCCTCCAACCCCACATGCGAATTCACCCAATTCAACACAACCTTATGCCACACGAGCGAATTCTCCGGCTGCAGCACCCAATGCGTCTCATCCGGGAACGTCAAAAACCTGCTCTCGACGCCGCGCGCCTGCAACACATTGAAGGCCGCCAGCCCTTCCGAGATGGGCAGGCGGTAGTCTTTCGAGCTGTGGATGACGAGTTGCGGGGTGGCCCAGTTGGAGAGGTGCTCGGAGGGGTCGTATTTCCGCCAGGCGGAGAAGGTGGTGCTGCCGAGGGTTTCCGGGACCGGGGGGGAGGTGGGCGGCGACCAAGGCGTGCCGCCTAGGTCATGGAAGGGGAAGTAGAGTTCGTCGGAGCTGAGTTGGCTGGTCATGCTGAAGACGCCGTCGTGGCAGACGAGCGCTTTGAGTTTCCGGCCTAGGTCGTGCCCTTGGATCCAGTTGACCTGGGTCGGGAGTTGTCAGCACTGCGCAGCTCCCATCGGCGATAGTAAAAATCTATTCGGGGAAAGTCTGCTTACCATATAACCCCCATAACTCGCGCCCAACGCCACCGCCCTGTCATTATCCGCATACTTCAGGTTCTCCCCCACCCACTCAAACACATTCACGATATCCTGATAGGGATCTCCGCCCCAATTCTGCCTGACGGCGTCAATAAACGCCTGTCCGTACCCCAACGAGCCGGTCGGGTTCGGCGCGACCACGATGTAGCCCTGCTCCGCATACACCGCCAGATTCCACCGCGTCGACCAATTATCCCCCCAGCTCGCCTGAGGTCCGCCATGGATCAGGTAGGCGACGGGATATTGCTTGGTTTCGTCGAAATTGCTGGGCTTGATGACGATGGAGTGGATCTCCTTGTTGATGCTTGGATTCGAGGCTGGCGTCCATATGTATGAGATTTGGTTGGCGTTCAAGCCCCATTTGCTGCCGTCGCCTGAGTTGGAATCGGCCCAGACGGTGGAGTATGTGCTTCCGTTTGGCGGGCTTTCGAGGATATAAAACCATGAGTTGTCGATCAGAGAAGCGCCAGAGACGAAGAGACGCCCGTTGTTCAATGGCACGACGTCCTTTGCATACCCGCTAGTGGTGATGGTGGCAATTTTGCGGCTATTGGAATACGGCTGGTCTAGATTGATCTTGAAGACTTTGGAAGTGGCGACGTCTTCCGCGAGAGCCAGCAAACCCTCGCCGTCTGCCGTCCAATGAATTTGCCCAGCACTTCGATCCCAAGCGTCATAGTCAATGCTCAACTCCGTCGCTTCTAATGCCTCACCACTGCTGGCTGCGCGGACGTTGGGAACGAGGAAGATGTGATTCCTGTCAAGCTCATAGCCATTTATCTTCATAGTAAGGAAAGCCAACGTCCCCGTCCTCGACAAAACAGGAGAAGTCTTCGCCCCTTCGAATCCAGGCACTTTGACCTGCATGAGCTTGGGTGAATCACTTTGATCCCACGAGTCGAGAGGCACGAAGTAAACGTTCGTCTTTGTGTTCAACGCAAGATCCAGGTCCGGGTCTTTCGCCACAAACGTTATGCCATCCGGCGAGAGATCGAAGTTGTCAGTGGTTCCAAACGGCAGAATAGGACTCTCCAGCTTCGTCCCTTTCATGGCATTGACAAGTTCGCTGAGCTTATATTTCCCATCATCACCAGAACGGCTCAGCTTGGCGAACCAGAGCACCTTCTTCTGCTTTGGGGTCCACGCGTCCCAATGGCGTACGAACAAGTCTTTGTAAAGCATACCACTCGACCTCGTCTTCTTTTTGTCCTTCTCTGCCGTCCACATCGATCCATCTGGAGCAGCAGGGATGGTAAGCACGACTCCAAATTCATCATTATCGTCATTCAGCGGTACAATCTTCAGGTCGCCGGCACTGGCGGGGATCTTCGCAGTCGAGTAGAAGCCATCGCCATACTTCGATCCTGCCAGAGTCTTGCTAACGCTCGTCCAGTACAAATCAGTGGAGCCGTCATCATTCTCCTGCAGACAAGCAAACTCATCATCATTCAGCCAATTAGGACTCGCGATGGGATGGTTGTTCACAAGCATATGAGACTCGTTGGTCTTGACGTCCAAGACTCTCAGCTCAGCCGATTTATTGTGCGTGTCGAAGCTATAAGCGGAAGTGGTGTAGAGGACCTGGGAGCCGGAAAGATTCGGAACGCCAGTCGAGCGCCTTGGAACGGACAGCATCACGCTGGGCGTGTACATGGTGGCCATGCGGACCATTTGGCTCCCTTTGACAGCGTAGGGGTCTGGATAGGTTGGTAAGGGCGAGCTCGGGGAGACGGGCACACAGTGCTACTCACGTTGCTGGGCACGGTTCACAACGATAGAAGTTGCTGCCACTCCGAATTCCCGGAATAGAGAATACAGGACAACTATGGTGCAGAGAGAGAATAGGGTAGTTGTGAGAGCGGTGGATGTCCGCGCTAGTGAGCGCTTTGCCGACATAGGAAGGTGAGTCTCGAATTAAGTGGGGCTAATGAATGGAGCACGTCGAAAAGTCGCCTGCAAGAAGCACCGTTCGGTGGTTGTTTATTTCAGCATACCTCCTACAGCAGAATATGGACTTTTTCTGCAGCTGTCCGGCGAGACACTTGCCTGTCTGGCAGATGGAATGAAATGAAGGACAGGCATTGCCCTGTCACTGATACCTCATCGGACCCCGCTCCCAAAGAGTCTGGAAGTCCAGAAGGAGATTATCGGTGTGAGCGCATGAAGTCACGTCAAGCGGCCAAGCCGTCAAAGCTTGCTATGGAACAAGGGAGCTGGCGGTGCTCGGGTTCTTGCTCCAGGGTATCACGCATAAAGTACATCCCACCTCAAACTCAAATCCTCCGAGTCGCCGAGGAAGTTCCCATGACCACACCCCAGCCACCCCTACTCCGCCTCAACCGCTGCATCCCCTTCATCCGGCAACCGCGCCACCACATCCTCCACCATCGCAATCAACCGATCCACATCCGGCCGTTCCGCGGGCTCCACCTTCAAACACGCCCTTACCACCTCCTTCACAGGCTCCGAAATCGCATCCTCCTTCTTCCCAGCTCCCGCCTCCAGATCTCCCGTAGCCCTACGCTTCCCTCTCTTCGCCTCCGCGGGTCCTTCATCGGGAAACCGCCAGTCGCCTCCCAGAACGCAGAGGGAGAGCGAGCCGCCTGTTTCTTCGGAGCGTGCCTCAAAGGGTGACTTGCCGACGAGACAGGCGTAGAGGGTGCAGCCGAGAGACCAGATGTCGACTTTGGTGTCGATGACGGTGTCGGTCTTGACGTCGAAGAGTTCTGGTGCGCGGTACGGCATTGTGCTGTGCTCTGCTGCTTGGTCTTGGACTTGCAGAGCCAGCGCGCGGGATGTGATGGGAGTCGGCGACGGCGCGATGGAGCCGAGGTCCATGAGGACCGGTTGGGTGCCAGTGTCGTTGATCATGATGTTGCCTGGTTTGATGTCTCGGTGCGCGTACGCGCGTGTCGCGCCCGCAGGCACACCTTCCTGTGAGGCGATGACTTCGTTCTCCATCAACGGTTCCTGATCTAGTTCCTCGTCGTCCATGTCACCTCGTCTCCTGCGACTGGTGTTGGCTTTGACGTCTGCCTGTGCTTCTCCGTCTGCCACGGCGGCCTCGATGCGCACTTCCTTTGCTTTCTTGCGAGACGCTTCGCCGCCTGGTCCACGATTGACTTGGTATTGGTGCATCGCTTTCAATGCCCGGCATACACCCAGGAACAGCACCATCAGCCGCCGTTCTGGGAAGCGGGCTCGATTCACCAGGTTTGCATTGATAGCGTCCTGTAAATTGCCCCGCCGATAGTACGGCAGCAAGATATAGACCGTCTTCATGCCGGCCTCACTGCCCCGTTCCGTCTCGACGGCATGGTCGACGGCATGGATGATGTTTGGATGCGGTCTGAACAGGCTGTACGCCTCGACCTCCTTCAGCGCTTGACTGACGCTCTCTTCTCCAAACGGACATCGGATCTTCTTCAGCGCGTGTAATGTCGGGTCGCCGGGAGACTGGACGAGGTAGACGTAGCTGAAGCCGCCCTCGCCCAGCAGGCGGAGGATCTTGAAGCTGCGGCCATTGATCTTGAGGGTCGGGTTGGAGGGGAAGCAGTTGCAGATCTGGCTCAGCTGCCAGAAGGCGTCGAGGATGTAATGCGAGGCGGTCGTGAGGAAGTTGTGTTGTTGGTTCATGGTAGAGCTGACCCGAGGCTACAGTTGCTGTTGGGCCCAGGGCATTGCTATGGCCTCACCCCCAAGTAAGTATTGCTTGCTATAGGGTTTCTCACGGGGGTGTACTATTCATTAAGCCTTGTTCTCCAGCGGCCGGCTACGCATGGAACTAATGGCCAAGTCAGCCCGACGTTCTACTGCTCCTCATTGGCGGATCAGCACACGACACCAAGGGCTGCTTGCGACTGCTGTCGGGTGCAACGGGAACACCACCCGTTACATTGGAATTTAGCGCCGCGGCCATGCATCCGCTCATTGGCTGGAAAGGATCGGCGCTAACGGGCGTCTCCTTCGTGCCTTCTGCTTTCTAAAGCTGGGAAGCACAAGTCCGTCAGTCCCTGTATTCCACACAAGCAACATGTGACTTTTCACCATCATACATATACATGTAGATAAGACTGGTATCTTATCTCAGCATGCACATGGCCGCCACCTGGCTTGTCAGCATGCCGTAGCTCTGCAAGCTATAGCACAGGCCGCGGCCAACGCGAGATATGCTCTTGCCCGATGTACATAAGATACATGTATCATGCCGCAGCCCGATGTACTCCAATGACCCCCATCACATCTCTCCGCATCCCTGCTCGACCATCATGTCCGTCGTAGCTCTGGGCAGCGATGCCCTCAAAGTGCCCCTCGGAGACCTCCACGCCCTCGGTGCCAAAGCAGGCCTGAAGTTCAAGCCCGAGCACCAAGATGACTTCCGACGCCTCCTAGGCACCGTCGACCAAAGCGTCACCGATGTCCTCGCCGGCCCAGACTACTTTCCCCGCCCAGATCTAGAAAAATACCCCCGCACCGACATCTCCATCCCATCAGGTCCTACCGAAACCGACAAAGGCGGCTGGGCGACCAGAGTCACCGTCACATGCACCTTCCCGACCTCCTCCCTCCTTCAAGGCAAGACCGTAGCGCTCAAAGACAACGTCGCTCTGGCCGGCGTGCGATGTACCAACGGCACAGCAGCGATGAGCTGGACGCCCCAGCTGGACGCCACAATAACCACCCGCATCCTGGACGCCGGCGCCACCATAACCGGCAAAGCGACGTGCGAAAACGCGTGCATGGAGGGCGTCTCCGATACCTCCCTCACAGGCCCCGTGCACAATCCTTACGCCGACTGGTACAGCGCCGGCGGGTCCTCCTCGGGCAGCGGTCGTCTTGTCGCCACAGGCTCCGTCGACATGGCGGTAGGCTGTGACCAAGGCGGGAGCATTCGAATCCCCTCAAGCATGTGCGGGATCGTAGGCCTGAAACCGACGTGGGGCTTGGTGCCATACACCGGTATCATCAGCCTGGAAGCCACGATCGACCACGCCGGGCCCATGGCGAGGAACGTCCCCGATGCGGCGAAGTTCCTGGACGCGATAGCGGGCCCCGACGGCCTGGACGACCGACAGCCCCCTTTCCTGCCGCCAGGAACGCTCGAGTACAGCAAACAGCTCTCCTCATTCCTCTCATCCCCCCCGGACCCCGCAAAACCCCTCACAGGCATCAAAATCGGCGTCCTAGAAGAAGCCTTCACAATCCCCAACACCGACCCCAACATCGCCGCCCTCACCCGCTCCGCAGCCACCAAACTCGCCTCCCTCGGCGCCGAAGTCAAGCCCGTCTCAATCCCTTCCCACAGCAACGCAGGCATCGTCTGGATGTGCAACATGGCGATCGGCGGCGGCCGCCAGGGCCTGCTCTCCGATCTCACGGGACGCAAGCAGCTGTACCTGACCGACCGCGTGCAATCGAGCGGCGACAAATTAACGCAGGAGGCCTTCGACGCGCTGTCGCCTGGCGGCCAGAACCTCTACCTCCGGTACGTGTACCTGGAGCAGAAGTACGGCGCGGAATTACCGGCCAAGACGAGTAATCTGGTCAGGAAGATGAACGTACGTTACTATTGCATCCGAATTCGTTGGGTGAGGGGACTGACATACCAGCAGGACGACTACGACCAAGCCCTCCAAGACGTCCACGTCCTCGTCATGCCCACCCTCCCCTCCCCACCCTGCAAACTCTTCTCAGACCCGCCCTCGCACGGCCCCTTGGAGCGTTTGTCCCGCAACGTCGGACTGGTGGGCAACACCGCTCCGTTCAACAGTAAGAGAACCCCAACCCCGCCATCCCTCATCATTGCTGCACAAAATAATGCTCCGCACAGGTACCGGCCACCCTGCCCTCACGATCCCGATCGGGTTCGTGCCCGCGCTTGAGGACGACGCCGTCATGTTACCGGCTGGGATGCAGATTGTGGGGGGGAAGTGGAGGGATATCGAGTGCTTGAAAGTCGGGGCCGCGTGGGAGAAGGCGTTTGATTGGAAGAGCGGGTAAGTGATCGTAGGTATGTATGTCTTATGGACGACGTGTGAAGGGATGCGATGCATGGTGGAGATGAGGAGTCTGTAGCGAGTTGGGAGCGCTGAGATTGTTGGGGACTGTACTCCATATTCAGTGATAGCAATATCTGCGCCACGCTAAATCGCTCGATGGTCCCATTCATTGCACAAGAGTCATTATGCTTCGTCATAAAATGCAGGACACCTCCCCTGGCTGATGCTAAAGTCAAAGGACGTCCTTGCACAAAATGCATACCGGCAAGGTCGACCTCTTCCTCCCAAAGCGCCGCGCTGCAAATTTTCCAATGCCCAGGAACACCTCGCAGCGATCGCTGAAGCGCAGGCCAATGACAGAGCACCAGATTTCCCGCACTCAGCTGCTCACAGAGACCCTGTCAGACACAGGCAGCTCACCCTCCAAATCCCCATCCAAAGACTCCTCATCGCTCTCATCATCATCGCTGTCCTCCTCATCCTCGTCGTCATCCTGCTTCATCCCGCTCGGCAACTTCCACTTGTTGTAATCACCCTGCACCCAGTGTTTGCTCTTCGGCAGGTTATAAGGGTCGAAGGGGAAGTACGCCTCCAGCTGTAAATGTGCTTCGCCTGCCTTGCGATCCATGGCAGTCTCGCGTCTGCCCAGATCCATCATGCCGTTGGTGGAGTAGGCACTGTAGCCATTGCCGAGCCGCACGCGCTTGTTTGTCTCGAGGATGGAGAAGACGTACATGAATCGCAGGTATAGCGCAATCTTCGCCCACTCGCCCACAATTGATGGTGAGCAGACTTTTAGCGGGTTGAGCTTCGAGTGGATGTTCTTGTGCATGATCTCTTTGACACCAGGTATCCAGCCGAGTTCGCGATTCTCCGCTAGTATCTCGTCGTCGCTGAGATCTGCGTCACCGGGTTCTGGTGAAGCGGAGCCGGTCGTCAGATCTCGCCATCGAAAGCAGAAGATGTAAAGGATTGCCTGCGCGACGGCGTAGTATAAGGCGTACGCGCGCTTGTCTGGACCGCGGCAAGTTGGTTCGCAGCGTCGGCGAAGGTCGTCCAGGAATTGGCAGAGCGCCAAGAAGATGTCCCGAACAGTAGCGGTTGCGATGTGTGCGCCGCGTGCGACGAAGCTCGCCAAGTATGCGCATGCATTTAGACGGTCATTGATCTTCGCATTGAACTGTGACAGGATGTCTAAGCATCGTTGGACGAACACTTCAATGTGCTGCGGGAGTGTCTGAGAGAAGTGGAAGAGGAGGAACTGGGCGTGTCGCGTCCGGCTGCCGAGGATGTGCGCGCTGAAGTGAGTGAGCAGCTGGTCATAGGCCTCGTTGATGTCCGCTCGACTGCCTGTTCGGATCAATGGATCGTAGTACTCAAAGAGCATGTCCATGGTCCCGTCCATTTTATCGACCTTGGCCATAATCTCCTTGACCCGCTGCCCGTCCTCGGTCATGGTCTCCTCTGATTCGGACACTGACTCGTCGTCGCTGCCATCAGCATCTTCTGGTAGTGTTGGAACAGTCTGCGAGCTTTTGTTGGAGAACAATCGATCTTCAATCTCTTCCTGCAAGTCGTCATAGTCCTGTTGTATTTGCACGTCGATCTCGACGAGTTGGCGTGTTATCAGTGACAGTATCTGAGAGTTGAGCTCCGGTGCAGACTTGGCAAGCCGTAGAAGATGCCTTTCGTACTGCATGTAAGTGTGTGTGGTGGCAGACTCGTTCGGAAACTCTGCCTGCACTGCTCTGGCGAGAGCGCCAGACACCGACGGCACCAACCGCAGCAACGTCGCGATGGCGGTATGAAGCCTCTTGAACATCACCGTCCGTGACACGGGGTCTTCACCAGGTAGACGACCAAGAGAGGCCGGTAGCCTGGCGAAATGCGAAACCAGCTTCTGTGTGATCGAGGGAACAAATTTCGTATGCGCGGTTGCCAGCGTCGTGAGGAACCGGACATACAGCTGTGCAAAGACATCGTCTCTTCCCAGCCACGACAGCTCCAGTACGGCCGACACAAGCTTCCCACAGTCACCCAGCGAACTGACCTTCGCCTCGACTGCCAAGAGATACTTCTTCAGCAATCTCCCACTCGGCGCCTCGCCACTGCCGACCTCTTGCCCGAGTAGTTGCAGCAGCTTGATATACTCCGTGTCATCCCGCTTGTCGCCAGAGGCCAAGTGCTTTTCCACGCCTACACGCACCTCTTCCTTGACTAGCTCCAGGCTCTTCTCGTTCCAGTCATCCAAGATGCGAATCTCGACATTCGGATCGAACTCGACTTTCAGCCTCTTGGTGGTGGAGGAGAGGCTGTGCTCGTCGTCGGTGTCGAGGTACGAGCTATCGCGTTTCATGCCCAGCGTTGGGCGCTTCGTTAATGGTGTGGGAGGCGGCGGCATCGCGCCAGCCGTTGCGGGGGCTGCGAGCGAGACCATAGCGACCGCGTGCTTGATATCATGGACGGTGTAGCGATATTCAAAGGATGCAGTGCGACTCGTGTAGGTGTCTGTGAGGAGGATCAAAAATAATGTGTCGTGTGAGGGTGGAGAAATAGTGTGGAGGAGGCAGTTTTTCGCGAACTCTATTTCCGCACAGCGCCCACCACCCCACAAAAAGCCCAGCAGTCCTTCACGTGCCTTTGAGACATGACGCTGGCAACCAGGACAAAGATTCGGCGTGGATTTGTTTGTTCTGGCAGAAGCTGTCGTCGCAGAGATTGGTCGCCTTGCCAGCGAAGCATTCGCAACTACTCCGATTGCACAACGAATGGATACCGACACTCCCTCGAGAACACCAGTCGATCCCAGAACCGTAACGCCCTCCTGCATATCAATAATACATGTAGCACTGGCCTGTGTCCATTTCGTCGCTTCCTATCGTAGCATCGTATCTTGATGCGGTATCTCATGCCTCGAGAGCTGCGTGCTCGAGACTTTGATACTCGTCCGTCGTATTAGACACCCAATGGGTTGGCTGCAGTCCCTCTCCCAGCGCTCCTGACACTTCCCTGCTCAGGCTTCCCGCCTGGCAGAGCACCTTTCCCAGCTCCCACGCCAGCAATGCCCAACGGGTTGCCGGCAGTGGCAATACGAGGGCCGCCAACGCCTACTGAGTCTTTGATATTGTTACCGTAACCCGCGACGCCTTGGCCCCAGTATCTTGTGGTGTCTGAGATACTGATGCAACAGTCATGTCAGCCAGCTGTCGAAGACCTTTTTTCAGATTCTTGGTAGCTTACCTCTTGCCAACACCTTCGCCGACTTTGTTCACCGAGTTGCCAATACTGTTGACGAAGCCGGCAGCATAGTTGCCGACGCCCGCAACGCTGTTTTGCACTGTGCGATTGATCCAATTGCCTGCCTTTGGCGCCTCTTGAGCTGGCTTGGCCTGTGCTGCTGCCGCTAGCTTGGAGACCGGGGCTTTGGCCACTGTTGAAGAAGCCTTCTTCGCCACGGCATTGCTGGATGCAGGTTTCTTTGCTGCCGACGGAGCGGGCGAGTTGACCTTGGGAGTGACTTTCGCTGCCGGTGGCCTACTTGGAGCATTGGCTCTGGGTGTGGAGGGCTTCGGCGGTGGTAGAATCGGTTTCTTTCGCTGTGGCTGTTGAGGCTTGGGTTGGGCTAGCACGGGTTTCTTGCGCTGGACCGTGGACATTGTGTTCTGTAGTCAACGAGTTTTCCCTGTGGATCACCGACAATTGTGTGCTTGTCAAGAAGAAAAGTCCCAATTACCTGGTTGCACTGTGTGACTGTCAAACAGTGACACAGCCCTGTACGCCCACGCCGATCTGCCGCCTTCTCCATTCGACAAACCTGTTGGCTGTCCGTCCATCTGTCGCAAGACCCTTGTCTCTTGCTTTTGGAGGATGACGTTGGGCGACAGGGATTAGCAAAGCGCGTGGACACGGGAGCAGCCTAGCGCTGCCGAGCTGCGGGCTGTCGGTCCCGGCCTGATCGACTACTATCGACACATGCATGAAAGGCTCTAATATCAAGAAGTGTTTGATCAGGCTTCGGGGCAGTAATATTGGAAGGGGATCTCGCGAGAAGGTGTTGCTGTGCAAGGCAGTGGAAGATGACTTTCTGAATGCGCCATTATATCAGCCTTCCAGACGGTTCCCCGCGGCGCATATGGGCGAGGAGTATAGACGATGATTTCTAAAGGCTGTATATTACAGTCGAGCGAGCTGGGGAGGAATTGTTCGAGAGTATCGCGGATCCATCCGCGCGCATGATCACGACCGGTCATAAGGTGAGCGCAACCTGCACTTGCTCCCTCTCACCTACATCCACCTGCACCTCAATTTGAGATCCATCACCATGGACAAGCCCATGGTGTGGCCGCACCGTGCGAGCGGAACCGAGGCGGCCCTCTCATCCTCGATCGCCAATGCTGATGGCGGCGAGGGAGGTGCAGACAAGCCTAAGACACAGAATACAACTTCCAAAAAGAAGAAGAATTCCTCCACAAGCCAACCATTAACCGAGGATGCAGGTTCACCACCAGCCTCGGGGGTCACCTCGAGATCCAGGAGTTTCAGCAGCAGCTTGCAACGGATCTTTGCTCCAAGCTCGGCGCAGTCACCAGTTCCGAACACACCGCTACCCTCTACGCCGCGGCCTTTTCCCAACCAAAACCCGTTCCAGGACGACGAGGACGGCTTCCAGGACGCTGCAAGACCCCATCAGGACCGTACTAATAGCTGCAGTGGTTCCTTTGGTCTAGCTGACAGTCTGTCTTCCTGGGCGGTAGTGACAGCTTCGGCCGGATCTGCCGCCTCGCCCGCCAGCGAAGGCGCAGCTGACCCTTTGGTAGGACTCCACGAGACACTCAGAGACCTTGCAAAGAAGCGTGGCAAGAAGGAGAAGTCCAAGCCAAGACCAGAGCAGGTTGACGTTCTCGACAAAGCTAGCACCAACAAGCTTGTCAAGTTCTGGCAAGCATCTGGCGTAGGTGCTTCCTACGAACCGGAATCAAAGCAAGGACGCCGTGATCAAGGGCGCTACAAGGAGTCCGGGCAGCCTGGTCTGCATAGGCTGCCAGGCATCATTGAGCAGCCCGACGACGTAAAGAATAAGGTCAGGCGCTGGCAATCAGCCATGGACACTTCCCGCCTGAGCGTGCCACCTGCCTTTGAGGGTCTTCATCGCCAACGTCAAATCCAGGATGCCAAGGACATGTACCAGACAGTTGTGCGAAATGCCGAGCGCTCAAATACAGCAGTGCCACCGTATGACTTCATCGAGCTCATTGGCAAAGGTTCCTTCGGTCGCGTCTACAAATGTAGAGAGCAGAAAACCGGCGAGCTCGTGGCCGTCAAGATCATCAACATCGATGATGCAGACTTTGAGGAGCACGTTCTGGAGAAGGACAATGCTCTTGCCAGCTTCCGTAAAGAGGTTGGCATCCTTCAGCAGCTCAAGGACAGCAACGCTAAGAACATCAACATGATCCACGATGCCTTCGATCTGCACAATCAACTCTGGATCGTCAGCGACTACTGCACGGGTGGCAGCCTCCGCACGCTCAGCCGAGCTAATTCGGGAAAGGGTTTTGAAGAGCAATATATCATACCCATCGCACGGGAGCTCGCCCTTGCCATCAAGAGTGTCCACGATATCGGCGTCATTCATCGTGATATCAAATGCGCCAATGTGTATGTCACCGAGGAAGGTGATATTCAGCTTGGCGACTTCGGCATAGTTGGGGAGGTTGAGGATGGCACCGCCTCGAAACGCAGGACCATCATTGGCACTCCGCATTATCAACCACTGGAATTGCAGGCGAAGACCCTCTTGACTGCTGAGGCCTACGGCAAAGAAGTTGATATCTGGTCGTACGGCTGTACCATCTTCGAAGCTGCTACTGGACAGCCGCCATACGCACATGTACCACGTGAACATGTCCATCGAGAGCTCAAGAACCCGCCGCGTTTGGCGGGTGGAGATTACTCCAACGGCCTGCGCGACTTTGTGGCGTTCTGCCTGAACAGCGATCCGAAAGAGCGACCTTCGGCGGATGATGTTCTAGATCATCCATACATCCAAAACACTGCGAAGCGTTATCCAACAAGTTCACTTGGTACACTCATCGACCGCTATGCGGCGTGGGAGTACAAAGGCGGACAGCGCATCTCGCTCTGGATGGCTGGTGGCGCTGCTGCACCTGTCAATTCTGCTGAGCTCGAAAGTGCAAACTTGGACGACGACGAGATCGATTGGAATTTCAGCACATCTGACAATTTCAATGCCGCGTTCGGCAAGCGGTACAGTCAAATGGTCAAGGTGCAGGACTTCGCTGATGCGCAGGTTGATACACCGGAAGGTTCAGGCTTGCCGCCCATCAACACTAAGGATCTGTCGGCTTACCAGCGCCTTGAGCAGGCGCATCGTGAGCTCAGCGCCAATCGTGGTGAGAGGTCTCTTGATCGTCTCTTTGATGCAAACAAGTCACCCTACGAGCTTCATACACCTCTCGAAGACGACGAGCCTGTTTCGGATCTTCCATTCAGGAACATGGGCAGTGGAGCACCGAGAGAGAGCTTGATCGATCTTGACATGGGAGGTGGGCTGGAAAAAGCACCGGTGTTTAACTTCGAGCTCAGTGATCTCGCAACTATCAAAGCAAGGTCTTCAAAGCCAATGGCCATCCTGGACGACGATAAAGAGGAGGAGGAGTACAAACCGAGTGGCATCGACGACAAAAGAGCCACCATGGAATGGAAATTTCCCTCCGCCGAGGAGAGGAAGCGAGCGACAATGGAGTGGACGTTCTCGACCGCAGAGCCTAGTGAGGCAGACGATCCGGACGTCAGCATTAATTTGCCACCGACAGGAATTGACGGCGTTCCGCCTGGGTTCAGACCAACGTTCAAGCACTCCACGACTGAGCCTATTGGCCAGTTCAATGATTTCACTCACCTCGACGAGACTATCAAGCCTAGCTCGGCGACCGTCCCAGGCATGATTCAGAGGTCGTCGCCGCCAGTGCGCGATTCCGTGCGGTCCATGATCGATCTCGATCTGGGCGGGCTAGACGATTCTGCGGACATCATCCGACCGCAGACAGCAACTTCGATCAGCTCAAATGCTGGCTCTGCATTTACAGACATGACATCAGGCAATCCTTTTGACCTGGAAGAAGACCCAGAGCAGAACGAAATCGACCGCAATCGCTTTTCATACCACAAGCAATGGCAGTCAGAGGGCGGCCGCATGAAACGCTCCAGCCACAAGACCATGCCGATGCATTCACGCGGCAGCAGTCTGATGAGCACAGACTCGGAGCTCGACCACATGCGCACAGGTGATAATGTATTTGAATACAACTACAACCGGATTCGGGTCAATGATTCCTCCAGGCCTCAGCTACTGTCCGGGGCACCACAGATCGATACTACGTCTTGGCCGGATTTCGGCCCTGGCTCGGGCTTCGATGAGCCGCCGACGTATCCTCGGGCCACCTTCAGGAACCGCCAGCCAAACGGCAGCGACAGCTCTGGCGCGGGTCGTGCGCATCATGCGAACGGTCTTTCGACCAGCTCGATTGCCATCTCAGCGTCTCGTGGCGGCTCGCAGAGAGACCTTGCGTTCCCGGATGCGATACCTCCGCGCGAGGAACTCATGTTCGACGGCGCCAATCCAAACGTTTTGATGAGTGAGCTGGATCGATTGCTCGACGATGTGACGCATGCTTTTAAGGCTACGGCAAAGGCTTTTAAACAGCATACTGGGTACAGCGAGAATGATCAGGCTGAGAATGCGGTGGTCTCGGGCAGTGAGACTGATAGTGGGGTCGAGAGCAGTGCTGCGCCTACTGGAGATGAGGAGGGTTTTGCCTAAGCGGAAACCTCGGAGTGTGGCGTGCGAACATGATGCATTATGATGGCGGCAGGTGAACAGATCGATGAATACAACCTACTGGACATGACGAAGATTCGCTCGAGCGAAATGGGACGTGCGAACATGCTGCATTATGGCAGCGGCAGGTGGTCAGATTGATGAACACACAGCGCCGGGGTTGGGGCGTCAAGGATTGAACTGCATGTGCTTAGACACTATGGGACGGGGAACGTATTGCAACACCCGTGCTTCGCTTGATAGCGTGAGCGAGAGCGAGAAATGAAATGAAATGCATAAGCTTGACTGTCGTCACATTCGACCCTTCATCGAGTGAGGTGTCAAGCTCTTGCGACGCGCTTACCGCTTTCCTCCAAGCAGCTTGTGGTTTGACAAGCAATACTGTAATACTCTGCACTGGTCAACTTCTCAAGAGCGTTGCCTTGGTCGCAAATCATAGCAGGGTTCGCGACCGCATCCCTTCGTCTCTTGACAAGCTCGTTTATGTGCACTTGTCCTGCCTTACGTGAACAAGCTGATTAGACCACAGGATGCGGAAAGGCCATATAAACCAGAAGGACGGGAAGAGTCTTTGATATCGCTAGCTCATCCGATCAGACTGATATTTTCTAGCTCTGAGCAATCGTTCCTGATTAACGGAGCTCGCCTTCTATTGACCATCCAGATCCTGAAGAATACGTGCAGAGACTATCCGCGTAGAGGCACTCGGACAATACATCGTAGGAAAGCATCGTCATTATATGACCAATATGCCGGCTGTTCGAGTGATACCTACTAGATGAATGAATTTTATGCAAGTTGACACGTTGAGACGCGTCAAGGTCGACCGTGAAGCGGCAAGGATATGCCAAGAACAGCCAGAATCGGCTTAGCTCGTGGTCTCGCGTGCGGTGCGCTGCTCTTCGCTGGGACACACATCGTCGACATTGTTCGCTTCTGCTTCTTCGGGCGACTCCCTCTATTCGTATCAACGGACACCAGCAACAACTGTGCACCAACTTCGACATCACACGCCATCTCTACCTCCAGCTTCGGGACGACCACCTCTTGACACAGCCACCCAGTTCACAGGGACCACTGAGCCGAATCCTGCCATCATTCTCGTGGCATCGAACTACATAGCAATGGCGCCCTCCACCTTCGCATCCGCGGCAGCAGGCAGCACTCAACACACCCCATCAGCACGTGACTCGGCGTCGGACTGGTACGTAGTCAGGCGGGGCGCATCAGTGGAGGATTTTCCAATGCGCCGTCCAGCCTCCAGCCGAGGGAGGCGCAAAGCTGCCACGCCGCGCCAGGAGCTGACATGATCCTCACAGGTCACGTAGAACCAACGGCGCGACACAGACCTTCCGCAGACCTTCCGGCGCAGCGACCCTGAACCCTCTCAGCCAGCCCGCCGACGGCTCGAACTCCTCCCAGCCCGCCCGATATGTCCCTCCGCACCGCAACGGCATCATTCCTGAAACGATGCGCTATTCCCGGGAGGAAATGCTGGCTATCAGTAAACAAGTGAGAGAGCAAGACGGCGGCACAGCAAACGGACTGTCGGGGCTCTTCGCGGGAGGGTGGCGTCCAGACATGGCCAACGGGTCATCATCTGCCGGCTGGAATCGCACCGAGCACAACCGCGATGGCCAGCCCGGGCCGGAGGTGTGCTGGGATAAGGAGGGCATAGTCGAGCCGCTCGGCCTTGTCCCGATGGACGACGAGGAGAAGGAGGTACGCGGGACACAGATGGCACGGATTTAGCACAAGGGACACGCTAACATGACTGCGCAGCTATTTTCTACCTCAGTCAACACTCCACTCAAGCCGACAGCCGCTGGCAAGGATGGTCCGCAATCCAATGGTATTCCTGGCCGCAAAATCTCGGTTTCAGGAGGCACCTCCACACCGGCGGGCGTCGGACTGCCTTCACCATCTGTCACCAGAGGTTTTGGGCGGCGCCGAGAACCGAGCGAGTCATATCCGTTCCCCAACACCAACCAGGCACTATCTATTGCTGGACCTCCGGAACTGAGCAGAGCTGCTTCTCCGCCACCATCGCTGCAGCGACGCCGTACTGACCTGAAGGAATCGAGCAAAGCTGACAATGGCAGTGAAGACAAATCTTCTACACCCTTTGGTACTCTAAAGCGTACGACTACCGGTCCTCTGAGCGCTGGGTTGGCTGGGCCATCCTCGCCTTGGTCGAACGGGCCGCAAAATGCCGGCTTCTCACCCATGGGCTCGTTCGGCAATTTTGGGCTGCCCGGCGCGCAAAGCACGCCGTCTGAGAAGCGAACCACCCTAGGTAGTGGGCGTCCGGAGAGCAGGTTCAAGAGCCTTCTCAGCAAGGACAGCAGCGAGGAGATCGGTTCTCCCTCGGTACAGCGCAAAACGAGCATGTCAAGCTTATCGCGAGTGAACGAGAATGATTCGTGGAGAGCTCAGGAGCCCGGCACTGCGCCTGTTCCAGAAAACGAGGAAGATCTGCCTTCTGGAAGCGCCGCTCTTGCAGCTGGATCTGATCTCAGCCCGCCGCAACACCGCTCGGAAGTCCGCGGCATTGGCACTCCCAGCAGATCGGGAACCCAAGATTTTGGCTTCGGTGCTTTCGGCATGACCACGGACAATGCTCACAGCGGTTTCGGCAGTAATCAAGGTTTCCTGCAGGGCCGTGTTGATGCTTTTCACCAACAAACGCCTGCCGGTCATCGGAACGAGCCAATGAGCCCGACAGACACCAATCCATATCGCTCCCCGGAGCAACATGGCGTGGACAACCTCGTGAACGACGACGCGGAGGACGAGGGCCATGACATGCACAAGACCCACTTACCTGGTCTCGGTGGCTTTGGTTCCCATGACCACCATCAGCAGCTGAGCGGCCTGGGCGGTCTTGGTGCAAACATTGGTCGCATGGCCGGGGTCCAGGGTCCTGCCAGCGACAGGAGCCAGACCAGTAGCGTTGGTCCCAATCGTGGATTCCCCGGGCTTGGTGGTCTGGGTCATCTAGGAGGATCGGGTTCTGGTGGTTGGCCAGCTAGTCAACCCGGCGCCTTTGGCACGTCTAACCGACCTACTACTGGACTGAATGCATTTGGCAGTGGCATCTTCGGTGGTGCCATGAGTGAATTGCAATCACCAAGCCTGGCCGGCCTAGGAGGTACGGGCCTGATGAGCCTTCAGAGCGGCGGTGGTTTTGGAGGCAGCAAGATGGCTAGCATGTTTCCTCCCGCGATGCAAGAGCAGATGCGCCAGGGCGACGAGAGGGATCAGTCGCATGAACGCGGACCTCAGCAATCATTTGCGAACCTCCACGGAATTACTGGTTCACTAGGCGCTCAGCACGAACATCAGCAGCAGCAGTATGGGGCCTCCGGTCAAGCGCCGCCGCAAAGCGAACAAGGCGCGCAGCAGGAGGAGCAATCTGGTCATGCTGCTGCCCAAGCGCCGGTCAGCGCAGCTTCCAACCAACCGCCTGCACCTCAACAGCGTACTATGGTAATGCCGGACAGGATGCGCTGGATCTACCGCGACCCGCAAGGCCAAACTCAGGGTCCATGGACGGGCCTTGAGATGCACGACTGGTACAAAGCAGGATTCTTCAGCCCAGAACTCTTGGTCAAGAAATATGAGGATCCCGAGTACGAGCCGCTCGCACAGCTCATCAGACGAATTGGCAATTCTCGAGAGCCATTCTTGGTACCGCAGATCGGCATTCCTCACGGTGCTCCATCTACTACTACCGGTCCGAATGCTTGGGCTGGTGGTGCGCCCCCGGCTCCTGGTCCAGCTCCGACCGCTGCCGGCGCTCAGCCGCCGTTTGCATCTTCATTCCCGTCATTTGGCACGACATTGACTGCCGATCAGCAGAATGCGCTTGAGAGGAGGAAGCAGGAGGAGCAATACCTGATGGCGCGGCAAAAGGAGCATTTGGCGCAGGTCCAGATTGCGCAGCGCATGTCACTTTCTGGAGCCCCGGGCGCCGCTCACCAACCTGGTCTCCTGCCTGGTGCTGTGGGCGGTCAGCTACATCACCACAGTTCTGCTACGAGCTTGCACAGCCAGCCGAGCTTCGGCAGTATGACCAGCCCGAGCACATTCCAGCCAAGTCCAATCCAGGCTCCATCTGCTGGTGCGATTGGACAGCAGCCGGGCTTCTTCGACAACAGCTTTCGTGCGCCAGGCGCCGCTGGATTGGGCGCGATCGGGGCCGGCATTGACTCGTTGGCACACATCCGCGAGGAGGAGATTCCAGGCATCATGGACAGGCTGAATTTGGGCAACAGTCGTGCTCCTGGAGCCGGGCACTTTGGCGCTCCTGGCCAGCCCTTCAATCATCACCAACAGCAAAGTCAAGGACAAGATCAGCATTCTCAACAAGTCCAACAGATGTTGCATGACCGTGCCAGGCTGCAACAGGAACAGGCCGAGCATGACGCCCAGCGGCAACAGTCGACTGCAAGCTCAGAGCAACCTGGTCCCAACGAAAGGTTGCAGCAGTTTCAGCAGCTGCAAGGCCAGCAGCCTGGGCTCGATGCCAGGTTCCAGCCGTCCATGAACAAGACACAGACGGTCGAGCAGCAGCCTCCAGTTCAGCAGCCCATTGCGTCAGCTGCTGCTGCTCAGGCCAAAGCGACTCAGGAGCCCCTATCATTGACCGAGCAGGTTGAAGCAGCGGTCTCCGCTCAGCAGTCTCCGCAGCCGCAGCAGCCTGGACTCCCGCAGCCATTCCCGCCAGCGCCATCTCAGTCGCCACTTCCCGCGCCCGCGGCTCAGCGTACCGGTCGCCAGAGTGTGGCTGATCAGTTACAGACTGAGTCCAGAGATCTGTCACAGACGCCCTTCGTCGACCTGCCAAGTGCTGCGGCTCCTGCTCCCTGGGCAAAGGAGCCAGCCGAGGCGCCAAAAGGCCCGAGCTTGAAGGAGATCCAAGAGATGGAAGCAAAGAAAGCTGCCGAACTTGAAGCACAGCAAGCTGCTCTTCGCAAGGCCGCTTTCGAGAAGGAGCTGGAAGCACAGGCAGCCACAGCAGCAGCCGCAGCGAGTGAGCATCCTGGTCTGCCTTCCTCCGCAAGCTGGGGCGCTAGCCCAGCCACCCCTACAAATGCCGCATCTCCATGGGCCAAGACTGCGCAGAAGCCTACTGCCCCAGCCACGAAGACCATGGCTCAGATCCAGAAAGAGGAAGAAGCGAGGAAGAGGAGACTCGTCGCTGCAGCTCACGCTGCTAATGCACAGGCGAATGCCACGGCCAGTGTTGCTGCACCAATCGGAGGCAAGAGCTACGCGAATTTGGCGGGAAAGGTCGCTTCTCCCCCGACCGTTAACACTGGATCTGGGGCATGGACAACTGTAGGTGCCGGTGGAAAGCTAAAGACTCCAGCTACACCCACGGCGCCACCAGGGATTGGTAGCCGTACTGCCAATTCCGGCGTTGTCCCTGGAGCTGGGCCACAACCAGCTGCCAGAAAAGCGCCCAGTCGCACTACTACGTTGAACAGTGCTGGAACGATCAATGCGCAGGAGGAATTCAGGAAGTGGGCTGTTGCGGAGCTGAGAGGTGACCTGGCAAAGGGAGTTTCTGGTAAGTCGTTCTCACGTCCGATAGACCGCGACCAGCGATGCTAACAAGCCTACAGCCGACGACTTCGTCGCTACACTCTCTGTCCTGGGCCTGGACGTCGAGACCTTGACCGAGGCCGTCCACAGCGCCTCCAGCACCATCGACTCCCGCCACTTCGCCGAGGAGTTCATCCGTCGCAAGAAGTTAGCAGACAAGGGCTTGGTTGACGCTGCGGCGCCCACAAAGAGCGCGAGTCCTGCCAATGCTGGCGCCAATGCGAACGGTGGTGGTTGGTCGGAGGTCGCGAAGAAGGGCCCGGGTAAGGTGGAGACGATGCCGGCGACGGAGAGTAATGGGGCGTTCAGGGTTGTTAATAAGAAGGGGAAGGCGGGGAGGAAGTAGTGTTCAGGACTTGGGGGACTGGAGAAGCGGTAAAGCATGTGTGAGGGAGAAGTGGTCGGCTTGGCAGGTCGCTTTAGTGGCCGGATTGCAAATTTTGGTGTAGCGTGTCAGCGAGCGTGGCTGGCCATGAGCGACTTGTGCGATGGACATATTGCCTGTGGTTGCAGGCGCCGAATTCAATGCATGGCGGTTGGCCAGGTCAGCGAGACAGGCAGCAGTTCGATCGAAGTACCATGAGCTTGGCTCTGACTTGTGTGACTTGGTCTCGTATTTCAGCTCACGCACTTCTACAAAGCTGTCCATAGTAGCTGAAGGCATCATCCAAGCTCAGACATGTGCTCATGTGCTAGCCACCTACCCAGTGTTACAAGTGCTTTTGCCCATCCACCAGATAGATGTTCATCGCAGGACTGCAGCATCCATCTATTGAGCAGAGAAGGCAGTAGTCATACTCTCGCGCCAACCATTCATTCAAACGCCATCTTTTCCCCATCTCCAGCCCCAACTCCTCGCTGAAAGTGCCAACCAATCGAAAATCATGTGCTCCAGTCCTGAGCGCCTCCCTCGACCTTGGCCACAGGCTCCGCAGCGGCCGTCACAGCGGGCGCGGCCTCGCTCGCGAACGTCGCCGGGGTGGCTGCCAAAGGCGAGTTCTGCGCCGGACTGTGCGCCAGCGCCCCACCAGAAGAGGCATTGCCGCCGTGCTGGGAGCTTGGGCCGGAGAGATCTGCGATTTGCCGTTCTGATTATCCCGTCAGTTGGTGATTCTCGCTGCGCAATAGAGTAGTCTCGACTCACCTAGCTCGCGTATCCTTAACTTCAGCATCTGATTCTCGCGCGTCAACGTCTGCGTCTCCGCTTGGTAGAAGGCGCTTTCGTCCCGCGTGCCGCCGAGCAGGAAGTCCGCGGTTAGCGGCCCCAGGCTGCCCGCGCCAGAGACTGGACGCAGCGCGGGCGAGGTGCCGCGGCTGTTGCTTCTCGCGGCTGAGCTCTGTCGCGACAGCGAGTGTGGTCTGGTGAAATGGCTGTGCGCCAGGCCGGCGACGGATGTGGACCTTGGTGATCTGGAAGGCTCGGCGGTCGCTGTGCTTGCTGGCGTTGCGAGCGTAGAAGATGGGGCTGGGGCTGGGGACTGGGGCTGGTCGGGTGAGGCGAGCGCCTGCTCGTGCCCGTTTCTGTTGCCGTTCTGTTGCCTGTGCATCGCGGCGATTTGGTCCTGCTGGATCCTGATCATATGCAAGAGCCTGTTGACCTGTGCCTCCTGCTCGTTCTCCAACTCCTGATGCAGCTCGCCCAAGCTAGGTTGACGATGATGATTTGGATCTGCTGTGTTCGGCAACGCGAAGCTCCGTCGGCCCTGTCTGGGACTGCCATTGCCGCTACTAGTTTGAAGCTCGCCCGGGGCTGGAACGGTAGGGTCGTTCATGGTGAGGTTGTTCATGAGGCTGGACCTTCGGCGCTCTAGCGCGTGGTGGTTGTTGCGGATCGGCGAGGCATTGGAGGGCGAGCGCTGCAGCCCGGCGTTGATAGCTGCGGCGGCCTGGAGTGACGACAATGAGGGTGAACGTGGGGAAGGCGGAGCAGGTCGCGAGGGATCGGCGGTGTTGTTGAATGAGATGCGGCGCGGACGCTGTTGCTGGGGCGAGGGCGAGTTTGGTGTGGAGGGGTTGGAAGCGGGCAGCGAGTTGAGATCGGGGGCCATGTTGGTGGTACTTAGGTTGGTAGTGTCTGCAGGTGGTGTGCTAATGGCTGGCCTGTGTACTGGCCAACGTGGCTGAAGAACAAAGGAATATATCGCCAATGGCTCTCTCAAACGAAGCCGGTGTCTCTTGGAGAATGCTCACCCCACTACTAACTAACCTGGAACTTTACCAAGTCACATGCAATTCTCACCTGAGGAGTCTGGCGCCCGCAGGAGCCGACAGCTCGCAACACCCATCATCATCCTTTCCGCCTCCATATGCTCAAGCACACGTCTCTGTACATGCCTGGGGAGGGATGCCGCCAATATTGTAGGGCAAGCCTTTGTCATCACAGACTTCAGTGGTGTCTGAGCACGACAATGCATCATGACTGCTGCGATCAGAGTACTCCCGCACGCCGAGACAGTGATGGGAGCCCAGACCAATGCAGCTTACGGCGGGGACCGAGCCTGATACTGCGCCGTGACTCGCGAGCATAAACCCGCTGCTGGGGCCTGTCTGCAAATGGTAGAGAAGCAAACATCCAATATATCACACTGATCATTTCGATGCGAACATGAGATGACGGAGACTCGAGAGATGACGGGCAGATACGGGAACCGCTCACTAGTTCCACCACGCCAGTATTGATAATCATGCTAGTCGGCTTCTACAGTAGCTTCTAGGTTCTCCTGAGTCAGACCGGCGCCTTATTGAATTTTGCGCATGTATCATTTTTCATGAGGAGCACGTGCCGATCTGCAATGCTCGTTCGTAGATTGTTGCGCATAAAACGGGTGGACGGGACAAGGAAGGCATGGGCCTGCCCGTTCCATGGTCCTCCTCGATGCAATTTCCAGGGCAAAAGTTTCTTGTTGCACCTCTCGCCAAACGAGCTGGGAAAGTGACGACTCGAGAGGGCTGGCACATGTAGGTTGGCGGGCGGTGCGCTCCTCCCAAGCCGGCCTCCAGAATCCCAACGTGCAGATGGCATTGAGTCGTCAAGCAGGTGCTTGGGCGTTCATTTGTTTACACCGGCTGACCATTGGACGCGCCGTTTGCGCGGATGTCAGGCTATATCCTGGTCCGGAACCCTTCGACTCGCTAGTGTGCCACCGCCTTACCATATATCGCGTCTAATTTCTAGGATTTTGCAGTCCACCGATCAAGCCACCCTGATCTAGGTCGAGCCCGTGTCTCCGTTCGCACTCAGAACAACATGCAGGGTTCGATCGACGGACCCGACCAAACATCATCAATCTCATGCTATCTCCTACCTTACACCTGAGACCACACCACTCCTCGAATGCCGCACGCTCATGTCCCATGAATGCAATCACGTCGCCGGGTGCCTTCTCAGCAAGAACAATCGTCATCCTCTCGAGCCGCCATCCGCTCATTTGAGGCACGTCCGCAGTCGCTGGTGGGACCCAATCTACGCGCAACAGCCGGTTTCTTGGACCTCGCAAACGCGCTTTGATAAGGCTGCTTGCAGGATCAAACCTTGTCCTGGCTGTGCTCACGCCAGCAACTACTAAGTCTTGGTCCTTATGGACCACAATGCCGCCGAAGCTGGTGCGGACCAGGAAGGCATTTCGCACCGGATGAAGTTGGTTGACCTACCGCCTTTACAAACAACTACAACAAACGACGGGTTTCCGCAACGACTCGAGTATAGGAAGAATCTTCGACCTCGACCTTCGCAGCTTCTACAGGAACATTATGCCGAACCATTGTCGCCTATAAGCCGACCATCTCGTCAAATTTCTCTGCAACATCGCGGATCTAAAATGTCGCTGTTCAACTTATTTAGCAAGCCTAAGCACGAAAAAGCGCATGGATATGCAGAGCAAGGCCTGGATCTGTCATCAGGCGAGATTCTCAATGCTCGCAGCGAGCACCTGACTGTGCCGTTACCGACCCGTGGTGATGCTCTGGACGAAGATGCAAGGCCTCCAACCGCGATTTCTGGCCGGACCATAGGCCAGAAGCCTCCAAAGAGAAGGTCGAGCAAGCCTGATGACAAGCCGAGACCATGGACGCCACCTCCGTTGTTCCAAGCATATCCCCAGGCATCCAAGCACGGCGTGATGGAAGTCTCGACGGTGGCTGAGACGGTGGCGGCGAAGGCGAAAGGTCGAAAGGCCGCTGGGCTGCGGACGCTAGACCATGAGCACCTATCCAGAGATGCCGTGGCATACAGTAATAATCTGGAGTCCAAAAGCTCCACGCGCGCACCAGTCAAGGACTCTTCTCGTCCGACATCAAGTCTTGTCGAGGTCACTAACAAAATCGTCGTTCTGATAACGTCGGGCTATCTACTTCAATATGCCGATACTGGCCCAAGCGATCGATTGCCAGAACGAACACTTCAGCTCAGCAAGGACTCAGCGGCCTTCGCTTGCGACCTGATATCCGGAAAGCACTACGTTCTGCAAGTATCACACGCTGTCAATTCGGAAGGCATGTCCATAACCAATGGCAGTAATATCTTCAGCAGACTGAGCAACAGAAGCACAGTCTCAAAGAAGATGACTGCGACTCTACTGTTGGTGACGAAAGATGCCAGGGAAATGAATTCCTGGATGGTGGCGATCCGTGAAGAAATTGAAATTTTGGGCGGCAGGAAGTCACGACCCGACACTGCGGTTGAAGCCATGTTGGCAGGGACAGCAGACGGGTTCAGCGAGCTAAAGAAGAGCCCGAGTCTGAGCCATAGATATAACGTTTCAAGAGCAACAGGTGCCACGATCCCGTCACGACAAGACATTGAGAGCATGCCAGCTCCACCTTCATCGAAGCAAGAAGACCTGAGGTTTGATAAGTCGGAAACCAATACAATCGACGGCATAGAGCAGGAAATGGAGCAACTGGTTGACGAAAGGCCGGGATCGGCTCCTCAAAAGCAGCAGCGGGACTCTGATGCACGCTCAGTGCGGTCGTCAACCGCGCTGTCAGCAGATTCTGGTCAGCTTTGTAGTCCGCAGAGTAGCAGCCGAATCTCCTATTCTACGTTTGCGACGACTGCGGCTACCTCGAGAACAAGTTCGCCAAGCGAATCACAATTGGCTGACTCGGAGAAGTGGAGCTCAGACTCATCTCGAGACAGTGACCAAAGCAGATCGTTATACGTACCGCGCTCGTCACTGAACGTTGGCGATTGGAAGCGGAAGTCTGTAATGCCGTCAGGTATGAAGAAGCAGCAACCACTGCGGATTTCGGACAAGAATGCGCACACCCGACCACGGTCGCAGAATAACGTCCGCCACGACCGAATGCCGACCGCAACACTTTCGACACCGCCACGGAAGCTTGTGATGGCTGCCAGTGAGCCGGATTTTAGGGCTGTATTGGAGAACAGGACCAGGCATGACTCGAGACTGGAGGATGTAGTCGAGCGGCCACAGTCCACCATCGCAGAGTTGCCGTCATTGGCTGATTGGAACGCCATTATGCCGAACAAGCGACATTCATTGAAAAATTCTGCCAGTGCTCAGACTCAGACGTACCGGGTCAATGTGCGACCGCCAGCCAGCAACTCTGTGGCTACTATGGCGCCAGCGATCGCTATGGTGAATGGTTCCCAAAGCCACCCACAGCACTTTAGCATACCGCTGAAGATCAAACCGACGAGCCCGGCTGGTTGGCCCTCTTGCCAACCCGAAGCCAAAGCAGACCACCTCGATGCCGATGCTGACACAACCTGCCGCACTCTGATTACCTCGCCCGAGGCTCACAGGCCAAATCGCGAGCGGAACCCGTCTGGGCGGCTGTCACTGTTCCCGTCTCAAGTACATCCTGTACTTGCTCCTGACGGGCCACTACCAGCTCTTCCGCTCTCGAAGCGATCATCGCCAGAGAGGACACCACATCAAACACGAGCCAATGCTCGCGCACTGAGACGACCAGCGAGCCTTCAAGTCATGTCAGACCAAGCACCATTCCTGCACAGCAGCCAAGGCTGCACCACTTCGGGCACGAGTCAGGTCTCGCATGCACGGAAAATTCCAACCCGCAGTCTCAAAACCTCGAGATCCTCCCACGCCATCTCCACCCCCTCATCCGTCGCAGTGTCGAGGCCACAAGCCTCTCCTACCGACCCTTTCATGCAATTCTCCGCCAGACCCCTCCACAGCCACACGTCTCCAGTGCGAGAAGACGAAGCTGGAGACCAAGCCATGCCCCTTCTTCCTCGTCGCAGTGATTCCCCCGAACTTGTACGTCCCGGCTCGAGACAAGCGAACGGCAGACTCGGGACCAAGGCTTCGCTTCCGGAGCTCGACTTGGGTATGCCGCTGGTTGGGCTGGGACCTCCGGCGCCGCCGCCGAGTGCGCCTCTGCCGCGGCCGCCGACTGCAGAGAGGTCTGCGAGTCCCGCCCCTCCGAAGGCGAGGACTGGCGAGCCGCATAGGCTGAGCATTACTGTTCCTACCTGAGCATCTTATCTTCGCCCCGACATTGGGCTGAGTATCTACATATATCTGACGAGATTTTGGAGTCTCACGACTTGCATAACGGCTGTCAATAGTAATATGCTGTGGATTTGGTTAATTGGTTTTATGTTAGTTGGGTTGGATATTGGGTTGAGAGAAGAGGATATTGTTCGCAGAGATACCCCGTGTTCAAACACTTAGGCAATGTCATGTATTAATTTTGGAGATCACACATACTACAATAGTCTATACCTAAGTCCTTGAATATCATCTAGCTTTAACGTACCACCGCCTGAGCTGCTGCTCAACAACAAAACAATCACATGAACGACCTAACAAAGCTTCTACACCACCAGAGACGTCCATGAAAGCAATTTACTGGTATGGCTTCGTCTCCTTGTCACACCACTCCCACAACTTCCTCGCGCCCTCGGCATTCTTCTCAATATCGGATCGCAACTGCACAAACCGGCCCCAAGGACCAATATACTTGCCCTTGTTCTCCTTCCTCCCCGCCTCCTCGCTGAACCCCGCATACAGCTCCGTATACCCTCCAAGCTTAGGCGGGTACACAAGACGCTTGGTGAGGAATGCTTCAATCGCAGACTGATGGCGCTGGAGCTCCGAGAGCAAGTTACCCGGGTTCCAGGCGTTGGAGACAATGCCAGCCTTATCGCCAATCCGGGCCTGGAATTCGCGAGAGAGCAGGACGTTCCCGGCTTTTGTCTGGCCGTAGTCCTTGAACTTGTTGTCGTGCGTCACGACGTCGTTCTTCGCATCGAACGTCACGCCCCCGCTCGGCGAGAACATGGTCGCGAGCGAAGCGGCCCACGTCACGCGCACAGCGCCCGCAGGGCTCGTCGACGCGGTGCGCTCGAGCAGAGGCGTGAGGAACTTGGTGAACAGGAAGGGCCCGAGGATGTTGGTCCCGAGCTGGAGCTCGTAGTTCTGCGCCGTCTTGGAGCCGACGGGCGGCGTCATGACGCCGGCGTTGTTGGTCAGGACGTCCAGGCGTTGCTCGCGCTTCAAGAAGTCCTCGGCGCTGGCTTTGATGGATGGAAGGTCCGCGAGGTCGAGTTTGAGGAATTCTACGCGGCCGTCGGAGGAGGGGTGGGCTTGCTTGATGGTTGAGATGGCTTTGTCGCCCTTTTCTGGGCTGCGGCCGGCGAGGTAGACCTGAGGTATGATGGTCAGTCGCTGGGTTGGGATTTTTGGTGCGGTATCTAGGTAGGGGCTTACTGTGCCGTTTTTGCTGTACAGGATTTTGCTCAACTCCAGACCCACGCCAGTGTAGCCTCCAGTCACGATGAAGACGCGGCCATTCTGATCAGGGAGCTCCTTCTCGGTGAAGGTAGGCTTGGGTATGAAGAAGCACTGGCGGATTGCGTCGAATGCCATGGTCTTTGGTTTAGCTTCGTCTCCAGAGCTGCAGTGGCCTGGTTCAAAATGGATTCAATTGCGTGGCTACGTTGGCCTAGGTGTCGTCCGCCCGAATTTGCTATCAGCGATCCTTCTTATTATGGTTATTATAAGGGCTGTTCCTGAATGTGGTTGCTTCGTACCTTATGTGCCTAGGTACCTGGGTAAATGTAACGCGGATGCAACGGACCGGAAGTTATGCAACAGACCGGGCCCCCACAAATTCCGAGCTGCGCCCACGCCTGTGATGGTCTCGAAAGACAAAAGAGCGACTGTCAGTGTCCGTTGATCTCTGTGTTGTTATATCGTGTGTCTGGAGTCAGATGAAATGTCGCCATCCATTAATGTTCTTCGCTTCTAAGTTCTAGGATATATTACGTCACGCGACAAGCGGGGCTTCAGCTTGGCCTCAAATGTTTGTAGGTGCAAGCAGTAGCAAGATGAGACGACTTGCTTTCGATCCAGCAGACCCCGTAGCGTGAGATCGTGTGGTTCCAGGCGCTTATCTGAATGGAAATGCATCCTCCAAGCGCGACAAAACTTCGAGGCGGCGCTCTGCAGCTCGGCACGGCACGGGTCTCGGTGCATAGACCAGCTCAGGCGCGTCGACGAGCACACGCTACAGATACTCATTCCTTCAATCCAGCATAGACGCGGTTACTTTCCCAAGACCCGCTCATCCTCCTCCTGCTGCAACACTCTCTTACATTGTTGAACTATGGCTTCATTCATCTAACCAAGCATACATATCTACAAGCACAAACACGCGGTGCACGCTAGCGGGGTGGGCTGAAGCACCACCACAGCCGCGTTCAAAGAAGAGAATTCTCACGTACGCGAGCCCGGCTGGAGGCAGTGCTTCGCGTCTCTGCATCGACCAGACATCACGGCGGACTCGACACTGCACACCATGGCTGCACACAACGAAACGCGTCCCACGACTGCACCCTCGCGTCAACCAAGCCTGCTGCCAGCCTTCGAGCCTGAGAGCTTCATGTCCTCCAACCCTGGCCTGCCTCGAGCACCCAAACGCAAATTCGACGACATTACGGCCAACAATGACAGGAAGTACTACCCTACTCCTGTGCCCACCTCGTCGACCGGCATCCTTCCCTCCTCGCCGCCCTCGCGTCAGACGCGTCCCCCATTGGCGCGTACCGTGTCAACTCTTTCTGAACGCGCCCCACTGGGTGACGTGCCCACTCTCGATCTGCCTGCCAGCGGCGAGCCCGTGCTCATGGGAAGGAGCAGCAATAGCTCAGACTACCAGCTTTCGGCCAACCGTCACATTTCTCGCGTTCATGTACGCGCCTCGTACCATGCCCCAAGTGAAGAGCATGTTCTGGCCAGGGTAGAAGTGGAGTGTCTAGGCTGGAATGGGGCCAAGATACACTGCAGAGGCGAGATTGTTGAGCTGGCAAAGGGAGAAGTGTACGTGTCGAGCAAGCCTGCTGCACAGATCATGGTGGATGTGCAGGATACGCGTGTTATGCTCGTGTGGCCGAAGGAAGGGTCGGGTGAGCCCGTGTCGGCTGGGTCGAGAAGTCCTTGGACCATTGAGAGTCCCACCAAGAGGAGGATCGCTTCTGCTCCCCAACCGGCCTACCTTGCGTCCAGTCCGCCGGCTATGGTCGCGCCAAGACCTAGGTCACCGGTCTCGCCAACTCCGGCACCCGCTCTCGATTTTGGTGCAACTTTCACGTCGACATTCCGTGCTCCTACTCCGGATGATGCGCCCGTCAAAGTCTATGAGGACCACAGCTCAGATGATGATGCACCCTGCGATGAGAATGTCGAGCCTATCGTCGCGGCGTCTCCCACCAAGGCGTCTACGATCAGACCAGTAGACGACGTACTCAAGGGAAGCAACTCCACCATTGCCTCTGAGCAAGAAGACTTCTCCGACCACAATGAGGAGAACGATCCCATCGTGCACTCGTTCGGGCCCTTTGGCGATAACATCCTATCACGCTTTCAATCTTTCCCAGCAAAGTCGCCAGAGCGTAGACGCAGACCATTGACTCCGTCTTTCATGTCATCGCCCACACGCAGCCTTTCAGCACCCCTCAAGGCTCCTGTCGCTAACGCCAGCCCTATCAAGAACCATGTCATCAACCAGTTGGCCTTCTCCCGCATCCACAGCTTGCCCCTGTCGACCATCCATAGTAACCTGCCCGCCGAGCTCCGCGGTGCCATGGCTAAGCCGTCCGATATCGAGGCTCGTGAGGTCCTCAGCACCTCCAACCTCAAGACCCTGTTGGATGATATTCCCTGTGTCGGTGAAATCAGCAGAGAGGGCAAAGATGCGGCAGGCAAGGTGCTGGAGTCTGAGTTTTATTATATGCCAGAGCATGACACGGATGAGATGAGGAGGGAGACTGTCACGCAAAGCCTAGGCAAGACGTCCATTCGGGCCGCAAGGAAGCAGCACAAGGTACGTTGCCATCCCTCTCCTTCCCCTTTGTTGCCTTGGAGTACTTACGCACTGCTTTGCAGCAATACTACTGGAAGCGCCCACGCTACTGAGTACGATCGGCCAAAGACATTCTTCGACGACATCCATTTCTCACCTTCTTTTCCGCATAGCGATCCCGTCAGGTACGACGTCACCGACAGCCCGGACACGCTATGGTGGGTTTCATGAACATATTTCTTCCACTCTTTCTCAAAGATATGTAAGGTGCATCCAGCATCGCATCCCTCGTCCACAGCGGCCGGGTGGGCGCAGTGGGCGGCGCCAACACTACCGGCATCGGGAGAGGACAGCGCTTTTAGCGATGGCGTTGGGGCGTTCGTGGTGATATTATTGTTGTATTGAATACGCGATGGACATTAAGAGGTGCGGATATTATGGTCGGAAGGTGGCACGAAGGGACAACCGCGTCGCCATGGTGTACTGTTGCTCGAATTGGCGCAATTCCGTGGCGACTCATGGTGGGCATGGACAAAAGGGTCATGTTGATGTATGAAGTGATAAATGCAGAACATGCGAAAGTGGAATTCCCTGATATGCGACCCTTCTGGGAGTGTTGACAGGTGACGTTGATTCGCACGTGTCCCGCCAACCCGCCTATCCCCACACTGCAATGTGGCCTGTGCGCTTCGCAAGTCCGGGGTACGAGGGGTACGCATGTGAGAGATCAAGCGTGCCAATCGATGGAGCAGCATCACTGTCCTCCGTCTCAAATGCCTCCAGACATTCCCACCTAGCAGGCACATACACTTACATGATTCAAGATGAAGATGCGCCTTCTCTTCTCGCTTCCTGCTCTCCTCGCTGCCTTTGCATATACCTCCGCCTCCCTCCACAACACCGCGCCGCCCAAACCTCTCCCCCTCCTCATCTGGCACGGCCTAGGCGACAAATACGACGCCGAAGGCTTGAGATCCGCCGGCGCCCTGGCGCAAGACGTCTATCCCGGCACATACGTGTATTATATCCGCCTCGACGAAGATGGCAACCAAGACCGAACAAATTCCTTCTTCGGCAATGTAACGGAGCAAATCGAACAAGTCTGTAAGGACCTTCGACAAGACCCGCGATTGAGGCTGCAAGGCAGTGAAACGCAGTATAACAACGGGAAGGTGCAGATGAGGGTTGATGCGCTCGGGTTTTCGCAGGGTGGACAGTTTTTACGTGGGCTGCTAGAGAGGTGTGATGGGTTGCAGATGAGAAGCCTGGTCACCTTCGGGAGCCAGCATAATGGCATTGCGCAGTTTCAGGCTTGCGGGGCGTTTGATTTCTTGTGCAAAGGCGCGACGGCGTTGATCAAGGGCAATGCTTGGACGGAGTATGTGCAGGGCAAGGTCGTGCCGGCGCAGTATTACCGCACGTTAAACGAGACGACTGGCGAGGCAAGTGAGGAGTACTTGGAGCATTCGGGCTTTTTGGCGGACGTAAACAACGAGAGGGTGGTTAAGAAGGAGGATTACGCGGAGAACGTCGCTGAGCTGGAGAAGTTCGTCATGTACGTGTTTGAGGAGGATACGACGGTCATCCCGAAGGAGTCAGGGTGGTTTGCTGAGGTGAACATGACGGCGGATCCGGCGGTTGTCATCCCTTTGCAGAATAGGACGATCTATAAGGAGGATTGGGTGGGTTTGAAGGCGCTAGATGAAAAAGACGGTTTAGTGTTCAGGACTGCTCCTGGTGGGCATATGCAGCTTAAGGAGAAGGTGTTGGTGGATGCTTATAAGACGTATTTTGGGCCAGAGACACGGGAGAAGGGGAGTGCCTTGGTTGGTGGGTTGAAGGGTGATGGGGGAAGGGCGCTGCCGTTGATGCGGGACCAGCAGGCTGCGTCGATACGTATTGGGAGGTGGTGGAGTGAGCTGAAGGAGTATTTGTAGAGTTGCCATGGCTCTGGTCAGGGAGGATTGAGAGGCTGGTACGCGAGAGTGTATTAAATAGGAATGATTAATAATTGTATGATGAGCGACTGCTTTCGCGACTGTGCTTGTGAGATGTTTAGCACAACCAGTATCTCGAATCCTTGGGTGGTTGGTCATCATCTTCTAATCTATGACGAAATTCTAAGTCGAGGTTCATGCTTACTAGCAATGTCGAATCGATGATCAGCGATGGCTGAAACATAGGCTGTCTTGCGGCTGTCACACATGTTTCGACATAAAGTTTGATCACTTGGACAGACGCCAGGTGCGACTGGCAAAGGATCTATATCGTGATGTTCAGTCATGCCTACCAATCCGTGTGCTGCGAAGCACACTTCAGATCTGTTTATCTTGAGTACTTTTGCGTGAAGCCACGTCTCAATCGTTGCAGGTAAATTGCTGGTGCCATCCCGCAGCTTCGAGATACAGCCAGTGTGGTTCGATGCAGTTCAATATAATGTCTCCTCCATCAGCATCTGCACTCGCTGACGGGCCCAATCGCGATGCCTTCCCTGCGCATAAGCATGCGGCGAAGTGCATCGACCTGCCGTCGATCAGTGGGCCGCTGAGCAATGATCCAATGTGAATGGAGCGCGCGAGAGATAGGAGCGCGATCATCGTGATCAGTCGTAGGCGGTCACCACCATTCGTCCGCCAATATGTCAGCACAATGTCGCTGGCGTCCACCAACCCTTGCCATTCATTCGGATGAATGATCCCGATACGTCACAGCCCTGCAAGCCACTCCATGCGCATCGCTGTACGAATACAGGCGCACATGCTGTACGTAGATAGAGAATCAAGCTTCCGCCAGTTTGGTTTGTCATGCATCATTGTCGAATCAGAGGCAGAGTTGCAGGTCAACCTGGATGAAGTCTCGTCAGCTGTCGTGATCAGCGGGCTTGTGTGAGGCAACGGATACTGGCGGCTTCGTGCCTGCGACATCCCACTGATTGATGCCCTTGATTGATGGCGTGGCCTTTTGACGTTCAGAATTGTGAGGTGGCGGGCTTCACAGGAGAACACAGCTTACGGGCCGTCAGCATGGTGGACTACCTTAGCTGGAACTGCAAGCACGCAACACGCTGCATCATGCATGGAAAGCACATAAGCTAAATCTTCCCAGACACATGGAATCCTAGAAAAGTGTGAACAGGGATAAGAGTAACGTTTCCAGCCGGTCTCAGCGCGGTCCGCTGTTGGCGCGCCTTGTGGCTGCACGTCCGGGCTGGGATGCTGTGCCTCTGGTCAAGGCTCCTCCAAGTTCTGAATGTTTAGCTCTTTGTGTCTCTGAAGGATATGTGTTCTGTTATAACCCCAACTGACAAGTCGAAAGCATCAGCGCACTTTGCTACTTGCTTTGCGATTGCACGTAGCTGGGAGAGTCACGGCGTCGTCTAGCGAGGGACGAGAAGCTGAAGGAAGATGACGAGAGCTTGACCGACACCCAGGAGAGGAGGACTGTGCAGGCTTCTTCCTGTGAGACGTGGAACACACGAGAGAGCTGCACACATCTTTCCCACAAGATAGACGAAACGCGCGGGCGACGCACCTATGATTGCTGGCATGAACACAAACCGGCGGAGCAGTAGAGATTCCAAACACCTGGTCTCGGCTTCTGGCATTTCCCATTCACTTCAAGACAGAACAAGCGGATTCCGACGCCCAGCGGACTCTGTTCAATCTCTACCTTAGCCTCTCGTGCCTACCTGTCCAACTGCTTGGTGTGTCCTTGATAAGCCGTCGGGATCGCAGCAGGCGGTGCGGTCCCTTGCTTGCTTGCTTGCTGGGCGGACGAGGCAGCCTGCGACGCTTCATTGCAGCTACCCGCTTCACCCTCCACAACTAGTCGGGCGGCTGCATTGGTCCAGCGACAATCTGTCCGCTTTCGTAACTCAGTTTTCGTGGTGGGAGGATTTGTGCACTCATAAGATACATCGGGGTCGTGGCAGAAGCGTGGTTGGGATATCCTCAAGTGGACAAGGAGCAAAGACTAGGACTGAGAGCAAGGATAGGAGCGAGCGAGGAGCAGCGGGTCAAAATTTTGATGAGAATGTCCCGCGCAGTGGACGTCAATAGATTTCGCAAAGGCATCGGCACGTACCCACATCGGTGATTGCGAGCACCTCTACCAGCGCTGGCAACATCGTGTCAGCCGCCAGATCATCGCACGACCGACTGCTGTTGCGCCACGATGAGTGCTGAGGTAGCACACAATACTTTACAGCAGCCCTCCCGCGGCCAGAGCGGCGGTCGCGACCGCAGGGACTCGATGCCATATCTTTCGCACCAGTATGCGCTGCCAATCTTGAGACGGAACAGCGGCGACTACTGCCCGGGAAGTGGAGAGTCTACACCACGGCCAGACAACACCCTCCGGCGCAAAACGCCCAACGGAACATTACACGCCGGTTACGAGATCGGCCCTGTGGAGGATACTAACCCACAGAAGCATCAACTTCTATTCAGTAAAGGCACATCGCTGTCGCACCAGTACGCTGATCCTGCAATCACCAACAAGCGTACGTTTCTGGAGCACCACCAGGCCCAGCAAAGCAATCAAGCAGCATGGAATGGCGGCTTTGGCTGGCAGGGATCCCAGTATGGACCGCCGCCTTCCATGCCGGTTATGGACTCAATGTTGCACCAGATGCCGATGTACGATCATTGCAACGCGCAACAATATTTCAACCAGACTGTGCCGAGCGTGATCCAGCCGTCCTTCCAGTACTTGGGTCCAACCGCCTCCGGAGGCCAGGGTTCTGGTCCCTACGGTCCCTATTGGCATGATGGAACTTACGTGCCCTATCGACCAGCTGCGTTGCGTGACCCGCGTTTCTATCATCAGCCGTCTTACAATTACCAGAGATCATTGCCGAGCTCGCAGCTTGCGCAGCAGGGCCAACTATGGAATCAACAATATGCAGCCCCTCAGAGCACTCCATGGCCGCTGACTCATGGCTATGGGGCGCCATCTCCACCTATTGTTTCCCAGCACGGTCTTTACGCATCGCCCTTCTCATCAGTGCCGCTTAACGCATACGGATCCAATGCAGCTGTACCAGTGGATCCACAATTGTGGGCGGACTCAGGCCACACTCAGCTTGATCTCGAGTCTGAATACGGCCCGTCATCGCCGTATGGCCGACAGCGGGACAAAACGTTTCAATGGGCATTGCAGCAGTATCGAGAGCTGCTGGCGTTTATCCAACATAACAGACGGCAGCAACAGCATGGCCGACAGGGTCATAGCATGCTCCGACCGACCTTCTATCCAAGGCCACCCAGACCATCTTCAGAGTCAACTTTCGACCCAAGTACACGCAGGGCTACTACACATAACCAAGGCGCTGACCAGTCTTTCCCTGGTGACGTAGTAGCAGCCCGAGGCAGCAAAGATGACAGTGCGCTCTTGGAGAGAGCCAACGGAGTTATGCCTTCTCTATGGTCGCCCAGCGGCGTGCAGTTCCGGGACGACGAGTACCAGAGAAGAGCATCGTACGACCAGTGGTCATACCAAGCGCCTGGTGCGGGTGATCACTTTCGTACCCTGCGGGGCTCTTCCGGGTTATCTGTATCGCCTATCATCACTCAGCCTCCTGTCGACGATACTCCCCATTCTCGAGCACGTATGGCACTTCAATACATGACCACACTCTGCCAGGCGTCGGACTGGAAGTGGACCGACGGTTTACTTCTGGGTGGATGCCTTGCTTACGGTCTGTCAGACTACCACAAGGCGCTGCGCTGGTACAATAGAGTGTTAGACACGGAGAAAGATCACCTCGAAGCCACCTCAAATATGGCAGCGACATTGTTGGCGCTAGGTAGGCGTCAGGAAGCCGAGCAAAACTGGATGAAGGTCATCAAAGCTGCACCTAATCACTTTGAGGCTGTAGAGCACCTTATAGGATTGCTCTGTATCGAAAACCGCAGCGGCGATGCCATTCGCGTCATCGAGTATGTCGAGAGATGTCTGCGACAATCAAAGGCCAGTGATCAGCGTCTCAAAGTCAACGACAAACAGAGCGAATGCTCGTCATCTACTGCCAGCAGGTCGCCATGCAGATCGGATGTGTCTGATAAGCCCGTGTATGATTTTGAAGCTGACGGCGAGACTGCATTTGACTGGAAGGACAATCCAGCGTCTTCAGAGCCTGGATTTGGCTCAAGCGGCTTTGCGATCGCCGGGGCTGACAACGGTAGAATTTTGGCGCTCATCCATGCCAAGGGCAACATGTTGTATGGATTGGGCGACAATGCTGGTGCTGCCAGGGCATTCGAAGATGCAGTGCTCATCGCCGCTGGAAGAAGGCACAAGGGCATCCAAGGTCTGGTTACACATATCTTGGCAATAGTCTCAACCAGCATGCAGCCAAGACAACAACAGCATCACAGACAGCCGAAGCTCTCGTCGGATCCGATTTTACTGGCTCCAGAGCAGGCTTTGGCAACGGCTAAGCTTTGCTTTCCGCATTCTGGAGAACTGCCTGGTTTGCAGTATGTCGCTGGGACTCCACAAAGTCTGGCAAGAAGGGCTGTCGTTTCGACGACTAGCAACTCATTGCTGTCGCTCGCCAAAATCTTTCAAGATGGCATGTCGACCAATAGCCGTTCTGTGGGCATCACGCCACTTGCTTGCGGCGTTCGTGATATCTTGGCGTTGTACTACCTTTCTCTTTCGCTGCAGCCGAGTCCGTCGACCGCGAACAATGTTGGCATCCTGCTCGCAAGTGTACAGCAAGCTGCTGTGTCTGCATCGATGACACAGCAGCAGCACAGAATGGATATTCCAGGTGTCATTCCGGGGAGTGGAATCGCGTTGGCATTGCAATATTACAACTATGGACTTCAGCTCGACGCAACGCACGCCCATCTCTACACCAATCTTGGCAGCCTCCTGAAGGACATTGGACAGTTGGACGCCGCCATACAGATGTATGAGCGCGCTGTTAAGTGTGATGGTAAGTTTGATATCGCACTGGCTAATCTGGCGAACGCAGTCAAGGATAAGAGCAGGATCAGCGATGCCATAGGGTTCTATAAGAGAGCTGTGGAGGTCAATCCGGACTTTGCGGAAGCCGTGTGCGGGCTTGCGAATGCCCTCAACTCTGTTTGCAGTTGGACGTCCAGAGGAGGGATCGCTGATGATGGAGGGAAAAGGGACCGTTGGCACGTGGATGGAAATGGCATGTTATTGGATGCAAGCCAGCCAGGCGCCACAAGCTCTGGTTGGATCAAGAGAGTGGTCGACATCGTGGAGAAGCAACTTGTGGAAGGGGAGAATTGGGGCTCTGGAATTTTGACGCCAGGCGTGATCGAAGATCTTACCCAGCAGATGATAATTCTGGACGGCAGCGTTGGGAATGTCAATGAGCGAGAGCACAGCCTCCGCAAGACGCTGGAGAAATGGGCAGGGCAGAAGTGGGAAGGTGCACGTGTGACCAGATTGGTCGAACGTGCTGTTAGACGCATCGGGTGGCACTGGTATCGCGACACATACGTCAGGAAGAAGACCCGAGCACCTTCCAGCTACAACCGGCCACAGTTGCCAGTCACGCTGACAGTGCCCACGGCACCGACCGTCCTGCCGTTCCACACGTTCACGTGCCCCATGTCTGCACAGCAGATTCGACTAATCTCGCAGCGAAACGGGTTGCGCATCTCGGTATCGGCACTGCGCGCACCATGGTTACCCAAGCAGGTGTATCCGCCTCCAAAGCCACCCAATCCAGTGTTAAATGTCGGCTACGTCTCGTCCGACTTCAACAATCATCCGCTGGCGCATCTCATGCAGTCTGTCTTTGGGCTACATAATGCAGCTCGCGTGAAAGCATTTTGCTACGCCACAACCGCCAGCGATAACTCGCCTCACCGGAAGCATATCGAAGCCGAGGCTCCAGCTTTCAGAGACGCGAGCACTTGGTCGACAGAGCGGCTCGTGAATCAGATCGTCACCGACAACATTCACATCTTAGTCAACCTGAACGGATACACGAGAGGTGCTCGGAATGAAGTCTTTGCTGCTCGTCCTGCGCCAATCCAGATGTCGTTCATGGGCTTTGCAGGTACACTAGGCGCCGAATGGTGTGACTATCTTCTCGCAGACGAGACTGCTGTACCTCGAGGCACGCTTAGACCGTGGCGAAGAAACATTGACTTGGAGGATCAAATGGTGGATGAGACATGTGGCGGCGAGGGCAGGGATTGGGTGTATGGCGAAAATATCATCTATTGTCGCGACACATTCTTTTGCTGTGACCACAAGCAGAGCGCACCGGATGCGAAAGAGAAGCGAAAGAGCTGGGATGAGGAGCAGAAGGAACGATGGCGGATGCGACAAGAGCTGTTTCCACAAATTTCTGATGACACCATCATCTTTGGGAACTTCAATCAGCTCTATAAGGTAAGATGCGCCGTATACCTACAAACCACAATGCCTTCATTGACCTTGATACCTGCCAGATCGACCCTACCACGTTCCGCACCTGGCTTCGCATCTTGGCCCGTGTGCCAAAGTCGATCCTCTGGCTCCTTCGCTTCCCTGATCTTGGCGAGTCGCATTTGCTGTCAACTGCGCGCCTGTGGGCTGGCCAGGAAGTCGCCTCTCGTGTCATCTTCACCGATGTTGCGCCCAAGCACCTGCACATTTCACGTGCCAGGATCTGCGACATAGTACTCGACACTGCAGAGTGCAATGCGCACACCACTGCCGCCGACGTGCTCTGGAGTGGCACGCCCTTGTTGACACTGCCAAGATATTCGTACAAAATGTGCAGTCGCATGGCCGCTAGCATCCTCAAAGGCGCCTTGCCAAAGGGCGAAGAAGGCGCTCGGGCTGCGAAAGAATTGATAGCAACAAGCGAAGATGACTATGAAGAGAAAGCCGTAGCACTCGCAAAATCCTTGACCTACACGATTGGTTGCAAAGGGCGAGGAGAAGGGAGACTTACGGATCTCCGCAAAATGCTTTTCCAAGCACGGTGGTCAAGCGCACTTTTCGACACCAAACGGTGGGTCAGTGACCTCGAAGATGCGTACGAGGTCGCTTGGGCCCACTACGTTAAGGGTGAAGGAGGCGACATCTGGCTCGAGAAAGTGCGACGGGGGACTGGCAGGGACTGGTAGGTGCTTCGAGTGAGCGCTGATATGTGATGGGTGTTCGTCCGCATGACGACAAATGGCCCCCGCTCTTCAAAAGGTTTATCGAAAACAATTTAGCGATGGCGTTGTGGGGCGTTCTTGCGAGTTTCATAGATCGAGAGGTTGGACCTAGGTTGGTGACCACAGCAGTGATATGTCAGTGGACTTACGTAGGCGTCTTATAGGGTCGACGCCCTGGCGGCGTGGGAATCCGGTGGGGCGGCGCTGGATTTGTCGTAGGACTCTAAGAATATATAAGACCTTCATTATGCCGATATCTTCAGCAACCAAGCGAGCCACGTGAGTCGTGTTACTTTAGCTCCTGTCAGAAGCAGGCTTTCGGGATCAGGCGTTCTCCAGCTCCTCCGGGATATCCGATCTATATTTGCTCCCGGTTGATGAGCTCGGATAGAAAGTTCGTGTAAGTCGCAAAGAGGCGCTTGATCTTTCCTCGGCTCGATCAACTTTACTTTGTGCGCGCGTCTGCATGTCTCAGATATTCTCCGCGTTCTTGGTTGGTGGTCTGGATGTTGACTTTGTCATGATAAGGTGACAATGCGTGATGGAACCTAGTCCTGCAGTCGGTAGTTGTTGACGAGTGTTGGTTGTCAATGACAGGAATCATACCTGATCACAATATGGCGATCTGGCGTCAAGCCCTTGATGACATTCCAAAAATACGGCCGTTTGCTCGGTTGGGGTCCACATGTGGCTTTCTGCAAGTGCTTTGTTAAGCTGCACACGATGCTTGTTATTGTCATTACCTCGGTAGTTCCGAGAGTCTGACGGATTTTTCGAAATCCCACCATAACCGTGGTATTTTTCATTGATATATCTTTACAACATTGTTTGTAGCCCATATGAAACTTAAGAGAGAACGCCTTTTGGATTCTATGTACTAACTTTTTGGTTCCAAAATTATGTATAGCGCCTAAGAGAGGGGTGACAATCTAGGGAGGTCTTAAATCTATAGCTTTCCTAGGCGTAATCTAGCATCTCGATATTTCAGAATACTTTGTATGCAAAAGCTACAGAGAATAGTATTTTATATCCGTAAGATAATATCATAATACATAGATAAGCTACATCGATACAGAAATCGTTGATTCTGGCGTGCTGGGAAATCCGTCAGACTTTCGGAACCACGGAGGTAGAAAGCGATACCGAGTCGCGCGTCCAAGGCTTCACCCGAAGCCTGAACATCTGCGGTGTCAGAAGAGTCTTCCTAATTGACGGCTGAAGAACCGCGAGCAGAGTGCCGACCGAGTAGGTTGGTTTCAGGCTTGGCTCCGCCGCTACTGATACGTCAAAATACGCATCATCGAAGCACACCCTGTCGTTTGCATTAGTACCTCGGCGTCAGCGATGAATGCTCGAGAGACTGCATGCCAGAGTCGACCAGACGCGGCGACGTCTGTCATCATCATCCGAGCTCCATGCTGCCGGGGATGTTCCAAATACCGCCGCACGAGAGCGTTGCACAGAGATTCGAAGTGGTTTCAGGGTTACGGGAAGAAAGGCCCATGCCGACCGCCACCATGGGGTGGCACCGTTGCAAATTGCGGCAACTTGCACTGGAGCTGCCTTGGAGATTTCGAGATTTGTGAAGACGTTGGTCGTAGAGGGTTCGCTCGCTTGAAACTTGGAATGATGCCAAACTCTCGTTGAGATATCATTGCATGAAGTTGGCTCTTGCTGCTTTACGGCTTGATATTCCGTCCAAGTAATGTCTTTGTTAGTGCTACAGAAACCCCCGACGTACTCCTTGATGCCCAGTGTGGATATTGAAGGATAGGAAAGGTCTCCAAGGAGGTGCTTCACTACACGCGTTCTGAAGCCTTGCAATTCTTTGGTCGTAATATGACATGTCAATGATTTCTCTCATCTGAGCTCGTGGCGTCTCGGAACTCAAACCGACCGTTGATCAATGCTAAGGCGTTGTGGAAGATCATGGTACCGCGCAGCGGTATCCCGTCGGACCATCCGGCGGGTACGCCAGGTTGGAAAGAGGAACACAGACATGCTCGACAATGCATTTTCATTCACTTTATTAGCGATCGTCCTGGTCCTTCGCATTCGACGCTGCATTATCGGTGGGTATTCGAACATGCAGGAGATCGAGATCGACACCAGAATCTGGCAAATGCAGCACTGTGCAGCTGCAAAGTGTAGGCTCCGCGGCGATTCGGCTCGCGCACGAGTCCGTTCCAACCACTTTATCTTGGCATCGGTGCAAAAGACGGCAAAATCATGGTCCATGGTGCAACGCTGCAAGGACTGCAGTCTAGGCGGCAGGCGCCAGAAATTGCGCCTGGCGGAACCGTTTCGTGGTACAGTTCTTTTTCATATCGTTGTGACAAGATGAGGTATCCCGAATCGTGAGAGGTAAACGTTGCGCAGTGCAATTATAAATCTGGCCACTTTTGCAGACCAGTCATATTTGGGAAATGCAGGACTCTCGTCACAAAAAGTGGCACTGCATAAATGACAGCGTCTTCGTGCAAATGGCGCGGCTGCTAGGTCTCAGATTGTGACCCAAGCATGTGGGTGTCCGTTGGCAACGATCGCACGCAGATGCATGGGCGCTTTCCCACAAAAGAGGTCTTCTCGCTATGCGCTGCACTTCACTGGACCAGTTGTAGCGCCCTAGCACGGGACTTTGATCTTGCAATGGGTTGATCTTCCGCGCCCCGCTGCCTTGCAGGGAACGGCTCGCGATGGCGCAAAGCCAAAGACCCGCCCATGACTCGAAGCTTTCCAGACGCGAATACATTCCCATTTACCGGGTTTGCTATGCAGTGGTCAGTGGTCATGGAGAGTGCCTCGGCGTGGTGTGTCAATTGCCAGCCGTATCCGTGACTTCGTGGGAGCCATGTATCGGGCGGCCGACCGAACAGATATAGATCGACGTCGATAAAACGCATTCCTCTGCAAGTGATGAGGGAGACTCCAGGGAGCTCGCTGCTTGTCCGTGTGACCGTGTCTCAAGATGACGGTTTTGTTCAGGGGCCCGGGCTGACGTTCACCTACCAAGAAGCAAATCCCAAAGACCGACAATCAAGCATCTGTCAACCAGAGCGCTCAGGCCCATGGTGACTCGTGCGTTTCAAGACTGGTTCTTCAGGTGCAAGTTGATGTCCTGGTGGAATCCAGGGGAGCACTGTGCGCGGGGACGGGCTACCCAGCATGACCATGTTCTGAGCCCCAGAGATGGCGATGGCCTCGAAGGCCGTCGCATCGGCATCGCCAGTAGTGCGATGCCTCAATGCGGGAAGGTGCTCTCCAATCTTGTGAGATCCTGGCTCCTGGTGATCTTGCCCAGCCGAGCGGAGCAGCAGCTTTGGAATTTGAAATCGATCCCTGCAAAGCGGGCCGAGACTGTGGAGAACGACTGCCGCCGTGCGCACTTCAACAACGCTCACACCCGGAAACCTGATCATTTTACTGGTCGCAAGAGCGGCGCCTCATCCCCTGGCAGACGACGTTGGCTGGGCGCATGTTAGGCATCAGCGTTGTCGTCGTTTCCTGGTACAGTGGCACCATACTCGCTGCATGCAACGTCTGCCGCGCCCTCAAGGCGAACAAGCAAATTCGCAGACGAGCAATATCGATGCGTCGTCGTGCCGCACGCCGTTGATGGGGCTCCGTGCATGAGGTCAGGCACCGCTGTATTCAGGCTGTGTGGCGTGCGCTGTCGTAGGAAGCCGAGATGATATTTAGATGAAGCCATGAGGTTGTTCAAACGTTTTCATCGCCCGGTACAGAAGCATGTCTATAAACAGCACATAGGCGGTAACGGCGCGTGGCGTCGGGGTCTCACGATGAGCCTGCCCTGACTCCGGCTTCTGGGATCATTCGATACAGAAGGTGGTGTCTTGTCCCTGGATGGCTACTTGGTGACCAGCCAAGCGGCCTCGCGAGGAATGACTCTGCGACGCTGGCTGTCAGACTCACTGACAAGCCGATTCAGAGAACAAGTCGCGGCGGCCATCTTGAAGTTGTCAATAAACTGGGTCTGCCTTTTTGACCAGCGAGTCGCGGTGAAGGTCAGTATATTCAACGCGCTGTATGGATCCGCAGAGGCAGCGTGACGGAGACGGCGTCGAGGAAGCATATGTGCCCTCGCTTGACCCCTGCTTCTGAACCCTGCCTTGCGTATGTGTTTGGGCCGTGCGAGGTTCCGGGAACGCCCTAGCAGGAAAGCATCTACCCAGTCTGCTGGGATTGATACAGCGTCGGTAGCTATATCTCGAAACCCTACAGCTATTACAGCAGCATACCCTCGAGTGCGGCCACGCGCCCCTTCCTTCTTCGCACACTGTTCAAGATTTCCTGTTGGCATCCGCCATCTCTCTGCCGCGTTGCTTGTGCAACCGCCCGTTCGATCTCTGGGCCCCGCCTCAACTTTAACTTCGACCTAACCGTCGTGAAATAATTGGACTAAAGGCACTCGGAGCCGACGAAACCCAATCTAAATTGTTGCGGCTAGCTCCTTGCAGAGCCAGACGATACATTCACAACCGTTGCGGCAGCAGTGGTGGATATATCCCACACCTAGACCCGCAGCTTGCTCGCCAACAACGGTCTCTCACTCCTTCCAACAACTGCTTCACTGACAACCCAAACGGCCCAACGGCTTCAGCTCAGAGCACATAGGTACGTTGCCACCGACCATCGATTGCGACAGCATTTGGATGTCTCACCTTCGTGTCCATCCGAGTGTTCCAAGGCATTTGCTGATATCAGGAAACAGCATTGCCATTGGATCGCTGTCAGTGAACATCAAAGATGCCTCAGCACAAGAGAGGCCCTTGGTCGCAGACGGAAGACCAGTATCTTCTGCACCTGGTCAGCTTACATGGAGCTCATAACTGGGTTCGCATCTCTGCGACGATACAGACCAGGTCGCCCAAGCAATGCCGAGAGCGTTTCCATCAAAATCTCAAACCAAACCTTAACCATGACCCCATCACCCCGGAGGAAGGCATCATGATTGAGCAAATGGTGGCGGAGATGGGCAAGCGATGGGCCGAAATCGCCAGGCGACTTCGTGGACGCAGCGACAATGCTGTGAAGAACTGGTGGAATGGAGGGATGAACCGTCGCCGCAGGAGTAACAATCCAAGGCGTGCCGATTTGGAGGCCAGACAACAGCAAGCGGCCAACAGCGCGCGACAGAACCTACCACCTCCTACTCATCATCATTCGCTGCCAGCGAACATTCAGCAGCATCCACCACCACCACCACCACCACAATTTTTCGGGCAACACATCTATCCAGTACAGCATTTCCCCCAACAGATCAGCGTGCCTTCTAATGTTGGACCGATGTATCATTGTCACTCGGGGTTGATTGAGACCCCCTTGCCCTCTCCATCGGCATTTTCGCAATTTTCCGCAGACGGGGCCCCCTCCCTGATCTCTGACAACTCCTCGCTATCCGGGCGCTCGCCGCACCACGGCCCATCTCCGATTGAGCTCCCACCCTTGGGCGGGCCAGCACCAGGCCTCCGCGACGACCGCAGACCATCAGGACCGGTGCACAGACTGAGCGTGCCGGGCTACCCGCTGGAGGGCGACTATCACATGCCCAGTGGAATGGCAATGAAGCATGATCAGCCCTCTTTGCAGCCTCCATTCATGCCTCACCAACAACAGCACTTTCAACATTTCGCACCGCCGCAGCACTTTCTGCCATCACAGCCGCGACCTAGGATGCCACAAATGCAACCACCGTCATTCCATCCCCAGCAACAGATGGCACCGAGTGTCCTGGTAAGGTCGCAACAGCCTGCGACTCCTGCGCCGCTGCAGTTACCGAGCATCTCCAATTTGGCTGTTTCGTCTGGCAATATGCAAGCTGCGCCAGCAGGCTATCACATTGACCCTGCTCTGGGCGGCTCATCAATGCAGTCTGTGGCAAGCCCGGAAGGCTCCCCGAAGAACAAGATGAGCTTGTCTAATCTCACCCACTAAAGGAAAACAAAGTCGGTGGTGGACCTATTCATAAAATTGTTGATGCTTCATCTTTCTTCAGAGTAATCAATGGACGACAGGAATGTGCGCCAGATGCGCAGATGTTACTACGTTATACCCGACATCAGTCAAATTTGCAGCGTTCGAGCGATTCGATTCTAAAACAGCCCACAGCGGGCTCTCTCATTGTCGAGCCGACAATGAAGTTTTTGGCATGGCAACTGAGCCCTACACTACCTTAGAAACGACAAAATACTACATACCATCTACTATCCTTTCGTTCATGCCGCCGTCGATTGCTCTGGGCTCCCCACGAATGCACACCTCAGCCACCTATCTTGGTACCCTGCCCCGCTTCGCAGCGACGATAGACTAGAGTGACGTTTGACATGTACCATCAGCTCACGCACCTGCCAATTTCTGCTCAGCGCGTGGAAATTGCTTGTTGCCATAGATAGGTCTGAGGTACACACACATCTCTGGTCCTTCACCCGTTCCAACGGTCGAGACCAAAATCTTAGATTTAGAGTTCAAGATCTGATCTTCGTAGGCGACTGGGCGGCTCGATCATTGGTCAGCTGGCCAAGGCGGTTGAGCTCCCGTGGTAGCGCATCTCTGTGCGTGGCCGCCGGACCCCAAGAACGTTGGGAAGCTTCAGGGGATTTCTGGCTGTGGTCTGTGGAACACAGTTTGTGGGAGGAAGGGCAGACGTGGCACTCGGAGAGCGGCTGGTCAGGTTTGTGGCTCCAGGGTTCGGCGGGCTGTGTCCTGCTTTTGGCCGTCGGTCCTGTACTATGCGTTTTGTTCGCTGAACTGAGACATTGATATGACTAGCGGGTCGGAAAGAGGAAGCAGCCACTCGCAGTCAGGTCCGAATGAGGTTCAACTCCGTCACCGTTCGCCGTTACTTTGGTTAGGTCGCCCGTAGAGTGGTGTGAGGGCTGGTTGACGACACCTCACCGCTTGCCATGCTTTACTGGTGATGACGGAAAGGCCGACGACAGTCATCTGACGCGGCCAATTGTTGGGAGCCGTGAGCCATGATAGATCCAACCGTCATCTGGCTAGCACGCGCTGGCGATGACTGCTCGATATCTTAGTAGTAATAGAGTGCACGTGCAGTCTGTGCAGAGAGTCCAGTCGGAAGCAACTCCCCGGCTCGTACCGATCGGGAACGTTGTCGACGTCAACCGTCTTTACGACAGTCCATCATCACAACACTCACGAGTTGAAGGACTGATTCGTATAGATTTGTGTGTAGATATTGCCTTGCTTGCAAACTTTCTTGTCTCGATAGTACAGCCGCGTCGAGATCGGTCTGATCCACGAGTCACGGGCGCTTATTGCAAACTGCCGTCCCTTTCGACGGCCATATCGCCGAGTCCAAAGGGCGTCACTGCGCATCATTGCACATCAGTTGTGATATCACAGCGAAGCATGTCCTCGAAGCAGGTTGCATTTGCGTAAGGTGGTCTCGTGAGACGGCTCGGGTCAGGCGCTGTGCGACTGGATGTCGTTGTATAGCCCAGATGCTGGTGCTTTGCCCAACACCACAGCGTTTGTGCATCTTCTCGTAAGTGTATGCAGGACTCAATCTGCTATTAAGGACAGGTAGGCTGACAGTATTTGGAGTCCTCACGCGATCTTTCGCTTCAGATACCTGTGAATTTTGTAAATCTGCCTGGAGTTTCTCTAACCCCAGCATGTTTTGCATTCCGCCACTATGAAGAGGCGAGCGCAGCAAAATGCATCTCAAACCTGCTGGCTCTCGGCTTTCGAAGGATCGAGATAGATATATATTGGGATGTAAGCAGGCGCAAATGGAGTCTGTGCCCGGTGCAGCTGGGAAACGCAGGCACATTGGGGAATGATACCACTGTCACAGAGTCACAGCCCTCTCGGACTTCAGCTACCAGCCTGGACAGCCACCAGGCAACTCCGTACGGCAGGCCAGAAGTTTTTGAAAGACGGCAGATCAATGGCCTGTCTCTGACTACCTCGACGAGTCCTATGCATACAGTCTCGACGAGTGCTGTACTCAGTCCGACACACACCTCAGCTGCAATTAAAGCTGGTCCTTACTCATGCACTACCGGAGCGACCTTCGAGTTGTTTCTGAGTGTCTTGGATCAGTACTTAGCCAGCACAGAAACCAACTTGAACGCAACCACCCAATACGTGATCTTGAACCTCCATGCTGCAGCCGAGGCGTCGGACCCTAGCAGTGGTGGCGTCAGGCCGGCTGCAGACGCCCTACCGCAGGATGGCAACCTGCTCTCTGCGCTGATCTTGGCGAACAGCTCTGCCTATCTCTACTCATCTTCAGATCTGTCCTCCCAGCGAGCCAATCTCAACGATTCCAGAAGTTGGTTCGGTGCCGTTGAGCGGTACCGCCCAGATGCGGCTTACTTTACTGTGGACGAGGTGAATGGGCACGACACCACACCAGATGGGTGGCCCGGCGAGAGCTATTTGGAGCTTTCTAGAGGGGAGCGACTCTTAGTGAGTTACGGAACGATCGACCCTCAAATGGACGGCTACAATTTCTCAGCAGACGCAGGAGACATTTTCTCGGCAGAAGCCGTCCAGATACTGCAAGGCGATGTCGTTGTCAGCAACGCCGGCGTCATATCGGGGTGTTACTACCAACCTGGCCAATTTGAAATCGGAAAGGTCAACTCATCCTGGGCAACTTATGCATTCAACGCCACATCGGAGACCTCCTTCCTCAATTCCGGCGCCACGAATCTATCAGCCTGCGGCATCTCGCCGATACTGAACGCAACATTGAGCAACGTCACAGCCGCAGAGGACTTTGAACCTTACCGCGCCTTTGCAGACAGCGCCCTTTGGACATGGGAAATTGGTCAGCCTCATGTCTCCAATTCTTCGGCCGAGAATTGCGCAGCCCTTAACGCCACCTCAGGCCGCTGGCGAGGCGTCACTTGCGGCCAACAGCATTACGGTGCTTGCCGAGTCGGCAACGAGCCATATCGATGGAGCATCAGCGAGTCGAAGTCGCAGTATTACAACATCAACTTTGCCTGCAGAGACAATACGAGCTTCGGCACGCCGAGGACTGCGCTGGAAAACACCTACCTTGTAGCGACATGGCGTAGCTATCTTGCCAGCGTGTCAGGAGACGATGCGGATGACAAGCTTTTGTGGGTAAATTTCAACGATTTGGACGTCAATACATGTTGGGTGATCGGGCAGAATGCCACATGTCCTTATACTACAGGGGACAATAGCTCGAATAGGAAAATCGTGGTGCCGACGGTGGCGGCTGTGCTTGTGTTTGTGCTGGCTGGGTTGACTATGTTTGTCAAGTGTGCTGCTAATCGGCAGAATACTAAAAGGAAGAGGCGACGGCGGGGTGAAGATGGCTGGGATTATGAGGGCGTGCCGAGCTGATTTATGTGTGGGATGTCTAGAGATCTAGTGTACAATTTGTGGAGCCATTTGATGCGGTTCAATTCAGACATTTCATCAGCCAACCAACCACTCACTTCATCAACCAACCAACTATAGCCACTTGTTTCGATTTTTACCCAAACACTAACCCTAGAGCTGCTCGGTGGTCGGTAAATTAAGGCGGTGCTTCCGATTAGTAGATCTGCCAGTCTATTGTCTTTGATCGCATCAACCACGCAACTAACCAACCAAAAGTCGGTGTAATGAGCGCTCTAACCAACCAACCAACCACCCAGGACGTCAACCACGTGGTTGGTTGGCTGATGAAACCACTGGAACATCAATTACAGTGAGGGACGATACCAGCATTGACTATGCTTCGGCCTGTGCAGCCATCGTATGCAGACATGCTTCCACGGGATGCTGCGTATGCGAAGAGATACCCATCTTGCATGACATGGCATGCTGCGTAACGGACTGTCGTCGAGATGCCAATGGATTTCTTGCAGTCCGACGCCCTTGCCTTTGGCGATTTGCCCATTGATATACGAGGTTGCCGACTAGTAATCTTTTGCACGGCATCGATTTCCTCCACTAGGATTGAGAATAAACTGTATGTAAATTCTCCGAGTTGTCTGGAGTGCAATATATATATATATATATATATATAACATATGCATCCTTCACGCGCACGTCATTGCACGTAGGAAATCTGGCTCGGCAATCTGACGGATCTACCGGCCCGCGTGGTCTCGAGATGAGTCGTGTCACCTTGAAGTCCCTCCAGCCTCCTGCGTCTCTCATACCCAATATCTTCACACCAAGCCTGTTGGCGGTGCCAGCAGCGTCCAGCTCCCTTCTCCTTTCCGTTGTAATAACGATGCCAGAGATGCAACAGCGCGCCGACGCGAATCTAATCCCGACCAAGATCACCGCGTCCGACTCCTCCAAGAACGCGCAATTCCGCGACGCCCGCGAGTCCACAGAGTCGCTGGATCGAGATCCTCACCAACCGGTCGTGATACCGCCGTGGCTGCATCTTAATAACTCGGCTGATGATGCGCGACTTCTGCCCTCGCGACCGGGCAAGGCGGTCCCGAATTCGCGACATTATCGCCCGCCGCAACAGCTTCCTTCACACTATAAACTGGGACGGAAATGGGATCACCTCCGCTCTCCTTCGCCGCCGCTCTTGTCCATCCCGATCACCGATCATCAGCAGCGATGGCGGCCGTTCATGTACTCTGGGCCTAATCCGCAGGAACAACAGGCGCAGGCGCGTGTGGTGGGGTCGGGTTGGATCGCGCAGCAGGAGGGCGGTGCGGCGTCGGGTCCTGGTGTCGGGTTTCTGGGTTGGAGAGAAGAGGATGAGCTGGCGGCAGATGGGAGTGGTGGGGTTAATGGCGGGTTGATAGGGGGTGGGTTTCAAGGACTGATGTACCGAGGGAAGTGGTTGATTAGCCCGGAGAGGCAGGAGAGGACAGTGCGGTTATTTTGGGTGAGTTATGCGGCTCTTTCTATTCTATTTCAGGTCTTTCCCGCATTATGGAGACTTTGGAAGGATTTGCACGTCTCTGGGCCGGCGCACCCGTCGATCGGACTTTGCCCAGGCTCTCCAACCCTGCTCAAACCGTATCGTTGCTCTGCGAGCCCATGTCAACCATGACTGCGGATGGTCTAGACCTTCTCATTAAGAAATACGCCTTGGCAAAGGCCGAGAGCTCCATTGGATCCTTCGATATCCGACTCGCACCTGTCTCACAACCCTGGGTCTCTTTTTAGGGCCAGCACGGCATATCCTCGGAACTTCGACGTATCACTATACAGTCATTGTGAAGAATCATACTATTGTCCTCTGGTCCAATGGCGCAACGGTAGCGCAGTGGTTTGCAGTGCCAAAGGTTTCTCGTTCGAATCGGGATTGGACCTTCTTTTGGCGGATTGCTTTTGCACATCCCTGAACATATCTATCTCCCTGCACTTGGGAGCATTCTTTTGCTTGCCTGGAGTTCTTATTCAAACAGACTCCTGTGTAGTCAGCAGTCTATGGACAATGGTTTGCTGACTTTAGTTCTCTAGCGACTACTGCTCAAGAATCCCTTCGTGCCTTTAATCTTCCGACTCTTCATCCTCGCCTTCTCTGCTGCAGGTCTTGGCATTGCAGCCAGGATCTACGAAAATGTCCAGCACGTCAATCAAGATCCAGACACCCTTAACAATTGCTCCACCCGAGCCTCAACGTACATGGCTTTAGTAGTCGGCGGTATCGCAATACCATACTTGGGATACGTGACCTGGGACGAATACACCTCACGGCCGTACGTACAACCTTTGTACATTGCCATGACTGTATCCGTATCATATACTGACAGCCCTGCGCAGCCTTGGTCTCCGCTCCGTAGCCGCCAAAACCCTACTTCTCCTCTGCGACCTCTATTTCGTCGTCTTCGCCGCTTCCAACCTTTCTCTCGCCTTCGACGCCCTCTACGACCACCGCTGGGCCTGCTACGACGAGCATCTAGCCGCCGTTTCCGACCCCACTAACGGCACCATAGTCTCCTACAACGTGCCCTCGACCTGCCCCAACAATGCCAGCATCTGCTCGAAACAGAAGAGCCTGTCGGCGATCTTGCTGATAAGCCTGGTGGCGTGGCTGGTCACTTTCTCCATCAGCGTGCTGAGGGTAGTGGAGAAACTGCGTCCGGATTAGTATTCCGGGAGTTGGGATCATCATGGGTTGAGATTTTGGGTCACGCTGGTGGTTTTGACGGGTTTGCTGTGGGGTTCTTTTGCTTGGGGGTGTTTTATGCTGGCAAGGGGTGGGGTTTGAGATATGGGTTTTGGGGTTTAGCGATGGCGTTTTGGAAGGGATCTACTACGACAGTTCTCACGTGTATATGGGCTGGGCATGTGCAGGGCGGCGTTCTTGGCATACAAGTACTCGTTTGTTATGAGGCTATGACTGGGCTGGAATAGTGGTCGGCTGAGGGACTATGGGACTCCGGGAGGAGCATTGTCGATACCCTTGGGACCAGAGTATATATTTGTGACAGACAGTACATAATAGCACGCTTAAGGTAGCTGTTGGCAACCGCGATGGCATTGCTCGCACAAGCCATCTGCCGACTGGATGTGCATGCAGCCTGCAGGCGGTCACCCACATGTGACATGCGGGATTTGCGCCCGCACTTAAAGTGCTCATCCTCCACTACATCCGCAGGCAACACAATTCTCCAACAGCACGCGCGCGATGTTCGGTGGGATGAACCGTCCGCATGGTATCGCAGCGGTGACATGTTATGCCGACTTGCTGTGCCATTGGATCCCCAGGAGCCGCCCCATCTCCTTTGTCGTTGTGGGCCAGCAACCCCACCTCCTCCTCGTATGTACCTGCAGACTGGGTTGAGGCATCGCTTTTTATGCAAGGCCTGCAGGACCCTTTCGACACAGGGGCGGGAGCTACGGACTTATGCTTCAACACCCGCCGATACAGTGGAGCGGTGCCGGAGCTAAAGGGTCCAATGCCCGTCAAGGTTTCGTGACGACGTAGTAGTGAGGTGTGGTCGTCTTGGTGGGATGTCCCTAAAATATATATTTGATCTGCTTGCTCTCCCTAGAAACGCCCTGGAATCATCGACATCGTTGCGTTGTCAAATAGGACTTGAACCCATCTGCTACTACACACATCCTTCACACAGCAAACATGGGCCTCTTCGATCCCGCTCCCGAGCCCAAGACGCCGTTGGGCAGGTACCGCATCCTGTCCAGCACGGCAGGCATCCGTGTGAGTCCGCTGCAGCTGGGTGCGATGAGCATTGGTGATGCGTGGAAGGACATGATGGGGTCCATGAGCAAGGAGCAGAGTTTCCAGCTCCTCGACGCCTTTTACGACGCCGGCGGGAACTTCATCGACACGGCCAACAATTACCAAGCCGAGCAGTCCGAGACCTGGATCGGCGAGTGGATGCAGCAGAGGAAGAACCGCGACCACATGGTCATCGCCACCAAGTTCACCACGCCCTACACCACGTACCGTGAAGGCCCGGGCATTTCCGTCAACCACTCAGGCAACCACAAGAGAAGCCTGAAGGTATCATTGAGAGACAGCCTGAAGAAGCTACAGACCGGTAAAGTCATCCCCACCCCCAAAACAACCTCACGAGCCCGCTAACCCCCAACCCCCACCCAGACTGGATCGACATCCTGTACGTGCACTGGTGGGACTGGACGACCTCGATCGAAGAACTCATGGACTCGCTCGACGCCCTCGTCAAATCCGGCCAAGTGCTCTACCTCGGCGTCTCCGACACCCCCGCCTGGATCGTCGCCGCCTGCAACACCTACGCGCGCACGCACGCCAAAACCCCATTCTCCATCTACCAAGGCCGCTGGAACGTCATGCTGCGCGACCTCGAGCGCGAAGTGCTGCCGCTGTGCCGGCACTTCGGCATGGCCATAGCGCCGTGGGACGCGCTGGGCGGCGGGCGCTTCCAGACGGCTGCGCAGCTCGCCGAGCGCCGGAAGAACAACGAGGGCATTCGCGCGCTGCTGGGCCCGGCGGAGCAGTCGGAGACGGAGGTCAAAATCTCTGCGGCGCTCGAGGAGGTCGCGAAGGAGCACGGCGTGGAGTCGCCGACGGCTGTGGCGTTGGCGTATGTCATGTGCAAGGCGCCGAATGTGTTTCCGATTGTCGGGGGCCGGAAGGTGGAGCATTTGATGGGGAATATTCGGGCGTTGGAGATTCGGTTGACGGATGCGCAGGTTGAGAAGTTGGAGGCGGTGGTGCCGTTTGAGGTTGGGTTTCCGATGAATTTTGTTGGGGAGGACCCGGCGACGACGGGGGGGCAGATGAATTTTTTGATGGCGGGGGCGGCGAAGATGGATTTTGTGCAGGGGGGAAGGCCGATTGGGCATCAGTAGGTTGGTTGGGTTGGTTGGTGTGTTGATAGGGGGGTGGGAGTGGGATGGGGGAAAGATAGATCCTGGCGAGATGGTAAAGGGCGTGCGTGCGTAGCTTCGTTGTAATCCTATCGTCTTATCGTCTATCGTCTATCATGTACTTTCTAAACCCAGCGCAACTCTTCTGATACCTCGAGCGCGCCCTCAACCTCGGCCCACACCAGAAGAACACCCACGGGATCGGCATCAAGCTCAGACTCACGAAGCCCAATAAACTCGTCGCCCAACCTACCGCCAACCGCTCGTACATCTGCACGATGAACAGCGGGAAGGCGGCGCCGAGGAGGTAGCGGAAGAGGTTGTTGGAGCCCATGGCGCTGGCGCCGTAGGGCGGGCCGTAGAAGTCCATGACGTAGAGGACGCTGGCGGAGAAGATGAGGAGATGCCGCAGCCGAAGAAGGCTTCGGCTATGACGGGGAGGATCCAGGGGTGGGAGGGGTGGGCGGTCCAGGCGAACTCTTTGGTGTGGTGGGCCAGTGAGGTGGGTGGTTTTGGGGGAAAGGGGGAAGAGGCGTACCAGAAGAGACCGATGGGGAAGAGGAGGGAGCCGAGCATCGCGATGTAGAGGCGTTTTCCCGGCGGGACAATGCCGTTTTGGCCTTGGAAGCTGTGGTAGGCTTTCATGGGTAGACTCCAGTTTTGAGGGTTGCCTCTGTCGTTGGGGCCGTCCCAGTCGCTACAGGGTGCTGGAGGGTCTTGGTGGCTTCGTTCGCTGCTGACGGGAAGGTGGATTGTTGTTTGGGCGCAGATTGCTGTCTTGCCCATGACTGTGGCCTGGAGTCGATGCTTTGCTCTGGGTCTTCAGCATAGACATGAACATAAGGTCATTAAATGAGCAGTGTTGCAGGCGCATGCATGTTCAGTCGTGTCGCCTTCCTCAATCATGACTGCTAACTTTTGTGCTCTGACCGTGAGTGTGGCAGCTCTGTGACCTGCCACTGCACGCGTCGAGCGATCTGAAGATGTCGCGCTAGCATCGCCCGGCGATCGATAAGAAAGCTTGGGTCCATCATCATAAGGGCATCGCCTGGGACGGCATGCATCGTGCTTCCTCCTCCTTGATCTGCTGCTTGATTGATATTGATGGATAGTTGAGCGAGGCCAGGCCAGGCCATCCATCGGCACTGCTCTATCCAATGCGAATGAGTCGAAGAGTATATGAAGACTGACGACGAGAAAAAATCGCGCATGGCCGTTTCGAATTGCTAGCGCGTCTCTGCATCCCTGTCCGTCCATGATAACATACATGCAACAACCACAACCCCCATCACCACCACCACCACCCGCCCACCACCGCCCCCACTCCCCCCGCACGCAGCACTCGTGACGCCGTCCACGCCGTCATGGACGCTCAAGCGTCAAGTCTGCTCAGCACCCTCAAGCGCCCCGCGGCCCCCTCCAACGCCAAGCTCGACGCGCTCAACGCCCTCAAGTCCGACATCAAGCACTGTCGCGTCCCCGAGACTGCTCAGGCCACCATCTTCGACTGTCTGAAGCTCGCCATCGCCCAGCAGGTCTCCTCCACCCTCGCTCTCTCCGCCTTCTCCACCCTCGGTCACCTGATCAAGCGCCTTAAGATCCAGGATGCCACCGGCCACGCTATCGTCCAGCTGGCCCCGCGTCTGTTCCCCGCGCTGCAGGAGCGACTGGGCGACTTGAAAGAGCCGATTCGCTCCGCGTCCGCCCAAGCGCTGCGCGAGCTGTACCCCTGGCTGAAGCAGGATGTGGAGACCATCATCCTGGACGACGCCATCGGGGGCTCCAATGCTCGCGCAAAGGAGGCCGGCATGCAGTGGGTGGTCAGGATGCATCGAGACGAGTCGATGCCGTTCAAGGCGTATACACAAGCGATCGTCGCGCGCTTGGAAGACAGCGACGGGACGGTGCGCGAGGCCGCCAAGACGGCCGTGGTGGATCTGTTTAGCAACGCGCCAGACCGAGCCAAGACCGACTTGAAGAGACAGCTCAAAGCGCACTCAGTGAGACATTCGATACAGACGCAAATACTGGCACAGATAGGCGCGGATGGGCCGCCTGCTGCTACATCGCGACCACAGACGAGAGGCGAGCCAGAGGCAGACCCAGACCTTGCTGCCTCCACCAGGTCGCTGCCGGCCATGGACCATATCGCCCACTTTGCGCAATCCATCAACAGCGACGCTGCCAAGCCGCCGCCACAGGAAGTCGTCCCAATGGACCCTGTCTTTGTACATTCGGAGCGAGAACTCCATGACATCTTTGAGGATATGCTCCCATTCTTCCAGGGCAGAGAAGACGAAGACAACTGGATACCGAGAGATAAGGCGGTGACCAAAGTACGGCGTTTACTCAAAGGCAATGCGCTGACCGAGCACCACCACGCATTCATGGCAGGAGTCAAGAGTATCTTGGACGGTGTTCTGAAAGTAGCCAATTCTCTGCGGACGACGCTATCGACGAATGGATGTCAACTGGTGCAGGAGCTGACTCAAACGCTGGGACCAGCTATGGATCCGCATGTGGAAGTACTCCTCCAGAACTTCATCAAGATGAGCTCACAAACGAAGCCCATCGCTGCTCAACACGGACGGACCACTTGCGAGGCAGTCTTCCAGCATTGCTCTTACCACAAAGGCATGATGCAGCACATCTGGATAGCTGCGCAGGAGAAGAATGCGCAGACCAGGCAGTGCGTGCCAGAATGGCTCAGGACGATCCTGAAGCGCCAAGCTGGCTACAAGCAGCACTTTGAGAGCACCGGCGGCCTAGATTTGGCAGAGAAGTGCATCAAGAAAGGTCTTGAGGACCCAAAGCCGACCGTCAAGGAGGCCACACGTGCTACCTACTGGACGTTCGCGAAGAGCTGGCCGGTTCAAGCGGAGAAGATCATGGCAAGCCTGGACAACTCCGCCAAGAACGCTCTGCAGAAGGACCTGCATAACCCCAATGCTGCGCTCCACGGCTCGCAGACGAGTTCGGTCTCTGCAAGCGCAAGACCACACGGCAGTCGCGTGGCTATGCGCGATCTCATTGCACAACAACGCAAAGCCAAAGCTGGCAATTTGCCATCCAGACCAAGCTCGGCAATGGCTGAGCTCTCACCCGCCAAACCAAGAGCTGCACCCACCAGCGCCAATCGTGCACCATCACGCCTGCGCGACAACCGCATCGCGTCGAATACATCCAATGTGTCCGAGACCCCAAGTGATGGCAAAGCGTCAGGCGCGAAGCGTAGTGCGCTCATGTCCGGACCTGTCAGACGCCCTAGAAGACCAGAAATAGCACGGCCGCAAACCGCAGACCCATATGCTTCAAGGCGTAACAACCTCCTGCGGCCAGAAACCCCCGCTGATGCAAGTCCGTCAAATAGTCCTCCCAAAGGTACGACTGGGTCCAAGGCATCTGCCGCGTCCTCCACGCATAGGAGTCGTGCAAGGACCGCGGCTAATGCGACGAGTCCAGGAGCAAGTCCAGGCAAGAGGAGTCCCGGGATGAGCCATGCGCATCCACCCGCTGAGTCCAGCTCTCGGCCCACAAGCAAAGGCAGCCTGGCGGCGCGTGGCGAAGAGGACTTCACCATGGTCCTACCGAACGGCAAGAGCAGTGTCACTAGCAGCCGTGGAGGGTTCGTACCCACCCACAAACGGCCCGGCCTGGGACAGACAATGTCCGTAGATAGTGGGATACCTGCGGAAGATGAGGGCTTCACCATGGTCATGCCGAACCTGCCAAATCATCAGCCGCGCGCAAGGTCTCCACTGGCTGTACGTAGCCCGCTCAAAGCCATGTTCGATGAGGCGAGGGACAAGCTCGAGCGATCTGCATCTCCACCCGGTGAGCGATTGAATGGTATTGACGAGGCACTCGCGGCTGCCCGGTCACCGCGAAGCGCCAGCCCAAACAAGGCTCAGGCATTGGAGATTCCTATCTACGAGGACCCTTTTACGGCTGATGGCCCCGAGGCCCCGAGCGATGGCGAGAGGAAAGTGCTGGGTGAGTTGCCCGCCAATGAGAACGTGCGAGTACAAAGTCCAACACAAAGCCAAGGGTCGAGCGCCAGTCCCGCTGGAAGTCCCAGGCATGAACCGGAAGTGCCTGTCACCAATGGCGAGCAAAGCGCGCAAGACCGCGCAGAGATTTTGAGAAGTAAGCGGTTACTTGGCTCAGGCATCGAGCGTATTAGGACTAAGACTCTGGACGCGCATGGTTTCCGTCGGGTGCAAGATCTGGTTCGCAGCAAACTCGACATCTGGGAAGGTGGCAAGAAGTATGACGAGCTGATGACAGTGCTGCTCGACTACCTTCAGACCTTCGAGCAGGACCCGCGTCTCACCCAGCCAGGGCACAAGGCTGCCGGGCTCAAGACCCAGGCACTCGGCCTCGTGCGAGCACTTCTGACCTTGCAACGGAAGAGTGCTCAAGGATGGCAGCCAAAAGCCCTCGTCACAATCTTTACCTGCAGAAAGGGCGTTGACCCCAACACCCACATGGTGACGGACATCGACAAAGCCGCCGACGACATCGTCCGGCAATCGCAACCGGAATCCTGCATCGACGCCACCCTCGACTACCTCTCCTCCCACCAAGCCGCACCCCGATCCACCGCCATGGCCCTCACCACCCTCCGCCGCCTCCTCGAAGCCGCAGCGAAGCGCAACGTCGAATTAGGCTCCGAGCGCAAAGTCCAGCTCACGCAGGCCGCGGCTCGGTACCTCGATGACGTCGACGCGGAGGTCCGGAAGGCGGATGTGGAGCTCGCGAGCGATTTGTTCGCGTTGTTTGGGACGAGCAAGGCGGAGTTTTGGGCGGAGTTCAAGGGCACGGATGAGGGAAGGTTGGGCCTGTTGACGTATTATATTGCCCGGCGCGGGAGAGAGGGGAGGGTGGAGGTCGGGTGAAGATGGCTGCGCTTTTTTTTGGGGTGGTTGGTATGGTGGGTGAGATCGTGGGGTTAGAGGTAGAAGGGTGTGGTTGTGTGTTTTGCGCGTGCATTTCTCTTTAATTTTTCCATCATGAGCAAGGAAATTTTTTCAGCGATGGCGTTGGTGAGCTTGGTGGCTCTTTGTGAGGCCGTGGCATGTGGAATCCTCAGGTACCTTTGGCAGGCACACACAGAGATTTGTTGTACTACTACTACTACTACTACTACTACTGGCACCATGTGAGAACTTCTTCCAGAAAATCCCAGGTACCCATGACCTTTTTCTCGCCGTTGTTTTTTTGCTGCTTGCTTGCGATGCTCAAGAATCCGGTAAACATGAACAGAGAGTATTGCCTCACGAAGAGATGGCTATGGCGGTGCATCCTCCCGTCCCCCATTATTGAACACCCCTACCCTGCCCTACCCCTAGCCGCTACCTACAGTACATGTACATGTACACAGTTTGCATTTTTAACATATACGGTGTGACGCGTGACTACTTGTGCTGTACAGTTAGTACATACATACATACCAGCCCCCAGCCCCCAGCCCCCAGCCCTCGTCGCCCCCCGGGGAACCCTTCTGAGAATGAGTAGTTTGTGCGACTTGTGATGATATCCCTGGCAGTGATATGCAGGGGGTTTGGGGGTTTGGGGGTGTGAGGAGAGCATGCATGATCCCTGGGACTGAAAGGTGCCCTTTCTCCTTTTGCTTTCCGGCTTTCATTCAGGGGGGGACTGATTATTGACTGACTGCTGTTGCTATGGCCACGGTAGTAGGTGGTGGATGGTGCATGGTTTACTTACCTTGGCTGTTGTAGATGGGGTTTTATTTTTATTTTTATTTGTTTTATTTATTTTTGATTCTTCAGGCGGTTTGGGTTATTTTGTTTGCGGGGACGGCGGGAAGGGAAGGGAAGGGGTCGGTCGGGCACTGAGTGGCGTGGCGTGGCGTGGCGGGGATGTTGTGCAGGTTTTGAAACGCTTGAGGCGGTGGTAGCCTGTATGTAGGGGGGGGGGATGGGGAGGGGGGGTTGGAGGGGGGGGTTTGCTGCTGCAGCATGCATGCGTGCCTGAGGTGGGAGGGCGGTGCAGCCTTGTTGAGTTTTTTTTTCTTTTTTGGCTTTGTTGGAGCTGGGGATGGATGTGCAGAGGTGATATTATTGGTGATGAACCGGAGGGCCTGAAACTGCTGCTTTCCGCGACTTTACGTGTACTTACCTTTTACTCCGTACCTGTACGTACTTCGGCTTGCTAGCTGGAGATAAGTATGTGGCTCTCTGACCTTGGCCTCGAGCTATGTGTACGTACAGGAGGTATTTTCAGCGTGCAACTTCTTCTGCGAGTGGGATACGTCAAAAGTTAGGAGAATTTTGGGCTCTCAGTTAGGCGAGATAAGGAATTAAATGGGAAGGTGTGAGATTGGGTTTCAACGGTTTCCGTCGTTTGTTGTGGTGATGAAGAATGGAGTGGGGAAGTAGTGTAAAGGTAGATGGTATGTAGAGATGGAAGTACACCTCCTCCTATCTGGGAAGAACTTTGGTACCGCGAAGATCATTATCGCACGCTCGTCCAAGGTGGAAGAATGATCGACAGATTGCGCGCTTATGCTGTGCGACGCGCCTCGCGTCCATGTTTGTGGTTGGTCAGGGTGGGAGTGGTGTGCGGGGAGTTTGGGGGGGTGGCGTTGGGATTGGGATTGATGCTTGATAGAGTCATTGGGATGGGTGGGTCAGTGGCCTCTTGCTGGTTTATTATGTGTGGTTGTTGGAATTGGATGGGATGCTGAGGTGATGTTTGGCAGCGTTTCAGGATTCGATGGTGAGGTGTCCTACCGGTCAGACCATAACCAAACCCATCGATTGTAGATCTCGAGTCTTCACGTAAATAAGAGGGACCAGACCGCCGCGCCAAATAGAGTCTGAAAAAGCAGCGAGCTGGGTTTCAGGGTTCTCGGCACACTGTTTGCCAATGGGTCGCGCGGAAATTGCATGGATCCTTGCGGCTTGGTTGGGAGTGGCACTGCTATGTAATCGCGACTGAGTTTGACGGCCACGCGAATGAATGGCAGGCTGTCGGGTCGCACAGCATGAGTGGCCGGTCAACTTTTGTGTGCTGGAGGTTTGGGCAGGATAAGGAATTTCGCTGTGGTGGTGATGGTTGTTATTGAGTGAGGGATGTGTGGTGTTTGAGAATGTTTCGAGAGAGGCTAGGCAGGCCGCCGGCGAGATTGTACATGTAGCTGCTAGCTGGGCCCGATGAACTGGCAGACCCTTTTCGGAACAAAGCACAGTCCGTGCGCGCGCATGGTTTCGCCGTCGACTGCCCCGACTGACGGCTGCTGCTTGTACATGTAATATCATCATCTCTACGCGCAAGGGCTGCAGCGACTGTGGGCGCGGCGAGCGGTATTTCGTTGGTGTATTAGTAAGGTATATCTGGAGCATTGAATTACGAGCAGCTTGCTCGGCTGCGTGCGAGCGAGGGTGGAGGAGCAAGACGACGGAATAGCTTGCGAGAAGAGGTGAAGGGGGATTGTGGGTGAATCTGCCCCGGTGCACGCGAGGTAGGCACGCTGGTCGTTCAGCCGGCAGCAGCTGCACATTGTTGGAACCCGCGGCATACCTACCTACCTCTCTAGACGTGTTCGCGTGGGAAGCAGGCGGATTGCAAGACTTGGGCGATGGCCGCAATGGCGCTGGACTCCCCTGGACTGTACCCCGAGTCGCCCGGCGCGCAGGACGACGACGTCGTGTACCCGTGCAAGGGCTGCGGCGAGGTATCTCTCTCTATCAATGGCAGTGTCGAGGATTGACAGTGGGGACTGACGCAGTGTGCTCACAGATCTTGGAGGAAGGAAAGGCCTTTGAGCTCGGTGCGTCTCACCATCACCCCTCCCTCATCCGCTGTTGGATACATGGACATAGCATGACTGACAATGAGTCGCCGTACAGCCGGCAACCGATGGCATATCGACTGCTTCCGATGCAACACGTGCGGCACGCTGCTCGACTCGGACGCCAACCTGCTCCTGCTCGGCGACGGCTCGCTCATCTGCAACAATTGCACGTACAGCTGCAATGCCTGCGGCAACAAGATCGAGGATCTGGCTATCCTGACTGGTGATCAAGCCTTTTGCGCAAGCTGCTTCAGGTGTAGGAACTGCAAAAGGAAGATTGAGAACCTGAGGTATGCCCGGACCTCGCAGGGTATCTTCTGCATGAGCTGCCACGAGTCCCTCATGGCGCGACGGCGGAAGAAAGCAAAAGCTACACCGCGACAGGCGGCAGGCGGCGCCAATGGCGAGAAGGTGGATAAGGCCCTGCCCTCGTTGCCTCCGGGTGCTGCGACTCCCGCCGCATTTTCGCCCGAGGCAGAGACCCCGCCGGCAGAGGTCTACCAGGAACCACAGATCGCGAGGTCGCCAAGGCATTCGCTGCTGAAAAGCCGGCAGGAGCAGCCTTTAAATGACATTCGCCGGGATGTGTCGCCTATATCGGACGAGGCGCGGCGAGGTGGGTGGTCTTGTGCGATGTGGCTGAAACAACGACATGTGCTAATGCTCTTTGCAGCAGACGGACCTCTACTGCCCGCGAGTACTTACAACAAGTCTTCCGCGCGTCGGTCGAATGTCGAAGAGGACTCTGACGACGGCGACGAACGCGGCTTCTTGCCTATGGCCTTCGACCCGACCCCTGTTTCCGCGCCTCCGCAAGCAGTGCCGCGCAAGCAAGTACCACAATCGCAAGAGTTATCGCCTCCCGAGAACCGGCCGCCGAGAGACTACTTTTCGACTGCACGACCATCCGCGAAGGCGTCGTCGCAAAGAGAAACATTGCGAGAGGAGCAGCAGAGGCCGGATTCTTCGCGATCGGTGTCGACAGAGCGCGAACGCGGCCCAGAGAGGACTCCGCACGAACCCAAGAGCAGTCCCCATATCCTGTATCAGGACAAGGCGCGACAGCAGAAGAAGCGTTCGCCGTCAGGGCAAACCACACCTCAATCGGCGTCCACAACAACATCGCCTATCAACTCTGCAGATCGCGATGGCAAGCAGCAGAGGCCATGGCCGCAACAATTGGATACTAGCAGCTACACGTTGAGCCAGAGCGAAGGGTTCAAATTGCAAGAGGCGCCGAAAACGAGGAAGCCTTCGCGTGGAAGTCCGAAGATTGAGACCAAGTCGCCGGTTTCGCCGATCCAGTCTAAGACGAGAGACGCGGACAAGGCTGCATCCAACTCTCCCGTATCTTTAGATTCTCCAGGCTCTGGCGTTAACCCGTTCGACGACCCCAAGCGTAACAAGGATGGGGCATTTTCCAATCTGGCTGCGCCTGCGCCCATACCACCAAGGCATGCTGATAGACCAGTTCGAGGCGACTCGCTTGCCGCTTCTGCCCTCAAGTCAAGCAAGCCGGCGACGCCGGAGCCGACGAATCCAACGACATTACTCCCTCCCAGCAACGCGCAATTTGCGCCAAGTCACACGCGAGACACCTCTGCGACTTCAATACCAACCTCGTTTGTGGATGCGGCAAGCACCATCTCGCGTGACAACAGCAGGATCGGATCGCCGGCAATCCGTAGTAGCTTCGATCAAATCCCACTACGTGCATCGAGTCGGCCTTCTGCGCCGAGCAAGTCAGTCGCCAATGGCGACTTCATTGCCCCGAGAGCGCCTCCACCACCACCTCCGGTCGAGTACAGGCACCACAAGAACAGCGAATCGATCAGTACTCTGCAGAGCGCCGACGACCGATCAGATGGACAGCTATCGCCAGGCATCCGAAGTGCGGGTCTGCCCAAACAGAGCACGGATGGCGCATTTTCCATGGAGGATGAAATGGCGCGCATCATGCACGGCGACAAGCGCGAAAGCGAAAATACCAATTCGTCAGTGTTGAGGCGCGTGTCGAATGCTGTTAAGCACGGCAGAAGCTTCAGCGACCGCCCCGTGGACAAGTCATCGAATTCACCTCACAGCCGATCTATTGAGATTAGCTCGCCTATGAACACGAACGCGAGCCCGAGAATTTCTTCACCAGCGTCGCAAGATCCTCTGGACCAGCTGCGATCACATAACCGACGACAGGCTCGTCAAATTGCTGAGCAGCAGGCCGAGATCGATGCTATGAGAGATCAGATCAACAATTCAGCGTATATCAAAGCCGCAACGTCCGAGCTCGACGAGAAGCGCAACACGATCAGTGTGCTGGATACGCAACGCGAAGTGGTTGTTGCGGAGCTCGAGAGCATGACAGCGCATCTCAAGAAGGCCAAGGATAGCAACCAACCGCTGGATTACAGTACGCTGAAAAGTGACATATTGAAGGATTTCGGCGACGCCTTGCAACGCCTGAAAGACCAGCTAACAAACCAGATCGAGGACTTGATGCATAGGCGCCATGAATTGACTGATGAGATTGGCACTCTGATTCAGATGAAGGACAAAGGGTTTCAGGAGTTTGAGTCGCTGCAAGGAAGGAATGCAGAGCTGATTGACATGAACAATCAGCTCGTCCATAACATCCAAGAAACGTACAAGGCCAACCGTGTGCCGAACGGAACTTCAGCGATCAATGGCTTGGGCATTTATCATCAATCCATTGCTGACAAGCCACAACCGGCCCCGGAATCAAATGTCCGCAACCTCAACTTGGTGAACACAGACTCGTCGATGCCGGATCTGCTACAGGAAACAGCGGCAGAGCCGGCCACCGTGCTTACTGCACCACAAGTCGTCAATATCCGGAAGGGGCAGCCCAAGAAATTCAATTGGCGCAAGGGCGGCGAAAAGATGGCCAAAAACATCACAAAGGGTGTCAAAGGCGCCTTCGTCGGAGAGAGCGGTGGCGTCCGGGGCAAGGAGATTGGAGCTCCATACACCGAGATTGGCGTTCCGTACAATGCGACGCTGCAGCAGGCCATGCCAGGTAGCGATGTCAGCAGCTTGGACAGCAAGCAGAAGATCAGTGCTCCTAGTAATGGTGGCCCCGGGTTTGGATTCTTCGGACAAAAAGGCGGTAAAGGTGGTCAGCTTGGCAATGTGAGGAATAGCAGTAACGGCAACTTGGCTGCTGTTGCTGGTGCTGATCCGTCGAGTAAGGGTGCAGAGAATGCAAAGATAGGAATTGTTGCTGACATGCGTGTAGTTCTCTTCGGCTCTGAGCTCGAACTGCGCTGCGCACACGAAAACCGCGTCATTCCCAGCATTGTCAGCCGCTGCGTGGACGAGGTCGAATCGCGCGGTATGGACGTGGAAGGCATCTACCGCAAGTCCGGAGGCAACACGCAAGTCAAAGCCGTGCAAGCCGCCTTCGAGAAAGACGGTAACTACGACATTTCCGACCCAGACCTAGACATTCACGCCGTGACCTCAGCGCTAAAACAATACTTCCGCAAACTCCCCACTCCGCTCATCACCTTTGACGTGTACGAGATCTTTCTCGAAGCGGGTCAGACGCAGGACAAGGAGAAGCAGGCATATAACCTGCGCATGGCGGTTGCGGAGCTACCCGAGCATCACCGCAACTGCTTGGAGTACCTGGTGCAGCATTTGGCGCGGGTGATTGCGCATGAGAGGGAGAATTTGATGACGCCGCTGAATTTGGCGGTGGTGTTTGCGCCGACGATTATGAGACCGTTGAGCATTGAGAGGGAGATGAGTGATATGCAGGCGCAGAGGACGGCGGTGCAGGCGTTGCTTGAGGGGCATAGGAAGGTTTTTCCTGAGGAGTGAGGGGTCCGATCTTTGGTGGTGAGGGCTGTGACGTGGGTCGGCGCAGGTGTTCTTTGGGAGCGGTCGAAAAAACACGGTCGTTAGGCTATGTGATGGCTGGGTGGTTTTCCGGAATGAGCATGGTGTCCTCGGGGGAAAGTGGAGGATATACCAGTGGCGGACGGGACTACCTTACGCTTGTTTAAGCGGGTTGAGTGCTTGATTGTGTGTTTGAGTGATGCAGCGTTCGAGCAAGATTGGACACTCTCATGACGCTTAGGAGCACAAATCGTGTGTATGCAATGGCGTCTTTACTTCTCGAGGAGTGCAATAATGCTGCAGCACTGCAGTGGATTTCAATTTGAGCAGTTACGTCGCACCATGAGGCAGTCAACGGTATCAATCTGACTACAATTACTGGATGGCTTTGACGCGTATGTCTCGTGATCGGACGAGGCACGTATTGTTCTCAGCTTTTGCTTTTAGCTAGACTATGTACAACGTCCCCTCGGTCCTGTTTCTTGACTCTTATCTGCCTATCAGCTTTTTGGGACGAGGCGCATGCATGCATCCCGGTCCCGTCCCCGTTCCCCGTGTTGATCTGCGGCTGAAGAGTCAAGACTTGTAATTCTGAGTCCGGGTCACGTGGATCAAGTAGCTACATTCGGTTGTTGTGTTTCTCTGCTTTCCGGCCATCACTGTCCTCGAGTCCCGTCCTCGCAGCTTCAGTCTATCAACCGCCAGATGTCCGTCCGGACACCGATGAGTCTGCCTTACTAACGTTTGACGACGAGGTGTAGCGGTGGTGTTCTGTTGATTTTTCCGGCCATTTCACGCGCCTCCAGCAGAGCCATCGTCACCACCACCACCTACGATTCACACCACCTTCGACCTACCATTCGTACATTCGCTTTACGCTCGGCTGCTGCTACCGCTACGTTGACTCGTAGAGGTAGCCTCAGCCCATTCCACAGGTGCACCGCTGGCAGGCATGCACAAGATCACCAACTTTACCGGCCAGGCCCGCCATGGGTGGGAGAAGATGACGCCCTCGATGGGCTTCGGCAGGCCACAGCACTCCCCTCTGCCGCCGCAGGACTACGCTGCGCCGCCTCCGCCGCACGCTCACCCCGGCAAACGCTCGCTCGCCACGCCGGCCGCGCTGAACCCGAACCCGGCCGTGCCCGGCCATCTAGTCAACCTGTCCTTCAACGTGCCCTTCAACTCGAACCTGCCTGGCCCTGACAAGGAGGATGTGCTCTACAGCTCCGTCGGCGCCTTTCAGAAATGGATCCATCCCGAGGGCGCGACCGAGGACACGCCGAATCACGCGTTGCCTGTGCATACTCGAAATGTGGAGAATTTGAGGAGTTTGTGTAAGCAGATGACAGAGGGGAGTGGGGAGAGGATACACGCGACAGTGACAAGCAGCAAGCCGAAGCAGGTGCCGGGGATGCAGATGAGGGGACCTTTGACGGCGTTGGTGACGAATGTGTGTATTAGTGGGGATGCCGAGATCGTGCACAAGATGAGGGCGAGGGTTTTGAACGAGACGCCTATCACGCTGGTAAGATGAGATGAATCTAGGACATGGTGATGGTGGGTGAGATGCTGACTATTGGGGTGCAGAGGTGCGAGACCATCGATATCGATCGCTCCATAGTCTTTCCGCCTGGCCAGGAAGGCGCTAGAGCCGATATTCTGAACCATATGGACGATATTGCGGACAAGACGAAGGCCGACATCTTCCTGCTCGAAGCCAAGTCGCGACGAAAGGATTCTGAATCAGCAAGCTTCAAGAGCGGTATGGAGAAGAGTATGGATAAGCGGCTGCAAATACATGTCTATGGCGATCTGGAGAGCTCGGAAAATGCAAAGACGCGGCTGCTGATTATGATCGACCAGATCTTGCAACGGCAAGTGGACTCTGTGCGCCTGGAGTTGTCTTTGCACAATTTGATCTCTGGCCGACATAGGCGGAACATCAAAGCCATCGAAAGTGCAACTGGTACGGCAATCTACTTTCCTCCGCTGTTTCCGCAGGTGTTTGGGTACGTGCCACCAGGGTCCGTCCCATTGAGAGGTAGAGACGAGATCATCTTGACAGGCGAGAACATGGATAGCATCTTGCAGGCGAAGAAGAGGCTACACGACCTGGTACTGTCTACCAAGACTTTTGTCAAGGATGTGCAAATCACGACGAGCAAGGTTGATTACATTCTTCTGGAGAGGCTTGACAAGATCCGGAAGATCATCGAGGCGAATGGCTCGTATGTTCTGCTGCCTCCACTAGGGAACCATTCTGGAGTGCTGCGTGTGCAGGCTACGGATATCCTGAATGTGGAGAGGACGGTCCGCGAGATTATGGGTCTGGCAGGGCAGTTCTACAGCGCATCTTGGTGGGTCACTCATCCGGATCCTTCCCAACGACAGCCTGCACCTTCGGATGTTCGCGCCATGCTTCCAGATATTTGCATCAACTCAGGCGCGGAACTCACCTTCGAGAAACTCAATTTCCATATCAACGGATCCGACGATAGCGTAAAGGCGGCAATGTCCATTATCAACACTCTTCCGTTTGTGAAGAAGGCACAATCGACTCTGCGTGTCAAGGTCGAGCTTGCCAATGAGCACAAGGAGTTCGTTTCAGGAAAGAAAAATGGCAAGATCAACAAGATCATGAGTCAGTCTAACGTGCAGATTGTGTTTGATGGATTCAACGAGTACAACTTCTATATTGATGTCCGGGGAGCACAGTACGAGGCCACCAAGAACGGACTAGATCTGGTTGAATTGGAGATGCCGGCCAGCATTTCTTTTCACGTGCCGGATCAGTACCACAAACGTATCATCGGGATCGGAGGTCAGCACATCCAAAGGATTATGAAGAAGTACTCCGTCTTTGTCAAGTTCTCCAACGCCATGGATCGTGGCGGCCTGGGCAAAGAAGACGACGATATCAAAGTTGACAACGTCATCTGCAGGACGCCAGCTCGGAACGCGGACAACCTGGAGCTTGTAAAGCAAGAGATCATGGACATGGTCGAGAAGGTTGATGCAGAATTTGTATCGGAGCATGTGCCGGTGGACCGTCTGTACCATCGCGAGTTGATTGCGCGCCGTATGGGTGAGATTGAGGATCTGGAGAAGAAGTGGAACTGCAAGATCACCTTCCCCGGGACCGAACAGGCGAGCGATATTGTTACTGTTTCTGGTCCGGAGTACCAGGTTCCACAGGCTGTGGATGAATTTCTGGGAATGGTGCCAGAGACGCATGAGATCGAACTTCCCACGTCGGACGCTCTGCGCGAGTATCTGGCGAGTGAGGAGTTCAGAGGTGAATATGCGACCAGGTTGAAGGATCAGTACGTTGTGGAAGTCGCGGTCCAGGAGCCGCGGCTTGAGCGGTTGGGTGAGAAACAGTGCATGGTGGAGAGACTTGTGCTTTCTTACACTCGAAACAATGCTGGAGGCTTGAAGGATGCGATTGATTTCTTGCTTCTGCCGCTCATTGCAAGGGGTCTTGATGTCAACGAGGTCAAAGGAGCCATTCCAAGACCGAAGTCGGACTCTTTTGAGGACAACATGCCCTTCTTCGAGTCGAAGCTTCTGCAGCGGGCTGAACCTCCTGTCAAGACCGAGTCGCCTACACACTCAACCTTCGGCGGCACCGAGGAGGGATCATCGCGCTCGATCTTCGACCGTTTGAGGAAGCCGGGCAGCATGTCGAGCTTCAGCTCCTTCATCGAACGCCGTCGTAAGAATGGCTCCAACAGCCCTAGTTCGAGCTTGTTCATGCAGGCGTCGAACAATGCTTCGAAGGCCTCTTTGGTCAGCATGGAGAGTCGCGACTCTGGCTACCGCAACCCTTGGAACGACTCTGGCATCGATCTGGAGCATGACTCGTCTCACGCCTCTTTGCACGGCCATGGCGGCGCGAATGGCTGGGGCAGCTTCAGCGGTCTTTCGACTGGGAGCGGTTTTGGGCAGGGTGGGAATGGCGGCAGTCGACCGAATACGAGCTCGAACTCCTTGGGTGGAGTGTTTGGTGAGAACAAGTTTCCCTTTGGCGTCAATGGAAATGCTTCAAGCACGTCCTTGAGTCAACCGATGATCCCGGGTCTGGGCATGGCACCGCCAACGCCGGCGACTAACGGCACGAGCACTGGGAGTCCACTCAACGGGTCTGGCGCGCTTCCTGGAGATGTGACTCCGAGATTTGATGGCGTCAACAAAGGCATAAACGGTGTGCCAACCTTGAGGACCCTGAACGGCGACGTATCTCAAGCCATGTCTGGTGCGGGCCAATCCAGGCCTGCGTCTAGAGTCTCTGCTGCTGGCTCTGCCACCTCTGCGAACGCTGCGCCGACCGCAATCCCGGCCCCGATCGCGCCCCCGCAGTAGTCGCTGGCCATGAAGGCGCCTTGCAGAATCGGTCGTACGATGGTGATGGGAAGGAACGAAAAGGGATTGGCGTCTTGAGTATTGGTTTTGAGGGTTTTGCGTGCTTTTACGACCGAAGAATACCCATGTGCAAAAAGCTATGTTTTGCGATGCCGAGTTTGATCAAAAGATACCATAAAAAGCGAGGGTTGCGAGGGCCACACACGAGCGAGCGAGCGAGGGAACGACAAATATACCACTTTGCGCAGTTAATTTTTTTTTTTGACTATTCTTTCGGCTTGGTCAATGGTGGGCCATGGGAAGGGGTTTGCTGCTAGGTTTCTTTATCACTCTTCCGCACACACATGGAGCGAATGCCTACGGGTATGCTTTTTGAGGTGCGCATCATACGTTCTCTATGAGGGATGTCGGACAAAGGGCGAGTCTTGGGGAGGTGTGGCAGCACGACTTGATGAGTGCAGGGTCGTAGCATACAGAAATACCTTCTTGATAGATGCCGTACTGCTATGTGTGTGATCTATTGCGTTGGCTCATGATGCTTGATTTCGTTAACCCTTTCGCGAGTTATAGTTGTCCCGTCGGGGCCCGGTTCAAGGCATGTGACGAGGATCCAAGCTCTACGCTACTGCCCCGTTCCTTGCATGAGAGGAGCTCTAACAAGATATGAACTGTCCCGACTTTCCACTCCTGCATTCCACAAGCACAACAGCCTCTAGTCATAAGTGCCGTGCAACCATCTCTCTCATCTATATTGACCCCTCCTGCAATGCCTCCAAGAACACCACCCTACTTCCAAACAGCCATGCCCGCCATCTCCCTCCCGCCCGACCGTCCCTCTCCCAGTACCAACAACAACACCCAGGACGAAGAAGAAACCGCCGCCACCACCACCACCACCACCACCACCACCCTCCCAATACGCAAACACAAATTCCCGACCCCAAAACTCCGCCTGCAATTCGAAGACCTCAAACACCCCGGCGCATCCGTCTTCCTCCGCTCCGTCCACAGCGCCTCAGACATCGAGCTCCAAATCCAAAACGTTCTCAACCTCCTCTACCTCGACCCTTCCGCGCCCCGACCCCCCACCCGCTCCATAACCTTCGTGCTAGAAGACATGCCCGGCGTGGCTTACACCACCGGCACAGCGCTCGACGACGACCACAAGGAAATCCACATAAGCCTCGGCTACATCGCGCTGCCCCGACACGCGGGCGACCTTGCGCGCGCGGAGCTCCTGGGCGTGATTTGCCATGAGCTGGTGCACTGCTTCCAGTACAACGCGTGCAATACCGCGCCGGGGGGCTTGATCGAGGGGATCGCGGACTGGGTGCGGTTGAACGCGGGCTTGGCGGCGCGGCATTGGAAGAGAGAGGCGGAGGGGCAGTGGGATCGCGGGTACCAGCATACGGGGTATTTTCTGCAGTGGTTGGAGGAGAAGTTTGCGGAGGGGACGGTGAGGAGGATTAATGGGTTGTTGAGGGAGGAGTGGGATGCTGAGGGGGTTTTTGGGGCGGTTTGTGCGGGGAGGAAGGTTGAAGGGTTGTGGGAGGAGTATCAGAGGGAGGTTAAGAGGGGGGAGGGGGCGACAGGGACGGAGACGGGAGGCGGGGAGACTATACCGAGTGATACGCCGCCAAGGGTTGAGAGGGTGGAGGTGCAGAGGTCGTAGGCAGGGGGCATGAAGGGCGTTGGTTTGTAGTTTTAGGATGTGATACCGCTTTATGTAGATACGAGAATATCGACTCATGCCCGTCTTGGCGATGAAATCTGGGAGTTGGAGTCAACTCAGCCTTCTGCGAAGCACTTCGCAGAGGATCATGTTGGTAGTAGAGGGCATGGATTGATGAAAGCACTAAACGAGCACCTGGAATTGCTTGCCAAACATTAATGTACAGGCCCGAGCCTAACGGTAATGCACCAACAACCTCGAGCTTCTTGCCCGACGACGTAAAAACACAGCTGAGTCCAACCACATTACAACAAATGCTCATATCACAACACCCGTCTCCATGCTTCCCGTGACCGCCTCAAAACACCTTCCCAGAAACCCATATCTACTGATACACTTGTCTAATCTGCTGCGGGTACATCTCATTCCCATACTGATCGACGTACTTTACAGCTGCCGGCTGCTGTGGAGGCGCAGGTGCATATCTATACTGCGGCTGATACTCTGCACCAGCGCCAGGCATCACGCTCATAGCCCGAGCAGGAGCAGGCGGTGGTGGGAGCATGTCCTGACGGGCATATTGCACCGGTGCGACGCTGGCTTGCCGCATGTAACCTCCTACCGCTTGTGATGGCTCCTCTGGCCGCACGCTGTACGCCCGTGGTAGTGGCTGGTAAACGGGAGATATGGCTTCCTGCCTAGCCGGTGCAGGTGGTGGTGGCATGTGCTCGTAGCGTGGAACTTGCTGATAGACCGGCGATGTTGGCTCGCGAGCAGAGGGAAGCGATAAAGATTCGTAGCGCCTGGCTGGCTGCTGCTCGTACACAGGTGAAGTAGGTTCGGCGGCATACTGGGCAGTCTGTCCTGGTGGAAGTGCACTATAGTCTCTCATTGCTCGACCGCTGGCATCGACATACCGTACCTCCTGTTTCCTGGCGATGACAGGTACCGGCGCCATGCGCACGTCGACCGGCTCGTACTGAGGCGATGTAGGCGGGTACGCAGATGCCATCCTGCTCGGCGCGCGATCGTATGCAGCTTCAGCATATCTATCCATGGGTGCCGCGGAGGCTCGCACTGGAGCTGCAGGGGCGGCAGGGACAGCGTCAGCCCAGAATCGGTTGCCATACTGGTCTTGCACCAGGCGCCTCGTGGGTTGGGGTGGCGGTGCCATGAATGCTGGACTTGCGGCTCTGCTGTGTGCGTCTTCGTACTGCTGAGCTCCAGGGCTGTCGGCTTGTACGTATTGTACCTGTTGATATCTTGGCGACGCTGGAGCCTCAGCAGGCCCCGGTGGCGGCGCCTTGTAAGTGGCTGAAGCTGCATGGTAAGGTGCAACTGGAGAGTATTCGCCAGGCGACAGCGGCTTCTGAGCTCTGTGCAAGCTTGCAACGCGTCTCAAATCCTGTGTGTCGCGCTGTACAGGTCTGTAGGCCGCTGGAGAGGCTACGCGGACTACATGTGGAGAGGCTGGTGGCGGCTGAACATATTCGTATCTCAAGCCAGACCTCGGCGGCTCGTATTGTATCTGCGGTGGCGCGTATCCAGGGCTGACGAGGTCAATGGGCGCAGGAGCAGGCTTGTATTGCTGCGGCACGTAGTCCGGTACGCTCGCGGAGAACGGTGGTGGCGACATAGGCTCGTCCTTGATGTATTGATCCTGAGTTGGTGAGTGCGCCGGATCACGTCTGTCGCGCCGACCTTTCTTGACAGGCCTGTCGTAGCGTTCTTCCCGCTGCTTGCGCTTGTTGTTCTTGTTGTTGCGACGGCCTTTCTTGGGCGTCGTGCCGTTCACAGGGGATGCAGTTGATGCACGAGACTGGACCTGGTGGTATGCACGCTGCTGCGGCCGTGGCTTCTGTACAATTTCTGGACGTCCGTTGACGAGCTCAAGCTCCTGCTCGATGCTCGGGTGCTTTGCCACAGCAAGTGGCGAGACACGGTTGGGCTGAGGAGCGGCAATGTGCGTGAGATGATTCTTGACAACCTGTATGCGTGGCGATAGCTGGGCGGCCTGATACGGCTGCTGCGACGGAGTAGGCACGTTGCTTTTTTGTGTGATCTCGCCAGGTTCATAGTCTGAGTCGTCATCCTCTGGTAGCGTGTCGTGGGTAAGGTCCACGGCTGAGGGGTCTTCGCGGAAGCTGTCAAACGCAGCAGCATCTGGCGGCATATACTCGTCATCGTCATCATCATCTTTGCCTACCGGGTCTACATCTCCTGAGGTGTTCGCGACAGCTCCTTGCGGTAGCTGGGAAGTAGAGGCAGCGGTGTTGTGCACAGGAGAATCGGCAGCGACAGCATGAGAAGGTGGTTGGGCGCGATCATAGTCGGCCACGAAGGCACCTACGCCTCTGTCAGAGCCCTTACTCCCACTTGCATCTGACGCGGAGTCATCTGGGGCCTGACTTGAGTAGTAATCATTCGTATCGAACGAAGTGGCGCTCTCAGCTCGTTTCAAGCCAGAGACTGGCGTCACCAATAAGAAGGCAGCTTCAAGCACTGCATCGATGTCCAGCCGCGATGGACCCTCAGTACTGGGGTCGCCGCCTCGTGCGAAGTGTTTGCGCTGGTCAACCTGTATTTGCAAGTCGCGCTCCAGGCGCTGCCGTTTCAACTGTCCTTCTGCTCTTACGAGACTGTCCGACTTCTCCAAGAAGATGGGATTGAGCCCACTGCCGGATGCCGCTGCCGCTGGCTTCGCGCCATGACCACCGCCGAGACCGGGCAGCCCTTTAACAACCTGCGCCGCAGACTGCTGGGTTTGCTGTTGGTTAGCAGTATACGCCGAGACGTTCGCGTCAGCACCCGGACCTATGAGCGCAGCCTTGAGTTGCGCGATAGCAGACTGAGGAAGCTTGAACACGGGGTGTTGTCCTGCAATGACACTATCCTGCAAGCGCAGCAAGTCCGTGTAGAGTTGTTCATCTTCTGTCTGCGATGATGCGACACCATTGTGTGGCAGCGGCGCAAGCGCGACACTCATCGCCGTCTTCCCCCTCTCCTCTCTCCAATGCTTCTACTGGGCAAAGCGATGCGATGCAGCAGTGATGCCACTGTACATGTATCAGTTCTACCCAAGACGCGACCACAATCCGTGATGTCAATGAGAAAGGAATCTTGAGCGACCCTCGGAAAATGAGCTTAAGTAAAGCTTGGACTCCATTGCTCGAAACACGTGACGTCTTCATTGGTCCACTTCTTCCACTGCCAGTCACATATAAGGAATGTAGGAAAGCATCATTCACCGGCTATATATTTCTCACCCTGCTCTCTTATTCCACGCTTAATCTCACATCATCCAGAATGAGTGCAAACGGGACTTTGGCTAACAAACATCCCTTGGACTCGACCGACGGCACTACGACGAGTGGCAAAGATGGCAGGAAAGTCTTCTTCTTCGATATCGACAACTGTCTCTACCCAAAATCATACAAGATCCACGACCACATGTCCGAGCTGATAGATGTGTACTTCCAAAACCACCTCTCCGTCTCCAAGGAGGAAGCCACCGAGTTGCACCAACGATACTACAAAGACTACGGCCTGGCCATCGAAGGACTAGTCCGTCACCACAAAGTTGATCCTATGGAATACAACGCCAAAGTAGACGATGCATTACCTTTGGAAGACATAATCAGGCCAAACCCCAGACTACGCAAACTACTGGTTGACATTGATCACTCGAATATTAAATTGTGGCTCTTCACCAACGCTTACATCACTCACGGCCGCCGCGTCGTGAAACTGCTTGGGATCGAAGACCTTTTCGAAGGCATCACCTATTGCGATTATGCGGCAGAAAAACTGTTATGCAAGCCCAGACCAGAAATGTATGCAAAGGCTATGCGGGAGGCGGGTGTCAGCGATGTCAAAGACTGTTATTTTGTGGACGACTCGGCGTTGAATGCAAGAGGCGCGAAGGAGTATGGATGGAGGAGTGTGCATCTTGTGGAACCGGATGCGAAGGCGCCGGAAACGCCGGTCGCTGACTATCAGATTGCGGACCTGGAGGAGTTGAGGGAGGTGTTCCCCGAGATTTTCACGGCGCAACGAGAGCCTCAAGCAGGGGCGTCGACGTGACGTCTCGGTGATTTGACGACCTGTGATGACATTGACAATTAGCGAGGAATTGCGCGGCTGCCTGACTTGCCGCTTCCGGGCTTGTTGCAACACCCCACACAGCCGTGTTTAGATGATACAAAGGAAATCATAGAGGTAGATTCTGGACGATACCCCACACTATAGTAATCATACATATGAGGGCGAAGACTTGACGCAGTCAAAGTAGAGTGTGAGTGCTGATATTTGCCTCACCTAGCTTTTTGTAAACTATTCCCTCCATAGAAGGCTGACTGTGACAAGAACTACACAGCCATCGCAGGCCGCGCCCTACTGCCATACAGCTCCTGGCTGCAGCGCCATCAGAGCTTTCGCCATCTAGCGAATCTGCCATTGACAAGACTAGTAACTTGCTCGTGTTTGCCTCTGCCATTATATCTGCATTGGACAGACAACCAGGAGGCAATCATGTACTCTTCACAAAGACACGCATGGCATATCATCTTGCCAGATCCAACCGGTCAACCAGACATTTTCTGCATTATGCGCTCTACTTTCAATTCACACGGGGCAGCCTGGGCATCGAGCCTGCTTGACTGGCCCGTGCGTTGCGACTATATAAGAGCTTCGACGTTGCGTTCGATTCTGTTTTTTGATTCCTGTTTGCAACCACACCTCAGTGCATTCTGCTACACAAGTGATTCTATGCCGACCTTCTGGACGAGCATCTCTGCTTAAGCTATTCTCCTAGTAGCCTGGAAGTTCATCTCACCTATGGTAGGTAACCTGGCTTCTGTTGGACAAAGGGCTCTACAATACCTCGCCGCATTTGGACTTCTTTGAACCCATGTAGATAAAGGAGGAACGTCTGTTCCTAGTAGACTTACTCCCGAACCTCTCACATTCAACAGCAGTTTTACCTTTTAATAGAGGTACTGACCGAGTCTAGTCATTTTCGTTCATCTACGTGGATACCTCAGAGTATATCAGCTGTCAAGAGCCATCTATCACTAAAGCTATCCCGGAGAGACAAGCATAGCAATGTCGACCCCATCCACTAACCCCGACTCGACTCAGGGTAACGCATCCACCAACGATGCCACATCTTCAGCTCCGTCGTCTTCCGAGGCCCAGGCCCCTCGCAGTGTTCCGAACTACACCAACCAGAATTATTCAAGAACAGTGCCAGTCGATGATTTGAAAGCACAGATCGCATATGCTGCCGCCCACCAGTATCTCCGTGGCAACCAAGAACGGGGTGCAGAGCTCGAGGGCATGCGACGTCATCTCTTCAAGCAAGGTACCGGTGTTCTGATCACGATGCGAAGAGATCCAGCAGCAGAAGCCCAAGGCCTGCAGGCCGTGACGGATGCTAGAGACCACCTGAACCAACTTGTCCAGGACGGATCATTCTCGGCAAGCACCAAGTACGAGGGCTTCGAAGATCCGGCTGCAACGAAGGCAATCGACGTCAGAGATTTCAGGAAGCTGCTTCTCTTTGCGCATGCGCATCTCCAGATCCAGAAGAAGCCAGATTCGCCACCAGACATTGAGCCAGCGATTGGATTAATGCTCGATAGTGGTAAAGCGGAGTTCGCGAAGGACTCACAGCACCCGTATGGCACAACGGCTGGAATGGGTGACTTTATTCGAGCCTCAATCGAAGTGGAGCCTGTGATCAAGGGTTTGTGATCAAGGATTTAGAGCAGCAGAGGCCCACGGATACCTGATGCAGGTGGAGCAGCGGAAGTGATGCAGATGAAGGAAGTAGCTAGCTCATCTGTCGAGAGATCAGGTCGCGGGGTGAGCAGAGCTCAAGATAGATTCAGGCCTCATAGATGCATTATTGGACTGTCTTATTCACGATCGATGTCAATAGCCAAATGCTTCATATGTTCCATTGTCAGATGAATAGAACAAGTCCATGTACCAAGGAGCTGAACACAAGTACCATTTTACTCACAGCACCAAGGGTGATCCACCAGCAGGTCGCGAGGTATAGCATATGGTTATGATCTCTTTTGTCTGGCTTGATCCTCACACCGTCGTCGCAGCGGATGAAGTGAAGCGTGGCTCTCAACAGCATTTGCGCTCCACCGTCAATTCCAGCCCTTGCAGCGGTGTTTTCATCAACCACACGACCGACCGACTCTCTGCTAAACAGCATCGAGCTCTTGATCAGGCAATCTCATTTCGCTGGCTCTCAATCACTCGCGTCAAGTAAGTTCGCACTGCAACAAGCAGCAGTCAAAGCAGCATCAAGCAGTCAAAGGAGCGTCAAGCGATCGACCACGTCAACCTGTCAACCGCTTGATTGACTGCTGAACTCATTACTTCGCAACCTGCAATAGGTAGTAGCAGTCGTCAATCAACACCATTCAGACCGTCACGCCATTCCTGCGATCACATGATCAGTGGATGGAGGAGTCATTCGCGGACTGGAAGCGCGAGTGTTACACAGCTCACGCACCTGCCTCGGAACCTTCTTGGGCTGCTTTTGATATTCCAACCACCGCCAGGAGATTCGACATTCTCAATCGACATCACCTCTCTCATACATATATATCCAGGGAGTCTTGATCAACAAGACCAAGCGGCGACCGCGAAGATACGGCGGAGTCATATCGGCGAACCACCCATTCGACGCCATGTCGGATCCTCAGAACACCAGCGGCGGCAGACCTCGCCAGGCTGGTAGTGCTACCAACCACCCTCGATCCAACCCCCTAGCACTCGCTGGTCACGACGGCGATGCAGAAGCCAGGAATACTCCACCACGACCCCTGCGTTCATATACGGAGGTCCTCCAGCAGCTCCAGCAGATGCGAGCTGCCGGGCTGAGATCCCGACTGCATCCTCCCGGTCCCGCATCCGGCAGCCAGTACGAGGAGCAGCCTGAGCAGCTTGAGCACCCAGAGCCACCCACCAACGGCACACCTAACGTAATCCACAGCCTGAACGAGCGTAGACGTTCGATACACGAAATCAATGAGCTAATGAACGAGTACCGGGAGCAAATCATTCAAGAACCTGCATCGAACAGAGCACAGGTCGGTCGACACATCATCCGGGACCTGGAGAGGACCAGTCAGCAGATGGCATCGACGCAAGCTAGATTGGAGCAGCTGAACGCGCGCATGGGAGCTCAGGCGGAACAGGCTCGTGACCTGCGCGAGCAGGCCCGAATCCTTTGCGAAGATAGCCGGAGGCGGTACGATGAGGCCAGCAGCAGGTTCGAAGAGCTGCGGAACACGCTGAACGACAATCTTGACCAGCGAGTCCGTGACCTCCAACGACAATTCGACGAGTTCGACGGGTTTGGGGAGCTCCTTGATAGCCATGCTTCGGAATTCGGCGTCCTCCCACGAAACGCACACGCCAATAGCTCGGTGCGCGCTCGACGATCGAGACCAAGATCGCGCTCAGACCAAACGCTTGAGCTCAATGGACCTGGCGTCTTTGCCTCACCGCGTGTGCCACCAGGCTTTGAACCTGTCTTCAATATCTTTACACCACGCCAGAACAGCTCCCACCAGGCCCGCAATCTGGAGACCACCGGGCTCTACGAAATGCTGTTCACAGACGACGACGACGAGTCGGCACCCACCGAGCAATACTATGATCGCCTCATGCTCCTCAGAATGTCGGGCAACAGCAACCCCTACCACCCGAACTTCGATCCCAACAACTATCACCACCCTCCCTTTCAAGGCGCTCAACCTCGTCAGATATCGCTTCTGGAGACAAGGCTGATTATCGAGGAGGACAAAGATGACCATGGGAACTCAACGTGCACTGTGTGTCTCGAGGACGTGGAAGTGGGCGCGGAGGTCAAGGTGATGAAGTGCATGCATTGGTTTCATGCCGTGTGCATTGACGACTGGCTGAAGAATAAGGCGAGCTGTCCTGTTTGCAGGGCGGACATGCGCGGTAATCCCCAGGTCAATGGTTATGAGGCTTACTACTGAGCCGGAGAGCATGATTTTGGTCAACTCGAGTCGGGTTCCCTGGCTGTTTTTATGGGATAGCGCTGTATGCTGGCGGCGGTATGGACGGTTTTGGGATGAATCTGTCAATGTCTCATCCACGGCATAGCTGGCATGTCTGATCGCCCGGCCACTCGGTAATCCTTCGCCCATCTATCCCTTCAACCCCTCCAGCGTCTCCATCAACCTCTCCCACCCCTCTGTACCCTCCCAATAACTCTTGCCCTTCCCCAATATCCCCCTCACTGCCGTCCTAGCCTTGAATCTCCAGTCCCTCGCCACCATCTCCCCCGCCCCCATCCCTTCCGTCCTTTCCTTCGGTCCCAAACTCTCATATGAATCACACAACCTCACCGTCGCCTCCACCACTGCATTCCATAGCTTCTCATCCTCCCCCAAATCCCATCCCGGCTGACTCGTAATAGCCCTCCATGCCTTCTCCTCCGCTTCGAGCGCGGACGAAGGCTTGTTCCGCCAAAGGGCCAGTTTGCTGACGAGCTGCCACAGGTCTGCAGAGCCAGTGATGAGAGGGACGACAGAGCTGTCGATGAATTTGACGAAGATGCGAGGTAGGCCTGGTTGCTCAGGGTCGTAGCGGTCGGATGTGGAGATTACGTGGGTTGCGAGGAGCTCGAGGATTTGCTTGTCGAGGCACTTTTCGCCGTCGGTTTTGCCTCTGAGGTCTATGATGCGCTTTTGAGCTGAGAGAGCGGTCTGGTAGTCTGGCGGGGAGAGGGATGCTGCGACGATTAGGACGTTCTCCCATATACGGTACGAGTCGTGCTTCAAAGACGCAGCACGCTTCAAGGCTGTCAAAGCTTCCTGCCGGCTCTTTTGTGGATCAAAGTTCGGCTTCCGAGCTGGTTCGACATCGACTTCCTCGTCGTCTGCAGCCACAGCGCCAGCATCCTCACTACTGTCCTCCTTCGGTTCAATCCTTAGCAAAGCAGCAGCGAAGTTACTCCAAGCCTCCGCATCTGTCTCGTCCAATTGCACGCATCTAGAGAAGGCCTCAGCAGCCTTCTCGTACTGCTCTAGTTCTAGCAAAGCACAACCCAGCGCAAACCAACTACTTCCATTTAGCGGGTTCGCTCTCAAACTCTTGCTATAAGCATCTGCGGCCTTCACAAAGTCTCTGTTCGAGATATACATCCGACCCAGCGACCTCTGAGCACGTGCGTATCTGTGATTCGAGACCTCCCAAGCTTTCTCGTACATCTTAGCCGAAGAGTCGAAGTCACCCAGGATACAGTACAAGCGCGGCGCATCAAGTGGCGGTGGTTGTCTTGCTGCGCCTTCCCACGTCTCATCTTCACCAACATGATCTTCCTGAATACCAGGACCGCCATCAGTAGTGTGAAATAAGAGTCGCCTGACAATCTTCCTTCCCTTGTCCTCACGCTCCGTGGCCGCCCAGCAAAGCGCAGCCTCTGCCCACATCTCCAATCGCTCGTAGATCTCAAGGGCGGATCTCAGGCCGCCTAACGACACCCATCGCGATGCAAGCTCGGCCTCCAATTCCCAGCGTGTAGGCGAAGCAAGTTGAAAGATGTACCGTAGACGCTCAGACACTAGTGCGCTCTCAGACTCTTTGGCACGAGGGAGGAAAGTCGTTGCAGCTTCCGCAGAACCTGTCTGTGGACTCCCGAAGCTGGCCGTATCCCCGATGACCTGATCGACCAACGCCTGGAGCTGGAGTAAACCACGCTCGACAGTCCGAGAGTTGTAAGCTTCGACTCTGGTTCTGACCAAAAGCGCCTGAGTGTAGACCTGCCAGTTCGAGCTCCCTCCTTCAAGCACACGTGTGGCGTATGGTAGTGTCTCCTCCCTGGTCAACCCATCTTCTGGTGAAGTGTTCTTGATTGACGAGGCGAAAGAAAGAAGAATTGTCGAGTCCAGTGCATCTAACTTTGGCTGGTTGGATGGGTCGAGCTCTTGCAGCGTGGGCGGTAAAGACTCTTCATTTTGCTTTTGGTCCTTAGAGACATCCGTAAATGAAATCGATTCCAGCAAAGTGTCGTCGTTTAGGTCAAGCTTTGTTGGGCCACCAGCAGTAGCAATTTCGTTCGTGCTTCCATTGACACCATTCGTAGACCCATCAGTCGCCACATCTCCAGTTTCCTTGCATTCCGCACTCTTGGCAAGCACAATAAGCTGACTGGTATCCTTCACCTGAAACTTCGTCCGTTTCCCCATCAAGCCCGTAAGCCTATGTCCAAAACCTCTCAACAACCTCGCCTTCTCTAAATCCGCTCTAGCCAGCTTTTCTAAACCATGATGGAGATGTATGCTCGCCCTTTCCAGCAGGAACTCCACCCTCGCGCCTCTCAAGCCCTCGTCGGCAAAGAGAACTTCATCCAGCACATCCAAATCATCGTAAATCTGATTCTGCAACGTACTTGACACCTCAGACAAAAGTCTCTGCCGCATGAACAGCGCCCTCATCTTAGCCCATCTCGCTGGCGCCACGGCCTTCAGCACACTCGGGTGACTCAACACACACTCCGCCAGACTCAATAATTCCACATTTGGCGTCAGCTTGTACGCTGCAATACCATCAGTGCTCATCTCCGCCACCAACTTCTTCCTGATTTCCCTCGTCTGCGCCACATCCTGACCAAGACTCTGCGGCAACACGACCTTCGCGCTGGAGAACGGCAGAGTAGGTCCGGTGACATTGCTCTGTATGAAAGCCAAAAGAGCGGCATAGCCAATACAGCAGTGTATCCATCTAGACCGCGGCCTATCTTTTGCAAGGTGGCCTAGGCGTAGGAAACCCAAATCATTCCAGCTTCCAGGCTGAGAGTGCTCGAAGTCAAGGACATCAACGTGGCCCAAGAGCTGTCTCGCTTCCTCGCTCTCCAGGACTTGCTGATATTCGCCGTTCTCGAGCCTGGCAATGAATGGTTCCGTCAATCCAGCAACTTCCTCCGGCAAGCTCTGTCGCAGCCATAATATCAAAGCGTCTGCCATTATTTTCTCCTAGTCAGCTGTCCTTCATCAGCCCGCAGGACATGTCAAAATAAATTGCCTAGATGACTCTTGATGATGGTGGGGCATGAAATTCTCAGCCCGCGATCGATCACCGCTCCTGTCGAATTGGGAAATTCTCAACGGATGCACTAGCCACATTTCCTGTGGCGGTGCCGTCTATCACATGCGAATCCGCGGCCACGGCAGGAATCCCCGGCGCCACAGCATAATAAATAATGCGTCTCGGCTATGCACAGAATGATAAGGGAAGAAGTGTCTTGCAGGTTCGGCGTGAGATCATGGTCTGAAGCCCACAAACTCGACACACAGGACTTATGAACTTTCAAGGCCGAAAGACTACACACAGAGATCATACTGAACGGATCTCAAACCGGCGCAGCTCAGGCGTGCTGATAGACCCACGACCACTAACTTAAAGTCATGGGCTAGCCCTTCCATCGATGGACTGTCATGATGGGAACCTTCATTGTCTCTGTACCTGCTTCCGTATTGCTCCCCCTGTATGCCCGGTATCTCTTTATCATGCTGGTGGACGAATCATGGTGTCGTGCCATGCGACCTCGTTGTCGGGTTACTCGCCCGCTGTGCTTTGCTCTATGTCCACAACTCTTGTGCGCCGTTTGCGTGCCCGTCCCACTTGTATCGCACTGCAACCTTTGGGTATCTATGGAATCTGGGCGCCATTTTCGGCGGCTTGCTCTGCATTTGCGCCGTCGACGTTGTGGTAGTCTAGGATTTCAGAGTACCTGTGGCACTATGTGTCAGTATCCCTCGTTCGATGAACCTTAGGAGGATTGACGCACATCATGATTTTCCATGTATCGACCGGCAAATCCGCATCGTTAAAACTCCAGTCGAACTTCTCCTCTGCCTCCGGCTCATCAGTCGGGTCGTGGTACGGCGCTAGGTACGGATCCGCCAGCGCCTCGCCAGCCTTGACCCGTTTCCGTGGGTCAAACACCAACATGCGTTCCAACAGCTCGATTGCCTGCGGGTCCGCATTCTTAAACTTGTTCTTCAATGGCTGCCTCTCCCTCTTCGGCAGGCTCTGCACAAATCGCAGTGTGTTCTCGGAGCAGATGGTGCTGATAACATCATCTGGTGGTGTGCCAAGCAGTTCCGTGATGATGGAGAACTGGTTTACATGATCCTTGCCGGGGAAGAGAGGCTTGCCCTCGAGCATCTCCGCGAAGATGCACCCAGCACTCCAAATGTCGACTTCAACGTCGTATTTCTGCCATGTGAGCATGATCTCGGGAGCGCGGTAGTATCTGGTCGAGACATATCCAGTCATTTGAGGGTCTTGTATACGAGCGAGTCCGAAATCGCAGATCTTGAGGTCGCAGTTCTCGTTGACGAGGATGTTTGAGGGCTTCAGGTCACGGTGTACGACGCCGGCGGAGTGGACATATTTCAGACCTCGCTGCGTGATATCAGTATAGGAACGGCATGTGGGCCGGACCATTCATCGGCGCTTACCAGGATCTGGTAAAGGAAGTACTGGATGAACTGCTTCTCGAGTGGGCGCGAGGTGAGCAGACGGTGCAAGTCTGTCCCAAGCAATTCGGTGACAAAATAGCTGTGAGCGAGAATGAGCCAAGTTTAAGGGTTGAGACGTCACTCACCGACATACATGTCTTCCAGCGGAGAAATGAAGATGTCCGAGAGGGAGATGACCTGCGCGATTATGTTCAGCCTTGGCTCTTGCATATCCACTCCTTTGTCCTGATCGGCTTACATTCTCGTGCTTGAGGTGCTTTAGCAGCTTGAGCTCACGGTAGGTGCGCTTGCTGAGGACCGGCGTGGAGAAAGGCTTCATTATTTTCTTGACAGCCACCGCTTGTCCGGTCAACTGGTCCTTTGCCGAACTGCTCACCGCGTATCAGTATCCCTATCGCCGCACTCTTGCTGCCCAGGCTCCTCACTCACCAGACAAGCCCGAAGGCACCCATGCCCACTGGCTGGAGATCCGTGTATCTGGCTGCAGTCAGCTCTACCATCCCAATCCGTCCGCCACTCGCTGCTTCGCGCGCCACAGGAGGATTCCGCCGCGCCGACCGCTCACCTGCTCGTGATCTCGAAGGTGGTGCCAAAAATCTGCGCACGCACAAATTCCGCCATCTTTGTCGGTGTTGTCTCGTCAAAATCGCGAGGTGTCGAGGCTGCGATGGCAGAGAGGTCGGATAGCGGCAGGTTTCTTGCGGTAGCAGTCAAGCCGCCAACGGTGGCTTTCGCTTTCCAAATGGTGGGGCAAGCAAAGCAAAGTCGGGGTTCCGGTTGCCGTCGCAGCTTCCACGTGCTTCAAAGACTGACCGTGCAGATGCAAGTCGCTGAGGTGACAATGGCAATGCTGCGGGGGTAAAGGGTGCTGGCAGTGCTGTCTTGTAATGTGACGGCGGGAGCTTGCAAAACTTCACACAAACACCCGGCAAACGCGGTCTCTTGCAAGATCGTCGCTGGATTGCCTGTCTTGAGCGTGGCCGCGCTTCGTTTGAAGAGCCCCGAGTGGAGCTTACCGGAGGTCCTTTGGTTCGAGTCCTTCGGCCCTTGCTCCGCTCTTTCTTTGTCACGTTCTGCTGCTGTTGATGGGCGGCCGTCTGGAGGTGAGGGTTAACAACGAGTGAAGAAGATATTCGGTGCAGACACCTCACCAACTACGCACGAAACTAGCGTGCTGCTGTTTGGCTGACGACTTGCCACACTATATGCCACCTTGCCCAATGCACAGACAGCAACCTACTATACGACATCGCCGATCAAGCATTCTGAGCCACAATGTCGGCCTATATTTGCGCCATCATCGCAACTGCCACATACGGACAAGATCTTCCGAAACGCCAGGAACATGTTTGTTTGCATGTGAACCTCCTCCAACGACTGCAATCTGCGCAAGTCAAGCTCAGCGCACTTGAGGTTGCGATATTGATGCGTCTGTACCTTACGTCTGCCAATGCGATCCCATGTCCGGACTTTCGCTGGCTATATTGCGGCATCTGTACGGAACGACGTCACCACGAACAAAGCAGTCAGCGCCGCTTGACTCTACGGCACTGCATTTATCGCCAATGATCTAGAAGTCAGGCTCTATGCGTTGTCCAGTCAGTCAGTCAGTCAATCAATCAGTCAGTCAGTCAGTTAGTCAATCAGTCAGTTAGTCAATCAGTCAGTTAGTCAGTCAGTCAGTTAGTCAATCAGTCAGTTAGTCAATCAGTCGTGTCAACGCTCCGTTGGCTCATGAGTTGATGGAACTGCTCACGGTGATGCACAAATTGCGAAGGCACTTTTGACATGGTATCGAGCTCGCAAATGTGAGACACGTGCGTAATACAGACGATCTTGCTGCAGTAATAAGCAGCGCGAAGCAGAGCCGAAGCATGGGCTGGCAAGATAAGCAATCTAGCCTAATAAACCACTTAGGGAGGCAAATCACATTTGCTATCTCCAAATCTTTCGTCATAGGACCTGGATTCTGTGCGTACTATTTCCAGCTCCGGATGATACCGTGTACTCACGGCAAGATCCCCAAGCTATTGGAGGACGGTGCCCAGGTGCTGAGGTGCTGCCGCAAAAAACATTTAAGATTGTTGTGACATGCACGTGGACACAGCAAGCATTACAAGCGTCAATGATGCACTCCTCGATCGTCAATTTTTGGATGTGGATCCTGAGACGGTTCCGATGAGTCTCAAGGCTCTTACGGACATAGAGACCCCTTAAGCATGCAACCTCGAGGTCACTAGGAGGATCCTGGCATGTGTATGCGGCTCCGGACCGGACTGAGTCATGAAGGGTCTGTCGGGTTCTGGTCACTTCGCGAAAGATGCATGAGCGGTAAGGTTGTTGCAGTGCCGAAGATCTTCGTTGAATCTCCGTACCAGATACTGCAAGTTACATGTAGTCTATAGACGGTCAAGTGCGCGTCTTGGGCCTCCTCCCGTGCGCCATTGCCCTGGTGAATGTACGGGTTTCAGCGGGCCGGGGTGCATTTGGGAAGTAGTAACGGCTTTGCTTGCCGTGGCCAGGAAGCTGTCGCTTGGAATACCACATGTAGGATATATCTGTCCAAGCTCCTGAGGATACTCCAAACGATACTCCGTATTGCCCACGACGTTCTACCAACAAGCATTCGAGTATGGTCCAGACCTGTAGATGGCTGCCACTGCCTAGCGTCCGATTGAATAGGTGGCTCATGTGGTCGGTCTTGCATCGCCTCGCATCTCAAAATCTTGCCCTGTGATTAATCTGTAGATGACACTTGTACGTGATCGGAGTCTCCAGAACACGAAATGGCAAGCTGCGATGGCACCTGAACATCGCACTTTTACTCTAGGTGACCGTTTGTCCGATTTGTAGATTTGATGCAAAGACACATGATCATCTGGGCTGCGGCAAAGCGCGGTGGCCACCGCCAAAGTACCTAGGTAACGGGCAGCGATGTGCGGTCCAGCTGTGAAGATCGCGGAGTGAGCGGCGCGTGGTCAACTCGTGGGAACAAGGATAAGGTAGGGAGATTGCGCTCCTATTGTGGTGATCACCACCTGCGCATCAAGTAGTATCCAGGGGAGTCTCTGCGAGAGATTGTGCCTGAATACATGGGCATGAGCGCGAAGATGTCGCCACAGGCTGTTTCTTGCGACATGCTTCACCTGCGCCTCACCAACGAACACTCTGATATTGAAGACGCGTCTGTCGCGAGTTGCTCCGCTGTATCATTTGACGGCCATGTCTCACGTTGGACGGATGGTGGCGGCCTGGCAGAAATAGCTCGCGGCAATAGGTTTGTGTCGTGGAGATTGTTGTGGGATTATAGGTACAGTACATACCTTACCTAGGCTGGAGACGTTCGCGGTGAGATCATTGGCGCCAGAGAGTTCCGAGATCAGGGCAGCTCGTGGCCTCGTGGCATGCAGACCACCACTTCCAAACTCGCTCAGCACACAGTTTCGTCTTAGATTGCGAAGACGACGTATTAAGGCTGATACTGTTGCGCGGATCTCTGGACGACAGTTGACGGCAGCAAAGTCTCGGCCGGTCAAGCGGACTGCAGTTCCAAAGCTTAGACACCTTGTCACCAACCCCGAGCTGCTCGCAAACAAAGATCGCAGCGCACTTCACCTGTGCCAACGGACATCGAACTGAGTGCGGGAGCGGAGCTAGTTCGTCGTCGCTCTAGCTGCAGCATTCCGCGCCTGAACAGCTACCGGCAGCCATCGCATCAATCCTCGACTTTCTGCTACACGCGATCACGGGATCAGGCCGTCTCCTCCAGAAGCAGACGAGAATTTGGCCGCAACGCGGAAGTTGGCGTTCACTGTCGGAGGGCGTCAAGACGCGCCCTAATCGTCCAAGTCCTAGGCGTGGAGAGCTGGCATAGGCACCCACGGGAGCAGGGTAATTTTGGTGCTGCATACGCCCTTTTCCCAGGCGGAGGCCGCCAACGCGATAGGCGGCGCTCCGCGCAGTGCACGATGGGCGCGTGCATGAGCAGCGACACTACTGGGGATGGAGACCAGAAGAAGCGAAGTCAAATGATCGATCGCGGGCTGGAGGAGGACTCGAAGAAGCTACGGCGGGAATGCAAGATATTATTATTGGGTGCGTATGCCCCGGTTCCAATGCAAGCATGCGAACGCAATGAGTTCCTTGCTGTGGATCTGGCAGCTAGGATGAGCGAAGAGCTAATGTGGACGTGTTCGCAGGTTCGGGCGAAAGCGGCAAGAGCACAATCGTGAAGCAGATGAAAATCATACATCAGAATGGCTACACACGCGATGAACTTGCTCTGTACCGACATACAATCTACAAAAACCTGCTCGATTGCGCGAAAGCCCTGATCGGCGCCATCCGGCAATTTGAGGTCGACTTCGACGATCCGGCGAATCGTGAGGAGGCGGAATACATAATGGAGTATGCAGTCGACCCTGACCCGCACCAGCCGCTAGACGGGAGAGTAGGAGATGCAATCGCGAGCATATGGGCGGACAAAAGTACACCGAAAGTGTTCGAGCACCAGAACGAGTTTTACCTAATGGACTCGGCACCCTACTTCTTTGATGAGGTAAAGAGAATAGCCGGGCCGGAATACATTCCAACAGAAGCCGATGTGCTGCGAGCGAGGACGAAAACAACAGGTATTTACGAGACACGATTTCAGATGGGCCAATTGAGTATACAGTGAGCCAGCCCTCTTACATCTACCTAGCAGAGCGACTCGCAGAACTAACATCTGCACAGCATGTTCGACGTTGGTGGCCAACGATCGGAGCGCAAGAAATGGATCCATTGTTTCGAGAATGTGACCTCCATCATCTTCTGCGTCGCCCTTTCCGAATACGATCAAGTGCTTCTCGAAGAGTCCAGTCAAAACCGTATGATGGAATCGCTGGTGCTCTTCGACAGTGTCGTTAACTCTCGATGGTTCATGCGGACATCGATTATCCTGTTCCTCAACAAGGTGGATTTGTTCCGAGCGAAATTGAAGAAGAGTCCTTTAGCCGGCTACTTTCCCGACTACAGTGGCGGAGAGGATGTGAATCGAGCGGCGAAGTATCTGCTCTGGCGTTTCAATCAGGTGAACCGGGCACATCTGAACCTGTATCCACAGTAAGTACTCGGCGGTCCAGACGACGGAAAGGAGACCCTGAGATGCTGACGAACATGCTAGCCTGACACAAGCGACGGATACTTCCAACATCCGCTTAGTCTTTGCCGCTGTCAAGGAAACGATCTTACAAAACGCGCTCAAGGACTCAGGAATCTTATAGTCTGGTCCGCCTCACAACCAGCAGAGCGTCATGGAGCTCTTGCAGACAATCTACGCCGCCATATATGCCACCATTCACCACTACATTGAGGCGTCATTCACAAATAACACTATTGCTGGCGCCATCTCATAGCCGATACACACTCGATTTCACTCTGCTTTATTGGGGCTCGGGGCATGTGTTAAACATCAGCGGGCGTTACGGAGCAAGGCGCTTGACCAAAGGATATCAGCGCGCCTCGGAGACCAGGCAGCCAACCAATAATTGTTGGTTCTCAATGAAGTCTACGAAAAAGCGCCGGACGTTTTCTGCAAGCACCCATGTCGTTGCTGTTCTTGATTTATTTTTAGCATGGCGTCTATCGCGGAAAGAGGCGGGTAGAGCAGCAGAGCTCGCGGCTGAGGGTGGTGTGCGTACTCTTTGGAACACGAAGGCGGTGGTGCTTTTTTGCATGCAGAGGAGGCTATGTCATGACTTGGATGCAACGCGAGCAGAGATACTCCGCGTAATCTTTGGGCAAATGTGCTGTTCATCTTCAGCTGGAAGGTACCTATGACCTCGTAATACAACCTTTTTACAGAGCCTAAGCGCGCCTTCCTTCTCTGGTACGTATTTTCCCTTCGGACTAACTTTTGCGTATCTCGCGAGTTCTCCTCGGCGCACTATGCATTACGTTTGGCGAGCGTAGCCAAGGTCAAGATTCCCGTCTGACCGCTTCTGAATCCAATCGGTCCGTGAAAGTTCACTGGCGCATGTCTATAGGATGGCTTTGCGCGGGAGCTCCTGCCTGATGCCATCTCAGATGACCAGCATGAACTTCAGGAGCCGTTCTGGGGAGTTTCGCCAGGCTTCGAGTGTGCTTCAACATCAAGATATAGCCCTTCTACAAGACGACGTGGGCATGACATCGCTACATTGGGTGGCGCTGAAAAGAAATCCGGACGCAGTGACAGCCCTTTTCGCGTCTGAGTCAAGCCTGACTGACACCCGCAACAATTGAGACTGGACTGTACTGTGGAAAGCATGAGTCCTTAATGTCGAGGCTTGTGTCGCAAATGCTCGTATGTGGCTGATGTGATTGCAGGCTGCAAATATGTATACCTGTAGCGTCCAACATATGCAGCGCAGCAATGGATGCTTCCTGGTCTCTACTCACCCTGCTCAAAGCACATCGCGCAGACATGTGTGGCGGATCGAATTCATCTGGCGACAGTCATCCAGCAAGGAAAATGTCATTCGACAGCGCACGTAGCTGCTACTGCTCATGCCCTCACAGCAGAAGTTGCTTGCTAAACTTGATGTGGTGGCGTAGATTGCGTCTGTGATGATAGAGTTCCACGTCTGCATGAGTCCGCCTTCGTGCAGAGATCTGAGTTTTACCTGGTCACCTGCGCTCTAAACACCTTGGCTCGTTCCAGCTGCCCTTTTCAGCAGCCAAGGTCGTCCTTCGATATAGTCCGCACTCAGCAAACGAGCCAATCTAACCTTACCGTCCGGCTTCTGACATACCATCCCTGCCAAGAGACACACATTGGATACGACCTTGACATCAATCAATTGTAACCAAAGCCGACGTGTGATAGCTTGATAGGCATCCCTTTCATTTCTGGAAGCCGCCTGTAGGTATGCCACGGGATGCCGCTAATTAGCTTAATCCATGGAGAGGTGGAGAAATGAGCTCTTAAGTCAGGAATGTATGCCCTGGGCCTGGCTATTGCCTGCTCTTGAGTATTTAATGATGTACATGATCCTGTCAATCAATTATCCACTTGTTGTCTACTATTCCCAACAGTACTGTTTCTCACCCAGCAAGAACACCAACATGGAGTCACTGACTCTGCTTATGGGACTGTTCCTCCTTGCGACCACACGTGTTGCTGCTTAAGGATCTGTCGAACCCATCGGCTGTCAGTCACGAACAGGAGTTGATGGATGTATTGGCGTTGCCGATCCATTCTCCTGGAAAGTACGGCCATCTCATGCACCTGAGGAGCCATGGCGGTATCTATTGACATTGGTGCTCCAGTGCCACGGCGACAAACCACCAGCTAACAGGGGATGTGGCCTCCCAAGATCCGAGAGCGGCGGCTTCGTATATTATTGCGTATGCTTTGACCTGGTGATGACATCGGGCCCAAGCATGTGGTCGCTGATGTCTTTGTTCTTTAGTGCAACACGCAAGCGAATTGCAACTGGCCCTGCCGCTTGTTCGACTAAACCCGTTCTGCGCGCGTTAGACATTACCGAAGGCCACTCAACGTCGATCAAGCTGCTGCGAGCAGAGACCTCGCGCAATCTTTGGGCAAAAGTGTTGTTTATCTTCTGCTGGGAGGTACTATAGTAACATCGTAATACTACTACAACCTCCCGCCAAGCACCTAGGATGAGCGTGCCTTCAGGTTCCTTCACTAGTACGTATGTAACTTCTTCCCCTATGAACTCCCGCCTACATTGCGACTCAAACTGCGAACGCATTGGTAAGGAGACATGAGTACCTGGTACGCACAGTTCTGTGACAGCCGGTTACGGCCATCGCACCTTTATGCATGGCGGTTTGGTTTAGCATGGATCTAATGCGGTGCGGCGGTGGAGGAGGCACAGCGCGCATAGCCGAAGCGTCTCCTTACGAGTTTGGAGTGCAGCACTTCCACAATCCTACGGCCCCACCTCTAAAGAGATCTTGGCGGAGCAGATGACGAGTGCCTGAGTACATCTCTGCCTGTCATCACTCGCTGTCTCTGCCCGTGTACCTGCAGTGGCTTTTTATAGAGCCACCTGCTCGACAGAGCTACCCACCCTTGGCTATCATCACACACTAATGTAAGTACTTCAGTATCCATGACCATGTACGGTAGGTGAATACGAGCGTGAAAAAAGATCGCTGTTGCGTAACTACCCGGATTGCACAGGTTTTACTCGAGCCGCCACCTTTTGTGGTTACACGAAGCTACACATCGATGAGACACGTCGAACAAACAGCGCATTTCAGATCCCGCCGCCACTACAGTACGGTCGGTCCACGCCACCTCGATCCTGGTCACTTGCTGCGTTGGCAGCGCCTCATGGTGTCGGTCACGGATATTTGCAGCATCGTGATTTTTCTTACTTTCTCGCACGTGGCAAAGTTTCATTCTTCTACACATCTCTAGACCTGGGACCGGGAGACGTCTGACTAAGGAAATCCTGGCCTGACGAGCTTCATTAGCGGAGCTCCAATGCCGCCAGAAGTTCGACAAATATGGCTTCGGGCGACAACCGACCCCTACAGGGTCCCTATCAATGCACCATGGGCGACCAAGGATATCGTCTACGTTTCCGTGGTCGGTGCTGTCATGCTGGCGGCATTTCTAGAATGGGTCATGTGGCTATTGGCATTTCTGTACTGCCTCTTGAAGGTATTCCAGAAAGCTGACGGAGAGCAAAAATGGAGCATCCGGATCTTGGCGATATTCAACATGATCTTCTTCATGGCAATGCGCTTGATTTTCCTGCCGATCATGATCGTCACGCTGCCTCTGCCATCAAGATTCGTACAGTACTTTCCGGTTCTGGCTACGAAGATATTGCAAGACTTTGCCTTCTATAGCTTTGCCGGACTGTTGATTGTGCCATGGCTATTCTGCGTCTTTAGCCTGGTCACGCATAACATTGGGCGGACGAGAAGGGTCAAGACAGTGTTGGACGAGTACTCGGCGCCGAAAGTGGTCATCATCATGCCTTGCTATAACGAGGAGCCAGATGTGCTGCTGCGTACCATTCATTCGATCGTCGACTGCGACTATCCGCCGTCATGCATGCACATATTCCTGTCATTCGACGGCGATGCGGTCAATGATCTCTTCCTCAACACCATTGAGAAACTTGATGTGCCACTCTCGCTGGATTTTGCAAAACACCCCAGCATTGATGTCACCTATCACGGGTCGAGAATTACAGTCTCAAGGTTCCCTCATGGCGGCAAGAGGCATTGCCAGAAGAAATCGTTTAGGCTTATCGACAAGATTTATGCCGAATACCTGCGGCGAAACGACAACCTCTTTTTGCTGTTCATCGACTCGGACTGCATCTTGGACAAGGTGTGTATCCAGAACTTCTTGTACGAGATGGAGCTCAAGCCTGGGAGCAAGCGCAACTCTCTGGCCATGACAGGTGTCATCACATCGACAAGTGAGAGGAACAAATTCATTACAGTGCTGCAGGACATGGAATACATACATGGTCAACTCTTCGAGCGGTCGGTCGAGTCATGTCTAGGTGCAGTGACCTGTCTGCCGGGTGCTTTGACAATGCTGCGATTCTCTGCATTCCGAAGGATGTCAAAGTACTACTTTGCCGACAAGGCAGAACAATGCGACGACATGTTTGATTTTGGCAAGTGCCATCTGGGCGAAGATAGATGGCTGACACATCTTTTCATGATCGGTGCAAAGGAACGGTACCAGATACAGATGAACACTGGTGCATTTTGCAAGACAGAGGCTGTACAAGGATTCCAGAAGTTACTCAAGCAGAGGCGGAGATGGTTTCTGGGTTTCATCACCAATGAAGTGTGCATGTTGACGGACATACGGCTGTGGAGACGATACCCTTTGCTCTGCATCCTACGCATGTCCCAGAACACCATTCGGACAACGGCACTGCTATTCTTCATCATGCTTTTTGCGCTGATCAGCACAGAGGAGACGGTGCACAACCTGCCGGTCCAGTTCATTGGAGTGTCTCTTGGCCTGAACTGGTTGCTAATGATCTACTTTGGTGCTAAGCTGGGTCGATACAAAATCACGCTGTATCCGATGATGTTCGTGGTGAATCCATTCATGAACTGGCTTTACATGGTCTACGGTATCTTCACTTGTGGTCAGAGAACATGGGGTGGCCCAAGAGCAGATGCAGGGAAAGCCGACGCAAGCACAACTCCGGAGCAGGTCATTGAGAAGGCAGCCGAAGCTGGCGACGAGCTGAACGTGGTGCCGGAGACTTTTAAGCCGGCGGTCGAAGCGATGCACAGGCTGACACACCGAGCTCCACTGCTACCTTCTGGTCATCTGGCTGGCAGGTTTGCGGCGCCAGAGGTCTTGCCTGGTGGCTTCTTCCAGCAGGAAAACGACTCTGGCACTCTGAATCCTGATATGACCCAGCGCGATATTGAGGGCATGGTGGGCATGAAGGAATGGCGTAGAGACAGCACGGATACGTCTTGGAGCACATCTTCGGTCGCCTTGCCGCGGAGAGTCGAGAGTTTGTTTGCGAATGATGGTGTTGCGATACCAGGAAGAACTCAACAACGCTCTAGGTCAACAAGCCGGGATCGTGAACTCACGGACCTTGATCGCGTTGTCATGGGCAATGCAGATGGTTTGTATGGACCATACCGTGCTTTCAGGCCCAGAGCACCATCGTTCGAGTCCCGTCGATCAGAGGACTCGGCTCCTATGCACTTCAGCGTCCCAGAACCGTATCGGATGTTGCCGCAGCAACCACCAGCCACGTTGCCACGCACATCTAACCTACCAGACAAGCCCCCAGCCGATGCACGACCACGACGGCATAGTTCGTCGCCGCCGGCTAGTGCAGGCTTTGGGCGAAGAAACTCCTTCAAAACACCAGTCGCTGGGCCAAGCCGACGTTCCTTCGAAAGTGGACTAAGCCTACGATCACATACGCAGGAGCGTCAAAGCAGCAGGTTACTCATGGGTCCCCAAAGTAGTGCACATAGGACTGGTTCGAGCCCATTGGCGAGGAAGAGCTTTGAGCGCATTGCTAGTCCGCCTCGAGAGGATGATATTAATGCGCCGATGGATGCTTCGCAGGTCATTGAGCTGGAGCGTCAATCGGCGGAGAGGGCTTCTGCGGAGGCGGAGAGGAGAGGCCGACGGTCGAGGGCGGAGAGGAGGCCGAGGAAATTGAGTAAGCAGAGGCCCGGCGGTGGGGGGAGTAGCAGAGACTCGAGCAAGGGGTGAGTTTGGGGTTGGTGAGATGATATATGGCGATATGGCATCTGTTATGGACATCAGTATCACACCCTGAGCATCTGCTAGCCTGTTTTTCACTGTAGTCTGTTGCAGCAAGAAGGTCCCAACACATGCCGTGTTTTGATCCATCAATCCATCTCAGAGAGTGCTCTAGGTCTCTCGGCAGCTGTGCTGGCACTAGAGGCGCATTGACTGCAAGCCTAATGGCATGAGCTGTCGATAAATTTATTTGTGGTGTCAGCCGGCGTGTGTACTGTATGTGTTGTGACAATGCCAGGACATGCCTCCCAAAGAGTTGCGGCGGCGAAATGACAGCCAGATGGCCGACCGGCTGATCTGGTACCTGCTCGTATGCTCACTTTCATCCTTGTCTACCAATATTGTGGTAGGAAAGACAGCTGTTGACTTGTATCTCTACGCCGTTGAGCGATCGAGGTCTCAGGTGTTTTCTCTGGATACGAAGTAGACCAAGCCCACAATTGTTCTACCAATCTCCGAATTGAAGTTTCGCTCTACTAATAAACATCAAATTGCCATTCTTATGAGGACTTGTGACTACCCCTGAAGGCTCAATGGGTGCCCCCCGAAAAATGCTGGGATGTTGCTGCTAGTTTTGGTTGGCCTAGTCCTGGTCCTTGTAGAGCTGAAGCCGCGCAATCCTTCTAGTGCTTTTATTACGGCTGACTGCTGCGCGCCTGTTCTCCGTGGCTAATGCTGAGTAGTGTCTCTCGAGTAGATTTGCAAAATCTCATGGGAGTGGCAAATACCCTGCAGTTCGCACGAGGTGTATGGATGAGCAACTCCAGATCCCCAGATCGCAACGGTGTGCACGGAGTAGTTGTCCAGATCTTGAAACGCCGGGCATCGGGTTCCTTGGGGTCGCCGTTCTTCAGGCCGGATCTGTTTAGCCGGTGTTACATGCTCATTAGAGTTACACAGAACCTGGCTGTGCGTCATCCGCGATCTATTATTTTCCATCCTGCTCGTGTGGTCGAGCACTACTTGTTTCAGACAGCCCACGTTGTCCGACCAGCGCAGCAAGGCCCGAGGGCCCGCTTGTCAAACGCATGAGCATTCGTGTCCCACCACCTGCACAGCTCTCAGATGTAAGCTTTTCTGGTCAGCAGAGACGGATTGTTGCCATGCCTCTAGAATACACTTTACCTCGCCATAGGCCCAACGACCCGAGCGGCAACTCCATTTACGGTTAGAGGCACGGAAGCATAACATCTGTTGAACCAAGAAAAGGACCTCGCCTCGACCATTCACTCATTTATGCTTTTCATCGGTCGCCGGTCGGTGATAGCCTCGTGCTGTCGTGCTGCAGTCTCGAGTCCCGTTGCCAAGAAGCCAACGTCACCACTGCACCGCTCGAGCGTGCTTCTTCACACAAACATAGCGAATACTACTTCTGCTACTCTCACGGATACTGTGGCTCCTGGGCTGTACAGATTATTCAAGTTGGACAGCTTGTGGTGTACCGCTTATCGCTCCCCTGAGCTGACAGTCACCCGCCGGGATAACGACGACCGCCGCCCCAGCCCAAAACCAGCATCTTGACGGTCTGTGCTGCAAGGTACTCCACTCATCTCCTCGTCTCCAAAACTCCACACGACGCTTGCCCAGCAACGCTCCGCACGATCAGCCACGATCGACAGTGAAGGCGGGACCGACAGTCGTTATTCTGTTTTATCAATTGATACATTCTGTCGCTGAGAAATATTGAGGTGGATCTAGAAGGAACGGCTGCCACGACACGACGACGCATGAGCGTCTCGAAATAGACCTGGCGTGACGCCATATCATACCAGCAGACTCCACCAGTATGGCGCCAAATATGCTGCGGCCACAGCCGTCGCGTGCGTCGTCAAACCCAGGCTCAGCATATATAGACGCGGATGACGGTCAGTCGCAAGCGTCGCAAGCGGGACGCACCGCGACGAATCTCGCTGCCGAAGCATATGCGCAGTCATTACGACAGGAGTCGCGACCACATTCGCGGCCAGGCGGACCAAACCTACTACGAAAGAAGAGCAGACCTTCAGAGCAACAGCAACATGTGGCAGCCGCGGTACTTGAATCAGTGCCCTCCCTACCGCCGCAGTACCAGAATTTCTCTGTGTTACGACGAGATTCCCCAGTGATTGGCGCCTCATCCCAACACTCACATCTCCAGCCCAGCAGTTCAAACGCTCCTAATCCAAGCCGAAAGGACAGCGATGAAGGGTCGGCAAGCGTATCTGCGCATTCGAGCAGTTCCTCAGGAGGAGGGTCGAAGTCTTCGACAGCGGCAGGAGCAGTCCTGGCAGCCCAGATGGGACTGACAGCTTCGAGGTCTGACGGCTTATCAACACCGAGGCACCCATTACTACGACCGAACATCTTGCAAAATGACTCTAACTTGAGCCTCAGCAGACAGAGGACACCCACCACAGTGCGGGATCTAGGCTCTGATTACGATCGTTACTACAATCCATTCGCGACTCGGGAGAACTCGCGAAACAACTCGTCGACGAACCTGACAGCGACAACTCCAATGACAACCCTAGGCTCATCTACACACCTGCTCGGGGGCTACGAGCAAGGTGTCTCACATGCAGACCTGTCCAGCCGACTTTCTGGTCCGTTGACGAGTTCCAGACGCTTGTCGAACCCGTTTGACTCTGGGCCACCTACAACGCCTGGAACTCCTTCGCAGCATAGGGCTCCAGAGATGACCGAAAAGAACAAGGCATCTGTTGGTGTGGCTGCCGTCCCAGTGATGTCACCAGCAAAACCGGGCACGCCTGCATTCATTCGCGCAGCCGATCCGGAGAAAGCGGGCTTTTTCCCATATCTGGACGACCGGCTAGGTGCGCCTCAGTACGCATTTCCTCTTTACTCAGACGAAAAGGAAGACGACGATGATCTGCATATGCCCATGTGGGATGACGATGTGAAGTTCAAGCCGAGGTTCAGGGATCACTTCACACGAGAGAACATCGTTAGCACATTCGGCCTGGTATTCATGGTGTCGGGCTTACTGCTAGTCTTTGTGGTATTACCCGTGGTGTCGTACACTGGAACCAGCCTCTTCTCGTACCCCTACGACACTACTCTGGATAACATGATCGTTTTTGGAAAACCTGAGCCCTGGGCGACCGTCAACAACAAGAAATATCCTCTGATGAGCAATTTGAGGACTGGTCTTATCGACCCTGACACACCTAGCTCCGCCAGTACACGCAAAGGCGTGAACGGTGACATATATAAGCTAGTCTTCAGCGACGAGTTCAATGATAACAACAGAACTTTCTACCCTGGTGATGATCCCTTCTGGTTTGGATTTGAAGGATGGTACGGCGCCACAGGAGACATGGAGTGGTACGACCCAGATGCCATTTACACCGGTGGAGGCACTCTGCAGATACAACTGGACAAGTTCCACAATCACGATCTGGACTACCGCTCTGGTATGATCAACTCGTGGAACAAGCTTTGCTTCAAGGGCGGCATCTTTGAGGTGTCGGTGTCGCTTCCGGGTCCAGCTGGTGTGCACGGATGGTGGCCTGGTATTTGGACGATGGGTAACCTGGGACGACCTGGCTACCTCGCCACGACAGACGGTCTCTGGCCATACACGTACAACTCCTGTGATGTCGGCATCACGCCAAATCAGTCGTCGACGGATGGTATCAACTATCTCCCTGGTCAGCGCCTTGCGGCATGCACGTGCAAGGATGAAGACCACCCAACGCCGGGAACAGGTCGTGGAGCGCCAGAGATCGACATTGCTGAGGTTTCTGCTGATTGGGGAGGCAAGGGCCATAGTGTAGCCACACAGTCCTTCCAGGTCGCTCCTTTCGATCCGTGGTGGTACCCCAACTACGAGTTCATGGAGACACCTGACTACTCCTTATCTTTCGTGAATACATACACTGGTGGACCGTACCAGCAAGCTGTGTCGACGACCACCATGCTCAACAATGAGTGGTATGATGGCAAGGCGTACCAGAAATTTGCCTATGAATACGTGCCCGGTGATGACAAGAACTCCTTCATTGCATGGACCATCGGCGAACAGGAGATGATGAAGTTTGACGCCCGCGCCATTGGTCCCAATGGCAACATTGGACAGCGGTACATCTCTGAGGAGCCAATGTCCATCATCATGAATCTTGGCTTCTCGACTTCCTGGGTCAGCGTTGATTGGGGAAAATTGGTGTTCCCGACCGTCATGAGGGTTGATCACGTGCGATGGTACCAAAAGGAGGGCGAGGAGACCGTCACTTGTGACCCGCCGGGCTTCGAGACCACTGAGTACATCGCGAACCATCCAGAGCCGTATAACAATCCCAACTTGACCAGGTGGTGGGAAACACCGTACAAATGGCCGAAGAATACGCTCATGAACGGATGCAGCGCATGAGTGGCGAGTAGTGGATGATTTGCCGAACCCTGTTGCGAAGCTGAACGATTGCTTGGTAAGATGAAAGCAATAATTGCAACAAGGTGAACTTGGGCTTGTGGCCTCGGAGAAATCCACCATCAGTATCACCGGCGGAGAGCCGAAACGTTGGGGCGCTTGCTTGGCGCGAGTGGCGGTCGGTTGCGCGACAAACCGATGTGTACATATGCCACAAACCACACAAAAGGTTCTCGAAGCGCTGACCGGAGTTGCGGCGGATTATGAAAGTCTCGCTGGACTTGGAAGCCAGGTCATATGTAACAAATGCTGGTATCAAAATTCGAAACACTCCTTGACGCAGCCCGTGGCACTAACCTGGGACTGTAATCATTACTTTTTGAACGCCAGCTTCCAGGAAATGGTCACAGAACTCGCGAGCTATGGCGCACGGAAGGCGAAGGATTGCATGTATTCTTATATAAAGGTGATTGCGACTTACCTGCGCACTGAGCAGTGCCTTGTGCATCTGAGACTGCTTCTGGCGGGTCTGCGTGAATGATGATGCGGACATGGGATATGAGAGCGAGTTGATTGTATATACTGCAAACAATATACACGGGGTGAACCGCCCGAGCCGCCTTGCTCGCCCGAGCGCGAAGAGCAAGGTATGTTGATAGCACAATCGCTCAGACTCTGCAAACCCTCCTCTCTTGGCTTTTTGATGTTTCTCATGACACGACGGCTCTGTGCGAAGGAGTCAAATGCTAAGGCCACCTCGGACTGCTGGGGCGGTGTCAGCATGGATGAAATGGAGTTGCACAGCGGGTCCAAGGACTGCTCTCGCTCGGACTCGGCGCCCTGAGATACCTTCTGGCTGTGTCTTGTACCAGGACTCCATTATGAAAGTGAGAGAAGATGAAGAAATCTGGACTCGCCTGGAAACACTTCATAACATACATAGTCTTAACGCTTGCCAAAACCCATTCGCACGGCGAAGATCGTCCACGTATGAACACGACGCAATATTCCTAGCACTCCTAGACATATACATATTCAACCTGGCAGCTGCCGTGCTCAGGCTCGGACGTGCTGACTGGCGCCGCGGCACTCGAAGAGAACGAGGTAGCTTCGGGATAGGCTGTTGGAGTGAAGACGGTAGCCGTGTACGCGAAGGTGCTGGTCGCCCCCGGGGCGCTCCAGTACGACGAGGCGGGTGCGGAGGAAACTGTAGAGACAGAGGTCGGTGTCGAAGACGAGGCATCGGGAGCGCTGGTGGTCGTGGAGTGCGAGGTTGTGTTTGCAGCCGCTGGTGAAGTGGAGAGGGGAGGGCTCGAGGTCGCGGAAGGGAATGTGGGTGTGGAGCTGGCGGTTGATGTTGAGCAGGAGTTGTCGCTGGTGGAGATGTCCATGCTGTACGAGGTGGTTTTGAAGACGGCGTTGGTACCGATGAAGCTGCAGATTTGTTTAGTTAACCATCGGCCGTGGCGTGTACGGAATCGCAGCTTTGAACTTACGCCTCGGTGCCAGCGCCAACGCTGACGAGATATTGCGACCCGTCGAAGCTTTGCGAGCTGATCAGGTATGTGAAGAAGTCGCGCACATCACCAGAGTAGCTCGTGATGTTCGTCGACGGCACGAACGAGAAGACGGTCTGCGCGCCATTGCTGCCTTTGTAGACGGCGAAGCTGTGGCCGCCGATGGTCGTCGAAGCGATCGATTCGGCGTGGCCGGCGGCGTCGTAGGAAAGACTGATCGGGCCTACAAACCTGTCAGTCGGCGTGCATGACCCGCTAGGGAGCCATGAGCTGCGGACTTACCGGCCCCCCCAAGCGCCGCAAGCCATACCATCACCTCGAACTCCCGACTCCCGTCTTTCGTCGACGAAGTAAACATATCAAACGCCACGTCCGCGGTCACCTGCGACCCACTATAGCTCCACTCCCACTTGCTCTGCATGCTCGCAATCTCGGAAACCTGAGTCTGCGTGAAATTGACCACGGCGTTGGCGTAGGACTTGACGTCGTTCTTGTTGTTCGCCCACGACCAGGTGGTGCTCCAGGACAGTCAGCCGTCGGACAGGCTTTCGACAACGTCGAGACATTGGCTTCCGGAGCCCTGGGATTCGCCCCAGAGGTTGTTGTAGATTGTGTAGGGGGACAGGCTGAGTTGGCCCCATTGCTCGCAGGTATTTTGGGTGGTGCGCTTGGTCGGGGCTGCGGAGGTGAGGGATGCGAGGGTGGTGTAGAGGAGGGTGGTGGAGGGTTTCATTTTGGGTGGCGCGAGGGATGAGGACTTGGGGTGGGTAAGAATGAGTGGATGGCGAGTACCAGACTGCCGTGGATTCAACGAATGGACGGATGCTGTACAGACAGAATCCAAGTAGTGTGATGGACAGAGTCGCTGCGGCGACATGAGCAGGCGGTCTTGCATCTGTATAGTTGCGAGACGAGACTCCGGCCGTGGTTGGCTGCCATACTGGTTCCAGGTGGCTACCGAAACATGAGGAACGTCCGTGGTCTTGAGGATCGACCGGCCTTACATTGCGATTTCATCTACTGCGCGGCTTAGCCAGACTCTAGTCGTGGTTCTGGCGAGGGTCAATTTGAAGTTGAAACATGACCTCTAGGCGAGCATCGGTGTTGAGCGAGTGCGGGTCGGCTCATTCGTGGGAGACTGTCACCACAAGACACAGATGCCAGGTTTGAAATTCTTCCTGGTTGTGGTAATCATCAATGTGTATCTCTGAGACGCCAGAATAGCTACTGCTGACGCCTCCAGGCCCGATAGAACAAACTTCTGCCATGACCAGATAAACGAATCGCATCTTCGAGGAGCCCAGGATCCTTCAAAAGCCAGGCCCAGGTAGAATATGTAGACGAGACAAAGTCGATGGTCACCGATCGTGACAGAACTTCGCGAGACTCGTTCTGCAAGAAGCCGGACCGTCAACCAATCTTTCTATTCGCAAGCTCCTGACTGCCTGCCACCCATCTAACAAACAGACTCCTCACCACCCCAACCTCCTCACCCCAACACCGGGTCCCTCAACTTCTGCCCCACAGACGCACTATCATGCTCACCCTCCTCCTTCACACCTCCAGCCCGCCCAAACAAATCCGGATACTCCGCCTTGATCAAATCCGCCCCCTTCTCCGCAACCATATACACCGGGTTCTGAATCCGACAATCCGGGATAATAGGAAACACACTCGCATCAATCACCCTCAAGTTCTTCACCCCATGCACCTTCAAATGCGGATCCACAACACCCTGCCCGATATCCTTACTCAAACGCGCGGTACCGCAAGGATGGAAACCCGTCTGCAACCGCTCCAGGATCTGGCGATCCATCTTCGCGTCGTCGTCTCGCGGCATGGGGAAGGGGTAGTCTTCGCCGACCAGGTCTTTCATGCCGTCGCCGTTCAGGATGATGTCGTCGATGTGGCGGACGCCTTCGCGGAGGGCGAGGATGTCGAGGTCGTCGCCGCAGAAGTTGAGGTTGATGTAGGGTTGTTTGCGCCAGTCTTTGCTTTGGAGTTTGACTTCTCCTGGTTTGCTCACGGGACGCAACAGGTCGACGATGATTGTTAGCCAGTTGCCCTCTGGGGGATGTGGGAAGTGCCACTGGAATGCGTCTGCGAATGCAGGGACGAAGTCGACCTCGAAGTGTGGCTGGTTGCGCGGACCGAAGGGGTCGAGGCCGCCATTTGCCTCTTTCGCTTTGCGGTACGATTCGTACTTCTCTAGCCTGGCGTCGATGCGCGGGAAGCCAACGAGTTCCAGTAAGCCAGAGTGGAAAGGCCCTTTGCGCTCTTTCGCATAGGCTTCCAAGGCACGCTGCTTATCCGGGCCGTCGTAGAGCAGATGGTGGTCCAGCCCTACACCATCTTTCAACCGAATGACGTGAGGCATGATAGGGTGGTCCAGGAGGTTCTGGCCGACGTGCTTGGAGTCTACGACAGTCTCAATGCCGAAAGCGCTCAGGTGTTCTGAATGACCGATGCCCGACCACATCAGGATCTTCGGATCCTCGAAAACACCGGCTGCGAGGATGACCTCCTTTTTGGCAGTATACTGGACCGTCCCGCCCAGATTGTTCTCACCTTCGGCGCCGTAGGCTGTCGTGCCGTCTTTCAGCAGAAGTTTCTTGACGTGGAAGTCCGCAATGACGGTGATGTTCGGCTTGCCATCCAAGAAAGCGACAGAAGTCGAACGGACCCCTTTGTGGATCGTGTTCATGCATTTGACAAGACCAAGTTGTTCGCCGTCGTACACATTATCTGTTAGACGCTCGCCCTTGGACTGCCACGCCTTCTCCAAATTATCCCGGAAGCCAGACAATTCCGGCTCGAGATCGCTGATCTCAATGTCCAATGGACCATGCCGTCCGATCTTCGCGAGATCAGGCTTGTAGCGATGGCTCTCGTCATGGTAATGGCCAGACTTTTTTCTAATTAGCTCACGCCACTCTCCAAACGAATAGCATCGACACAAACCTTATTGAAATAATGATAAGTATTCTCCCAATTCCATTCCTCCCCTCCAAAGCCCTCAGCCCACTCATCGTACGTGCCCTTACTCCCCCTCACCCACGTATAATAGTTCAACGCACTGGACCCACCAAGGACTTTGCCTCTCGTGTCCGGCTTCTCCACCCTCGTGTAGTCCTCACGATCTACCATGGTGGCTTTGTAGCCCCAATCATACTTACTGCCGCGGAGCTCGAAAGCACGAGCGGGTGTTGTGATGGCGGGAATGTCACGTGTATGCAGTGGCCCGGCTTCGAGGATCCCGATGGTGATGTCTGGGTTGTCCTCTGCGAGACGCCCGGCGACTGTGTTGCCAGCAGTGCCACCTGTGGTTGTCAGCTGGTAAGTATCTGGTGGAGGAATGACTTCTGAGACGAACCGCCCACGATGAGAAAGTCGAAGGAGGTTGTAGCTGTTGGTTGGTCGACTTTTTCTGCCATATTGGAGCCAATCATAAGTGGATTACAATTCAATGGCTTGTGAAGATCAACGCAAATGATAAAATCTCGAATATAATCGGAAAAAGCGAACCTACCATCTACCAGACGAGCCTGCTCCTCTTATACATACCTTCGCAGCCTTGCCATCCGCACATCTGCCGCCGTCAACCACACCTTTCCACAGCATTTCCATGCCACTGGCTGGCTGCGCGTCTTACATTACGTTGCGCAGCATAGTATTGAGATCGAGCAACTTCCCAGCTAGACGTGTGGCAGCTCCGTCATGTCTGCATCATGCCGTGCTAATCAGTGATAACGATCCTTCTCCTTCCATGTCGTTTCTATGCCGCGACTGCCTAGCGCGGAGACGGCAGATAGAGCTGTCATTCCATATGGCATTGTTTCAGGATAGGTCATGCGTTGATGTAGGAGGAATAGAGTTGTTCTTATGAAAGTGTGTTGTGGATGCCTGGGTCCGAGCCTCCGAGGGGTCTTCCACGCGGAGTACACGTGATGACAGGGATATTGCATTGTCCGCTGCAATCCGTAATGCAGCCGATGACCGGCATTGTTGGTAGAGAAGCAAATGTGACTTCTTCGCGGATGCGGTGCCCGCCCCGACAAGAAGAGGAGAAATCTATGCCGGCTTTCAGCACTAATCGAGTACTGCTCCATGCTCTCCACATCTCCGGCGGGAGTCAGGCTCATAATCCCCACGGCTTTCCTCTCAACCAGAATGACGACTTTTCGGGACCAAGAAATAAGAGTACAGAGTCTCATGCTGTGGATGCTCACGAACACCTACTGCTTCTTGCTCTCCTCAATCTCCAGCTTCAACCAGTCCCGGTACTCCAAAGGCTTCCTCCCCAGCAACATCTCAAGCGTGTTTGAATTGCCAAGCAAACCCTTCATATTATAATACATGAGCAGCCTCCCGATCGCCTGAGCCTGCGGGAAACCGACTTTCTCCGGATGCCCGCCCGTCATCATCATACTGAACCCGCGGAGACCGTCGTCAACAGTCTTCTCGTTGATCTTGACGTCCTTGCCGAGCATCTCGCTGAGCATTTTGATGCCATCTGCGTAGGTGAGCGGCGTGGATGTTGACACGGTCTCATAAGTGGCGTAAAAATGCTTCTCACGCTGTGTCAAGACGTTTGCAGCTGCTTCGCCGTAGTCCCGGAGTGAAGTGAAGGACATGAGGGTTGAGGGGCTGAACATCGCGTCGTACACAGGCTCTGACTCGGACAGAATCTTTTGGATGGGCAGATTCTCCATCACTGTGCTTGGCTGGAGCACTGTGAAGGGTAGTCCACTCTCCAGGAGGTACTCCTCGATGTACCGCTTGCTGTCGTGGTTCATCAATTTTCGGATGATCGGGTGGAGGACGGAGCTGAAGACGAAATGTTTGAAGGCATCGCCGCGAGTCACGGCGGCGTCGATGAGGATGGTTCCGCAATCGCTTTCCTTGCCACTGAAGCACGTGTCAGTGACCAATGTATTCATGTGCAAAAACATGGACGTACGAAACTCCAGGAACCAATAAATAAACGGCGTTGACATCTTTGATGAGGGCCTGGCAGTCTTGCTGTGAAGCGAGGTCGCCCTTGACGACGTGAATGTCAGGATGGTCTTTGTATTGCTGTTCCAGGCGTTCTTTGGAGGCGTCGGAGTGGACTTGCAGGCGAAGGTGTTTCCAGCCTTTGTTAATCAGATGAGGGATGAGGCGCGTGGATTGCTTGCCGCTCGCTCCTGTGACGAGGAGAAGATCATTGGCAACGTCGGCAGGCATTTTCTCTTGTGTTGTCGGATTGGTGAGTGGTGTGAGTTGATGTATTGGGGAAGTGTGCGATGGAATGGCAGAGATGCGATTAATTATTATGCATATGTATCTGGTACATGTAGCATTATTGAGTTATGCCCTCCGACGTCACCTTCGTCCGTTATTCGTCCGTCCGCTGTAGTCGCACTTGCTGCGTCTCGGAGCACAGGTAGTCGCATTATTGCGAGATAGATATCGCAACATGATACATACTTCCACTGCATTCACGTGATGGAGCTTTGCGCACACCTTGACGCAGCGAATGTGGCTGCGGAGCAATGGAGAGTACTAAGTGTCGCGATGTTGAGGAGGAAGCGAACTGGTTGGAGGCTTGGAGCTTCGCGGGGTGGGCCGTGCCTGTATCACGCGAGAGCTTTTTGTTGCTGGGGACAAGGTAAACCGTACAATACAACTCTTCCATCTCACCCCTTGGACTCGCAGTCACTCGCATCACCCATTCGCAACCATGTTCGCCGCTCGTCAGGTCACGCAGTCCGTCTTCGGTGCTGCCCAGCGCCGCGCATTCAGCGCGACTGCCGCCAACGTGAGAAACACCAACTGTCCCAGCGCCGAGGCTGTTGATGGAAAGGCAACTGACATGGCAATGGCAGGCCTCCAAGGTCGCTGTCCTCGGTGCTGCCGGCGGCATCGGCCAGCCGCTCTCTCTCCTGCTCAAGCTCAACCCGCGCGTGAGCGAGCTGGCTCTCTACGACATCAAGGGCGGCCCAGGCGTTGCCGCCGACATCTCGCACATCAACACCAAGAGCACCGTAAGAGCCCGACATCGAGTGAATTGAGATTGCAGGACACTGGCTGAAGGAAGTGCGCCATCTAGGTCAAGGGCTATGACCCGACGCCAGAGGGTGTCCGCGAATGCCTCAAGGGCGCCGAGATCGTCCTCATCCCCGCCGGTGTGCCCAGGAAACCGGGCATGACCCGTGATGGTTGGTTCAATCAATATTTGACCAAGATATCAGCTGATCATCTACGCCAGACCTCTTCAACACCAACGCCTCCATTGTCCGTGACCTCGCCAAAGCCGCCGCCGATTCCTGCCCCGACGCCAACATCCTCATCATCTCCAACCCCGTCAACAGCACTGTCCCCATCACCGCCGAGGTCTTCAAGAGCAAGGGCGTCTACAACCCCAAGCGCCTCTTTGGTGTCACCACCCTCGATGTCGTCCGTGCCTCCCGCTTCATCTCCCAGCTCAAGAACACCGACCCAGCGAACGAGAACATCACTGTTGTCGGTGGTCACTCTGGTGCCACCATTGTGCCCCTCCTGAGCCAAAGCGGCTACACTCTCGAGGGCGAGCAGAGGGATGCGTACGTCAAGCGCGTTCAGTTCGGTGGTGACGAAGTTGTGCAGGCCAAGGGCGGCGCTGGCTCCGCCACCCTCTCTATGGCTATGGCTGGTGCTCGTTTCGCTGAGTCCCTGCTCAAGGCTGCGCAGGGCCAGAAGAGCGTCGTTGAGCCGACCTTCGTGGACTCCCCGCTCTACAAGGACCAGGGTGTCACCTACTTCGCCTCCAACGTCGAGCTTGGCCCCAACGGCGTGGAGAAGATCCACCCGGTTGGCCAGGTTACAGAGCACGAGCAGAGCTTGTTGGATGCGTGCTTGAAGGACTTGAAGGGTAACATTGAAAAGGGTGAGAAGTGGGCAAAGGCGAATCCGTAAGCGGGCTGTCCTGAGGAGCGATGAGGTGGATTTCGAGACTTTTTATGCTATGGGATTGCCGACAGCATAGACGGGCTTTCGTTGTCCTTCTTGTATATTTACCTGTCTAAAAATTGCGAATACCAGAGTTCAACTGCATTCCCAGTATCTCGTACACAGTACAATCACCTCAGTTTCAAGTGTTTTATATAATGTCCATAATCTGCAGCGCACAGGCAGCTGCAAGCACTCACAGCTCACTCAAGCAGTGACCTCGGCTGAAGGAGCTCTGCCTCAGACGACCGAACTCTGACCGTCAGCAAGTTTCACGTCTGCTAAAAGCACTTTCCGCCTATCACTACCCTGATTTACCGTCTCACGGCAAATCAATAGAACCGCCGTTCGTGAACTTCTCAATGTCCTGCTTCAACCGCAATATCGGGGTGATGGTGCCGACGTTGTTCTGGCCGCCAAAATACATCGCCACCAAGTCGCCATCCCGGTTCAGCACCCAAGCGCCAGAATCACCACCTCGACCGATGTATTGGTACTCAGGGATGCCGGCGGGAGCACTGATGAAATCTCTGTCGCCAACGTCGTATTCGTAAGTTTCTGCAGAGTCGTCCCAATTCCATACGGATTTGAAGAGATTCACTGTGCACGAAACGTACGCAGTACTACGTCCACTCAGGCAGACCCACTCGCCAGGCTTAAGTTCGCCGAAGTGAGTGATGCGCTCGGGCAGGAGAGATGTCGGCGGAGGAGATGGGGGTGCGTTCGGGCCAAACGAGGCTTTGCCAATGTCATTGAGCTTAATGATGGCCCAATCTTCGCGATAACGGAGCCCGTCACCGTCGGCTTCCGGTTTTGCTTGACGAGGCGAAATCACTAAGGTTGTGCCGATGGGATTAGCTGCCTTGGCCCTCTCAATCTCCAGGAGTGCCTCTTTTAACTCTCCAATTTGTTGCGGAAGCTTTTCCATGCGCCCCTTGTGAACGGGCTTAGCTTCATCACCCCTCTCCGCCACTAGCTTCGTGACCACCTTGAGCTGCTCCTCAAAATTCTCTATCAGCTCCTGCTTTTCCTCGACCATGAAGTTCCAGTCATCATGACTTCCATATTGCATATTCACGTCAACGAAGGTCTGATTAAGCTGCATCCCATGCTTGATAAGGCGGCTAGCATACGGTGCCTTTTCGTCATAGGCAACGTGCGCGCACGTCAGTATTGCTGGCACAGGGGCTTGGCCAGGCGCAGGCACGAAGTTGACATAGCCGCCCAAAGTACCTGCGGCAAAGCCAGTAGTCGTACCAATGCTTGCACCTAGCGCGGGCTTCGGAAAGACGTAGATTCTAACGCCGCTTGCAGCTGACTGATCTGTCGCATCCCTGTCGTCAAGTCTAGGCCGCTTGTGAGTTTTTGTATGCAAGTGAAAGCGGCCTGGGAGCAATCGGAACTGGAAGCCGTGATCCTGGCCCAATCGACTCATGACGTCGCCGCAGGTCTTGCTTGTCTGATCAAAATTCTGGGCGACGTCGTCGTGAAACATGACTGCGATCGTCGGCACTAGCGGTCGGTCTGCGGCTGAGCTTGGCGGATGCATCATATATATCCCAACCTTGACAAGGTCTTTGCCGTGTCTTGCTTTGGCCACAGCGAAGAGCTCATTGCGAAGCCGCTCAAGTATAGGTGCGTGCGGCTGGCCGGGCGCGACCATGTAGATGCGATCGTTCGTCAGAAGCTGTGGTACCTCTACCTCGACCATAAATCGCCAACCGTTTTTGCCCATCATGCTAAATCTGTAGTCGGTGCAAAAGCTATTCCCGTAGACTGCCTCTGCGATCTTGTCAAATGCTTCACGGCGAGGAACATGATCAGAAGAACGGCGTCGGGCCGTGATGACCAGCGTAAGGAAAAATGTGTCCTTCTGCCCCCTGACGGTGCGAAGCATGAATGAGCGATGGTCCAGATCCAAGTCATGCTCTGCAAGCTTCTGCTTCACGAACGTCTGAAAAACATCCGACGGCGTGAGGGGAGGAAGCTCGTACTCAGGCAAGACAACACCTCTCTTTGTGGGCAAAACACAGCACTCTAGAGGGAAAGCTCCATAACCAAGATTTTGCTCTGTGATCCACTTGTATAGTGGGAGCCACGTGAGTTGATTGTCGTCCGTCGAGGAGGACGAAACCGCCTCTCGACGACGCTTTGCATTTGCGGCAACCTCTTCACTAGAAGGAGGAGAGGCAACGCTTTGAGGCGACAAAGAGTTTGCTGGAGTGGGAAGTGTAGAATCCCATGGAGCCTGCAGTGGTGGAGACTCCTCTTCCTGTTGCTCTCGTGCCTGATCTGACGGTGTTCCTGGCGGATTGGACATGTCGGCCATGGATGGCGTCGGAGATCTGATGCCAAGTAGTGAGAAGGCCGTAAATATAGGCGGAAATCGCGGGAAAATTTATGGATCGCTGGTTGCTTGAAAGTTGAAGCTTGTTGCGGAAGTGCGGGTTAAATACATATACTTCTGGTGCGAAAGAGCTTGCACTTGCCAAGAGCAAGCAAGCCAGAACGCACCTATCTGCAACACACAATTATGCTGACCACAAAGGATATTTACGAGACCGAGGAACTTGACTTCACGGCTGCTCGTACTCGTCAAGCCGTAATGAATGCTAAGAATCATGCCTCCAGTATTTCGCCAGTGAAAGAGGCTTTGATCGATGCGCTGATTTCTCGGTCTCCTAGAGGGCACGCAAAGGACTTGATTCAGCTCGCGCATCACAAGCTCTATGGCCGGAATCGGCCGACGTATGAGTCTGCTGCTACGCGAAAATTCCAGGAGGGCAGGACGGAGACTTGTCGCACGGTCTCGGATGAGTCGGTCGCGTTCTGCGAGGCGATGGCTGACCCGGAGGCTGACGCGGAGAGGTGTCGAGACCTGTTCCGTCGGGCGCTGGAGGCGCACGTCAAGTACATCACTGACGCCGGCGAAGGGGAAGGGCTGTGATCGCCACCTCTTCGGTCTCAAGCAACTCGTCGAAAGGGGCGAAGAAGTCCCAGAGCTATTCTCCGACCCGGCGTACGCTAATAGTTCGAGCTGGTACGTTTCGTCGTCGCAGCTGAGCTCGGAGTACTACAATGGGTATGGATGGTCGCAGGTCATTGATGAGGGTGAGGCATCGCGTATATGATTAATGAGAATAGCGTGCAGTTTAATATTGTGTGTAAGAATTCGGGGGCGGAGAGGATGGCGTTTTATTTGAATGAGGCGGCGGGCGAGATTAGGGAGTTGATGATGCCGACGTTGGTGGGAGGTGTGAGGGCAAGGTTGTAGGTGGCTTTGTTATGATTCTATGGTGTGGAGGACGTGAATGGCTCATGCGAAGTGGTCGCCCTGTCCTACATCGGCGTTGCGTCTCATGGCCGCCGCTTCCCTCCTCATGCGGATCTTGAGGCGCTGCTCTAGCTCTTTACTTTCGCGTTGTAAGCGCATGCTCTTCTTCCTTTCCCACACGGCTCGGATGGTTCGCCGCGTCTGCTCTCGACCTTCGTGGTAATTCGCCCGCGCGAGCTGCACCACCTTATCGATCTGGTCAGGCGTGTAGACGAAATTCCACGTGGACATGAAATCCGCTTTCATCGGGTCGATGTCGCCGGACACTTTGGGGTTGGCGAGGAAGGGGAAGTAGACTACTGCGATGCCGGCGTTGGGTGAAGCGAGGTGTTGGTGGCCTTCGTCGTTGTCGATGCGGATTGGAGTGGGCTCGTCCATGTACTCCTGGCTGTCTTCTGTTGAGCCGGCCCAGACTGTGCAGTACCCCAGCTCTGTTTGTGCGGACTTGATAGATTGCGTGGCAGCTGTGGTGTCTCTGTTACGCTGCATGGCAGATTCTTGCGCGCTCTCCAGCTCGTCGATGGTCTTTTCATCAGTGTTGGTAGGTGGAGGCCATCCCGCACCCATCGGCCAGCCTTTGACGTTTCGTTGGCGGGCATAGCCGTCTACGACTTTGATCCAGTTGTCGCCCTTTACGTCCGCAGATGCATCGAAAGCGATGATCACGTCTACGTTGCGGCCTGGGCGCAGCAATGGGTAGATGGGCAGGTTATTGGCCATCCCTGCATCCATGAGCTGCAAGTGGGAAGCGTGGTGCATGCTCTCCGGCACGGCAGCTGGCAAGCGATCTCTCAACCCAAGAGCAAAGTTCGGGATCAAAGCTGGGTCAATGGGATGGACCTTGACTAGTTCGTCACTCTTGCCTGATAGTAAAGTATCCAGCCTGCCGAACCCGGAAGATTTGAGGACAGGCCGTATCTCCTTGTAGTAGTGTGAAAGCGTCGCGCAGAATGCGCTGCCCCAAATGCCCATCATCAAAGGAACTCGTAGCTCGGGCAAAGCGAAGCCATTCTCACGCCACACCGTATTGCCACTGTCCCATTTGCGACCAACTGCCCAGGTGGGAATGCCAGCGTTTAGCTCCTCGCAGAAGAACTCATATGGCGTCCACTCGAACCATTGGAACCAGTCGTAGTGCTTTTTGGTAAAACGTGCCTCCTTGGCCATATCCTCGACCGTGCTGTCATCAATACCCGGTTCCGGAATTTCATGCCGTACTGCTGTGTAGATTGGGAGCGGCTGCCGCCCACCATCAGTGTAGAACCGCTGGTTGGAGACCTTGAGATCGTAGTTGTCGATTCTGAGGTCACCTCGTGGTATCAACAGGCGAGCTGCGAGTGCCATGCCGTAAATGTCGACCAGGCCGAAGTCCGCGTCTGGCACACCGCGCAGCTTCTCCACGTAGCCGCTCAAGAGATACTTGTTGGTTGGTGCTTGACTCAGCACGCTGAAAAGAGCTGGCGGGTATGCGATGTGGACCCCGAGACGATCCTTGAGATGATTGATGATGCGTGAATGATTTTGCCCGCCGATAGATGTGTAGTATAATGTTTGCAACCAGCAGCTGCCGCTAACTCCAGCAGTGTAGGTAACGCAATCGAATAATCCGTCTTCGGCGGCTGAAAGGTAAGACGCAATCCCAGCGACCAGAGCACGCAGACCTCCACCAGAGCCACACATGCCAATAACGGGGACATCGTCAGGGTGCACTTCTGACTCTGGTAAGCCTAGGTAGCGAGCCAGAGCTCTCGCAGAGTATGGTCGTCTGTTATGGAGGAAGGCTTTCTCCTCCTTGCACAGGTCTTCTGAGGTTCGCACTTGAGCATCCCAAATGATCTCCGGGTTGATCTCTGGATCATGCGCCTCCTCCCAGATCTCCCAACTCAAGCTCCAAGGTTCCATTGACAGCTCACTCTGCAATTTGTTAAGCCATCCTGGCAGACTCCGTAGCCAGCTAGGTAAGATTAGACCGACGACCTTTTCCTTCAGGCGCGTGAGGTCGAAGCTGGTGAAGGTCCCGCAAACGGCTATGACGCGTTCCGTCGCTGTCTGCCATGCTTGAAAGGGATCGTTTGCTGGCAAATCTCCTTCGGCATCGAAGACTGAGTGACCTTGAGTCTGTGGCGCGGGAGTCTGCGGCGGTGGTTCCTGACTTCCAGAGGGTTCTTGCGGAGCTTTTGGGTGCGACGAATCTCCTCCTTGGCGCCTCGTAGATGATGTTTTGGACTTGTCTGCATACGATTTCGCTCGCCATGTCTCGGTCTGCTGGCCGCTATCCGCAAGTAAAGGTTTGCCGTGGACATATGCGCCAACAGCCGCAGCGCCTGAGCCACCTAAAGCTAGACCAAGCACATATTCACGTTGGCGGCCACCAAGCTGCAGAAACCGGCGTGCGCGGTTCATCGCCGAAGCTCTACATGCTCCGACATGTCAAGAGAAGTACCCGACCACCTTGTAAAGGATGGAGTAGATGAGTACGCGCGATATGAAACATGAGAGAGTCTTTACCTTCTAGTGAAAAAGCCTGGTTGGTCTGGCGCAAGATCCTGGCACAGCCACGTGGAAGCTACATGTACGTCACAAACATGCCAGATCTCGCAAGGTGGACGATCAGATTGTCGCAGCTTGAGCGCATAGGTATATAAGTGACGATCATGCGTTGGAATAAGCCCAAAAGCTGAACAAGACTTGACAACAATGCTGGCAATGTGTAAATCTACTTCGCGATGTCAGGTCTATGGACTCCTGGAGAAAATGTTCGGCGGCAGCATAGCGGTTCGGGACGCCGGGACTCGGGAGATCTGCAGGTGAGGCTTGAGCATCGACCAAGCCACTGGGTCGCTGGGTTTGCTTGGAGTCCCCTCTCAGGCTCTCATAATCACAACATCCGGCCCTCTTACACCTCAGACTCATGACCATTCATTGTCCGGAGTGCGGCATAGCGGAAGATCTGGACCGAGCATAGCAAACAAATGCGCGGCCAAGCATCGATCCAGGCAGAGCCAGGCATCTTGCGCGTACGGCAGAATGGTCGCACCTTCGAAACGCGCGGCGTACGCCGAAGAGGCGGCGGAGGTGGAAGTGTTGTCCGCGAACGTCGATAAGCTGAAGTCAATCCGGAAGAGGATAGGAGGGTCTCTGGAGCGCTTGGAACAGTCCGGGCGGGTCATGCAGGAAGCCATGGGGCCAGTCTATGGCAATACCCAGCGCCTGCAAACCATGAGCATGAACGTCAACAACATACTTGCTGCAATAGACAGGATCAAGCAGCCCCTGAACATGCGCGACCGCGAAGATCGTATAATCCGGAGCCGTCCCGACAAGGTCGGGCTGCAGGAGTATATGGCATCCATTGATCGGACAAGCCAAGCGCTCAGAAATTTGCAGACCACAAATCTGCGCTCCAATCAGCAGGCAATGGTGGAGCTCAATGACCTTCTGGCCACTGGAGTCAATAATCTCGCCAATGTCTTCAGAGATGTACTTCGCCAGGATTCGCAGCCAATCGAGCCTCTCAAGCAGATCATGGGTGGTGCGGAGTTTCCGCGGATTTCGTCCAAGAAGTCTACTCAGCTGCGCGCGATAAATCAACACATCTCGAACCATGCATCGGAGGCAGTCAAGCAAGGCAAGCTGTCTCCCTCGGCTGAGGCTTATGCTCATGAGCGTGGACAGTACATCCAGCTATCACTTCAGAACCTTGCCAGAGCGTCGATAAATACGGCAAGGAAAGTCAGCGCTAGTGATGTATACACCAAGGGCAGCAATGGCATTGCCTCGTATGCAGCTGGCATACAAGGAATGTACACCGCAGAGTATGATAGCATCTGTGCGATTTTCAAACGTGACGAGTGGGGCGTGGTGCTCCAAGCGACCTGTCAGTCATCGCTGCAGGCATTTGCACAAACCCTCAAGGACCTCGACAAGCACGTCAGAGAAAATTTGTTCACGGATTGTTACCTCGCCTACGAGATCATTGAATTGGTATCTAACACGTCCATTCAGCTTGAAAGCAAGACTGGAGAGCTAAAGTATGCCATGTCCGACGCGCTCAAGCCTGTGCGCGAAACGGCCAAGGGCTCGCTTTCTGTGTTACTGAACGACATTCGTGTCAAGATACAGCAGATGCAGGCACTGCCCATGGACGGCGCAGCGGTGTCAATCACTGCAGATGTCATGACGCGGCTTCAACTAATGACAGGCTATCTTCCTCCTCTCAGCAGTATCATGCGCAGCCTTGGCGACGGCGGCTGGAACGCCCCTAATCAGGGCAACTCTGCGTCTTCAATACCAACGCTCAAATCATTTGATGTCGGTGCGGATGGAAAACAGCTGTTCGCCCACTACTGCACTGATACCATTGAGACTCTGCTTAACAATCTCGAGTCGAGAGCCAGAGTACTTCTTCGGGGCAAGAGCGTTCAAGGTGTGTTTCTCGCAAACAATGTCACGATCATTGAGCGCATGATCCGGTCTAGTGAATTGGGTCCTTTGCTTGATGGTGTAAGCCCGAAGCTGGAAGCATTCCAGAAGAAGGCCATCTCACATTACATGGACGCCTGGCGCGAGCCCAGCACGCACCTCTTCGACGTGCAGTTCACCTCCAAGGCGCCTCGACCACCTTCAACAGGTGCCGCCATCGACTCGGCCGCAGTGCTCAAGGCTCTGAACTCAAAGGACAAGGATGGTATAAAGGAGAAATTCAAGAACTTCAACATGTCCTTTGACGAGCTCGTTGCAAGACACAAGTCTTACAAGATGGAGTCCGAAGTTCGTAAACTGCTCTCAGGCGAAGTACAGCGATCTCTAGAACCTCTCTACAATAGATTTTGGGACCGGTATCATGAGGTTGACAAGGGGAAAGGGAAATACGTGAAATATGACAAGGCGCAAATGAACCGAGAGCTTGTCAATCTGTCTTAGGAGGTCAGAAGGCAGAGCACCGGTATCTTTGACCCTTTCATGAAGGCTCTGGGCATGAGTGGAAGGAATGAAAGTATGGACGAGGGTCACGGGCGAGCCAGTGGTGACGGCGACAGTGAGCCCAGCCAGAGCCATGATGGCGCGAGGGACAGTTGGGTGAAGGATAAGAAACGAGGGAGTCGGTTGAGTGCGGGAGCGTTCGGGTTTGGCAAGGGAGGGTCTTGACGCGAAGTCTCCGTCCAGCAGGGCTGACCGGCGTAGAGCCCTTCCGATTGATGGTTTGAGCGTTGGCGCTAGGGCGTTGATTGCTGCGCAGCTGCGCTTTAGCCCGCAGTTCGAGGGTGATCATGATGAAGGAGAGCGCGATCATATATCCTTGTTGGTTGATTGACATTGAGCCAATCCAACTGCATCTTTGACCTCACGTGACGTGCAAAAGCTTGGCGAAGCAGATATGTCGACGGCCTCAGGCTTCATCGCAAATCTCGCCGACGCGTATAACGCCTCAATGCATCCTCTTGCATGTCTCAACTCTGCACAGACTGCACTGCGATGCGACTTATCTAACTCCCGCAGCACGTGAGCACTTGGGGCGATGCCTGCAAGCTCGAAACTTATACTTCTGTCCGTAGGCTCATTGCGAAAATAAAAATGATATTATCCGGTCTGGCGTCTGCAATAGAAGTCAAAGTGCAACAATTGCACGCAATGCCGCGGCTGGCAGACAGCCGCAGACTGGCAGTAGCTTCCAAAAACGGAGCTATATCCATGCTCCAATGCGCAGATATTTCGTGACCGGGATGTAGCACGGTGGTAGCATTGTCGGGCTGTGTGACCACGTAGGAAAAACCAAGAATGGATGTCGTGTCTGTTGGCACGCCACAGCTACTAGCTACCTACAATTGAGGAGGGTCGCCTCGTAATTCATGGATTCTCGGATGGGTGGACGTTGGCTTTTTAAGCTTCCAAAAGCCCCAAGGTAATTACGCGCACAGACACGCCGCCGCATATCCCTGCCCGGCAGTCCCCTTTCCCTTGCGACTGCCAGCTTGACAGCGTTATACACCAAGCAGCTTACTCGTGGGGACTTATCCACTTCGAACGACGACGAACCTAACTTCAGCACCCTCGCTTCATATCCCATTACAGCTCCACGGCGGGTTGATATCAGCGCGAATCTGCAAGAAAGTGCGTTGGGTGGTACGACGCGGCCAGCGACTTTTGAATTTCTTGTAAGACCGGGCCCATGTGCTGGACATCGCGACTGCTGCCACGGCCATAGTTGCGACTGCCACTCAGTGCTCACACTGACACGCGCGCTTTAACAGACACCCCTCTAGCAAAAGAAGGAACAGCCGTTGTAGCTGCAAAACATCAAAGGACCGCTCTCGCCATGGGTAAGTAGACCACTTCCCTTGTGATCCATCCATCCACCTCGTCTTCACCACCGCCATCCATTGCCGCCTGTCCGCGAACACAGCCGGCACATCGCAAGAGCATTGCACCACGGGCCCGACTTGGTCTACAACATGGCGTCCGCCGTCTCGCTCCGCAGCGACGTGAGCGTTCACACGGCCGTCGCAGAGGCAGCTCGAGTGCTCCCACCACCCACGATCGTCAACCACAGCCGTGCGGCGTCTCAGGTGCACGAGCCAGCCAAGACTAACTCAATTTCAGCAACCGCAAATGGCAACGTGCCTACCGCACCTCCAGCCCGTGAGTCGCCAGCCATACCGAATGGTAAACCTTCCTCACCCCTCGTAGCCACCAGCAACGCGATGCCGAACGGCGGTGCCCAAGCTCCTCAGACGGTATCCTCAAAAGACCCAAAGGCGGCTGCACAGGCAGCTTCGGACATGCGAAACATTGTGCGCAGGAAGCTCACGGGTTATGTTGGATTCGCGAACCTGCCGAATCAATGGCATCGCAAGAGTGTGAGGAAGGGCTTCAACTTCAACGTTATGGTCGTTGGTGAGTACACAGATGTGCGTACTGCGCAGCAAATGGGCTGACAGCAGAGCGCAGGTGAATCTGGGCTCGGCAAGTCGACTCTGGTGAATACGCTCTTCAACACCTCGCTATATCCGCCTAAGGAGCGCAAGCAGCCCTCTCTCGACTTTGCGCCCAAGACTGTCAGCATACAGAGCATCAGCGCCGACATTGAGGAGAACGGTGTCCGCCTGCGCCTGACAGTGGTTGACACTCCGGGCTTCGGTGACTTTGTCAACAATGACGACTCCTGGAGACCAATTGTCGAGAACATCGAGCAAAGGTTCGATGCCTACCTGGACGCGGAGAACAAGGTCAACCGCATGAACATTATTGACAACCGTGTCCACGCTTGCGTCTACTTCATCCAGCCCACTGGCCACTCTCTGAAGCCCTTGGACGTCGAGGTGATGCGCAGACTTCACACCAAGGTCAACCTTATCCCCGTCATTGCTAAAGCTGATACTCTTACCGACGAGGAAATAGCATCATTCAAGCAGCGTGTACGTTCACATCCCGCTACCAGTGCATTGAGCTTCGCTGACAGCATCAAAGATTCTTGCAGACATTCAGCACAATGGCATCCACATATTCGAGGGCCCGCGGTACGAACTTGACGACGACGAGACGATCGCCGAGAACAACGAGATCATGTCCAAGGTGCCATTCGCTGTCGTTGGCGCCAACACTGAGGTGCAGACTCCAGAAGGCCGCAAGGTTCGCGGCCGTCGATACCCATGGGGCGTCATTGAGGTTGACAACGAGGAGCACTGCGATTTCGTCAAACTTCGGCAGATGCTGATCCGGACACACATGGAGGAACTCAAGGAGCACACCAACAACTCACTGTACGAGAACTACCGATCCGACAAACTCATGGCGATGGGCGTCGCACAAGATCCGAGCGTGTTCAAGGAGGTGAACCCGGCGGTTAAACAAGAGGAGGAGCGCAGCCTGCACGAGCAGAAGCTGGCGAAGATGGAGCTTGAGATGAAGATGGTCTTCCAGCAGAAGGTTCAAGAGAAGGAGAACAAGCTCAAACAGTCAGAAGAGGAGCTGTATGCTCGTCATCGGGAAATGAAGGAGCAGCTCGACCGGCAACGAGTCGAGTTGGAGGAGAAGAAGCAGAGGATTGAGACCGGACGGCCGGTTGAGGAGAAGGGCAGGAAGAAGGGTGGCTTCTCGCTCAGAGGCTAGGAGCGTGCTGAGGGCACACGACAAGCCCTCTGCTTGTGCGGGATGGGGCTAGGGCTTGCGTGTCTGACTCTCTCATGGGTGACTTGGGGCATGACTTCGAACTCTGCCAATTCTTGGTGGGGAATTCGGTCAAGCTCGTCTCTGCTTCCACATCGGCGGGCAGACAACGACTGGCCTTGGCAGAGTGCGGAAGATGGCTTGAGGAGTACGGACTGGTCAGAATGTGGCGTCATTATAATGTTACTAATATGCATGGACACTGGAACATACTTTGCTCTCGGCATCAACCTACACCGGCTGCTGGGTCTGTTGCGGAGCAAAGCAAAAATGTCTTGCACTGAAGGGGGTCCTGCGTAGCGGCGGCGGCGGGGATTTATTGGGAAATATGAGTTGTTGTGATACCACAGCGCCTTCTTTCTATGTGCTTGATAGTCTAACTGCAGCTGCTCTATGTCTCTTTTGTGGCTTTGTTGCTGTTCTTCTACTTGTGGACATCTAGGTAGTGGTATGGAGAGTAGTCTTCTCAGATGCGCGGTCCCGTATGCCGCGTGCTTACCTTGCCGTCTACTGAGATATCGCTGGATGAGTTCTGGCTGATCGGTCACAGGCATGAGTTGTCTGAGGGCTGCGAGAGAACCGACATTTCCGACATTAGTGACGGGAGGTAGATTGGAGGAGGCGATGCGCTCTTTCCGTTTAGGAGAAGGCGGAAGGCACGCGAGGCACGCGCGTAATGGTGGATCTTCGCGTCTGTCTGGCAAGAACGTCATTCTCGTACGGCCTTTGAAACACTCGGGTGTAGTAAAGGGCTGCATCTGAGATGAGATCGCGCAGACACGAAACCTGCTACACTATTTCGCCACGATCATTCAGGGTCTTTCGGCGCGTCCACTCAATCGAGCGTTTTGATCTGAAATCTCGGTTGACACTCCTCGCACCTTATCGAGCGGTGTGGGGAGGTACCGTACACAGCACTCCGCGCATCTCTTCGCTCTCTGGGCTGGAGCTAGACACGACATGCCGCGCACCAGACAGCAGACTGGCGCCGTGGCCACGCGGTACTATGCCGAGTCTGACGATGAAGACATCGAGACTGGCGACGCCGACGACAAGCTGTACTCCAGTCTCCATGAGCAAGGGAGGGAGCGTCGCGCAGATGATGATGAGTTTACCCTATGGACCGCTTCCTCTAAGGTGACTTGGTGCGAAGATCTCACTGCCGTTTCGAAGGCAAGTGTCGAGTAGCTTATACGTTGGCTATATATGCTGACTTTTGCAGTGGAACAACAAGGCTTCGAAGTATGCGCAAGTGGTCGAGGTCCATCACAGTGAAGAGTTCAAGCTTGAGCCGGTGAGTTGCTCATGTGCTGGCCGAGCTGCCCGCGTCGCTAACTACTGACTTAGATATTGCTAACAGAAGGTCCGTTGAAAGGCCGCCGCGTGCTCGTGCTCGAGCCCGTGGTGAGGACCGAGCACTTTCGCTTCTTGGACCTACCCCCGGAGCTGCGCATCATCATCTACGATCTCGTGCTTGTGCATAAGTCGGGAAAAGTTGACATTGAGACATATCAGCCAAAGGGATTTGACCGACGTCCAGTCCAGAAAGGCTATACTATGCAGCAAAACCATTGGCGACAGAAGTGGGACAAGGATGTCGGCAAGTGGGACGACCAGGTTCCGAGCGCAGCCTCCATGCTTCGTGTCAGCAAGCAGATGCTCGGTGAGACGGCACCAATCCTGTATGGTCGACATACCTTCAGATTCAAGAAGATGAGCGACGTGGACATTTTTCTTTGTACAATTGGCAGCATGCGCAAGCACCTTCGGCACCTCGACTTTGCAACAATCGATCATTACGGTGGTTGTTATAGCAAGAAAAGCACACCAGCCATCTTCAGGATGCTGATGGATGCCGCACAACTGCAGTCGATCGCATTCTGCCACTCGTGGGTTTGCGAACGCAGCCCTCGTTCTTGGCGATGCAAATGTCCTAATCCCGAGGTCATCATCGCTGATAGTGCCTCACTCTTACGGGCCGTACACAAGAAGAAGGAGGAGCTGAAGACAGGGGCAGCTGCGGTTAACCTGTTCAAAGTTCGGGGCGGAATGACTTGCGATTCATGTGATAAGGCAACTGATGCGGTTACAAGCGAATGCTCGTGCCGTAGCAAGAACTGCGACAGACTTGATCAGCACAACAAGGACGTGCGATCAAAGCTTCGCGAATTGGTACGGGAGCAGTTGAGGATCAAGGCTTAGGTGATGGCTAGGCGGTGGCGGCGCGGGAAGAGGATCGCGTGAATGATATTAATCACATGGCTACGATGTTAGAGTTGGGGGGTTCATTGCTGATGCTGAATGGGAAACTTTCGATACTCAAGTGAACGGATGAGATCAAGCACTGTCGGACGATAGCCTTAGGGTCAACATCGATGTATCTTCAATATATCTTCTATTTGCAATGGGCCGTACACCTGTGAAGCCAGTAAGACTCTCTACTCTTTGTCGAGCAGGGTCTGGACTTCGCCCGGTAGTCGCGCCAGGTACCTCAATTAATGCGTCAGGGGCGCTGCTATCTGTGCGCATATCGTGGCATACTGCATGTGCGAGTGTGGGGCTGACAAAGAGGGTGGTGCAGGGAGATGTTCTATATCCTATCTTATGTTGAAACTTCTGCTCTAGGAGTGGCAAGACGATCAGGCTTCAGCTCATGAATTGAGGTTTCACCGTCAGGGACGAAAGAGTAGGAAGGCACGCTAAGAGTCTTGGTTGACCAAGGAGCAGAGCAGATGACACTACTGCCACAGTCTGCTAGGTCTTGGATGAGGCAATATGCGTATTCGCTGTCAGGCCCCCTTCGGAACACGACGTATGAGACCTTGGCCTCGCTCGCTGACTTCTAATAATGATAGCATATATAATGTACAAAGCCCCTTGCTTACCGCCACTAGTCAGTTCTTCCAACATCTCCATTTCATTATCGTAAGGACGACAAGACAGTCAACATGAAGAGCACGACACTCGCTATCGCGCTTCTCGCCTGCTTCTCCCAGGCCGTCTATGGCTGGTCTGGTGTACGCATTCTTCCACCCGTCTCTGCACGTGAGAAAAAGCTCGCTGACTGCTCTGGCCCACAGCAATGCACAAACTCGGCAAGATGGGTCTACCCTAATGGAGCTTGTAATACGCAAGATGGTAGCCGGTTGCAGCCGTGCGCTCAGGTGAGTGTATCATGTTCTGTTTGCACTTGAGACATTGGAGTCATCGAGGGACTGATGGGTGGATGTCAGGCCTATCCGTGCGATGGAGAATTCGCCGCTGCACCTCTGATGTGGATACTGGGAAACCAAATGAGCACCTTGCGAAGTGTGCTCCGTAGGCGATTCTGATGTCGTTAGGGGGATGTTCAGGGTGGTCTGTAGAGCAAAGAAGAGGTTTGCTGGTTGGTTTTTCTGTAGGAGTGTCCGATGAGGCCAGCTTTGGAGCAGGTGAGACTGAAGAATCCTAAGGTAGCGTCGTTTTGAGCTGCATTTCTACGACCGGAATGCAACAGGGACATTTGAAGACACAACCACGATGAGCTTTCGAGAATTCATGCTTGTCCACCGCCAATACATGGACAGTAATATCCTGTTCGCCGGTATTTGCTCAGCTAGGCGTACTATTTCCTCTGATCGCACACGGTGACGCGGCCAGAATGGAAGTGAGGCCGCGATCGCCGGAGACTGTGTGGCTTGGCCAAAAGCTTTCTTGGACATGGATGTCCAGTACATAATTATCCCGTCGTGACGTCGGTACGTGACAGCGGCATCCTCCCTTTCGCGATCTAATTTTGGGCAGTAGCTTCTGCACGCGAAGATCGATCTACATCCTTTCGAGTGTTCCTTCGGTGAGAGGCACGGCTCTAGAGCACTAGTATTACTGCCTGTGGTAGGGTATTTTAGCCAGTCCAGGCTTTGCACCATAGGACGAAGGTAGCCCCCTTAATACTCGAAGAAATGCTCTGAGCGGAAATCGAGACAAGGTCCAGGAAGGGCTTGTTACAATGCGTCTCATTTCCTGTACAATGCGTCTCATTTACTGTACATAGAACTCGTACAATCCTGTGCAACCATGCCGCAGCCGCTCAACGACTCCCGGGATTCAGGTTGAGCCAGCAGAGCTCCTAGCGGAGGCTGCAGAGACACGCAAGATTGCCGGTGTTTGACTTGACGGCTTGGCAAGGGTGTTATAAGCAGAGCTGCCACCCGCTACTCCTGCACGTCTTCGTAAATATTCCGCCCTACCACATTACATTAGCCAAGATGAAGGTCGTGATGCTCGCGCTTTCGCTTTTTGCTTCCTTGATCCAAGCGGGTGCCAACGAACCCTCGGGAGGGGTATGTGTCATCTCCTCATGACCTAGCAGGTCCTCTCTGGGCGCTGCGCTCCGTCCTGATAGAGCTAACCACAACCTACAACAGTCCTGCAACAACTTGTCCAACAGCAGGGAGGTCCCTTATGGTCGATGCTTCAATAAGGATAATCCCTCAGACCCAATAATGCAGCCGTGCAAACAGGTCAGTCTTACACAACCACCATCATCTTGCCTGAGCTGTCTGACCAACACTTTCCGCCATTAGGCCAATCCGTGTCAGTCGTCAGACGGGTACTGCTCGTTCGATTACACGTCAGGTTACGCCTCATGCACTTAGCTTGTCTGCAGTGAGACTATAGGGGCCAGGGGCGATGGAGCTTCCATACGGCGAGGAGAGGGTGTATGCTTGGGGTTGATTGGAGTTCAGGGACTTGTAATGGGACGTGACGGGCGTGATGTTGCGGGGGAATGGTGGGTCACGAAATCGGGTCCCATCTATGCCATGTCTCGCTTGCGGTCTAGCAGAAACATATGCGGAAGTGCCATGTCTCTGCTTCCTATGGAGTGTGAAGACTGTTTACTAGATGTGTATGTCTGAGGTCGCTCCTGCCGTGCCGGAAACCCGTCCACTAGTATTGTAAGGTTCCGTCTTGCCCCCAGCAATAATTCATGCCTCCAGTGACTCAGTACCATTCGATTACATAAGTTGCAGTACCTTACTGGGCACTTGATGGCCGAAAGATCGCGGAAGAGGTGATGACCTAGTCCTTTTGCCGCAATGGGATTGTCATGAAATGTATAATAGAGGCTGGACAATAACTCTATTGGAGGCGGGAGGAACCACCGCATGCGAGCCGCAACCGCGACGTCATGTCGATCTTGCGAGTCGCGAGTCGTAACGGCGTTCTAAGAGCTCATGGCCGTGAACTCTGTTTCGGCGCGTGGACATGTGTTTGCTCCAAGGACTAGAACTCCTGAAGGTACACCGGCCTCGAAGTCGGAGCCGATGCGATGACGACCGCCCTTCCGCCCGACTCTTACACAAATCGCCGTCTTGAGCATGCCACCGCCGAACACCTCCACATAACCACACATCGCGCCTTCATTGGCCCGATCCCAGAGGGTTGGCTGAAGAGCCACAGGAAACAATGGTATAGGCGCTATGTCTCGAGTGGAGCCAGTCGTGCTCCCACCTTCACGGCTGCACATCCCATAGCTTCAGCAGATGGGTCGCGGGGACGACCAAATGAGCCAATTGGGCTTGAGCAGGCGCCCAGGCCGTCCAGCCAGAGTGCCGAGACTCAGAACACGCAAGATGTACCCACCAGCACGACCAGTCTGTTGCGCGAGCAACGGAACGACAATGCAGCTGGCAGCTTGCCAAGACATGACCAAGAGCATGTCACCCCGAACCAGACTGACGGCGGACCATTGCAGCAGCGACCTACAGACCACATACGGTTTGAGCGAGTCGCTAGTGCTGCTGGCAAGGCCGCCAAAGCTGTGCCCAAAGTCCGCTTCAGTGAGTCAACGAAGCACCAGCTGCGTGCTAGAGCCCAGCGCATAGCAGCCAAGGGCAACTTCCGCAGCGGCAAAATCAAGGAAGGCGAGGTGCTAAAGATGGACCGCATGCTGGTGCGCATTGATATTACAAGACAGACGTTGGGTAAAGAATTCGACGAGAAAGTCGCCGCCGGTACCGAGGCGAAGTCCCTGGATAAGTGGCGGGAGTTCATGATCGTATGCCGGAAGCACACCGAGGACGATGCCACGTCGGTACTGCAGCTGTATCAAACGCGGGTCATTGCTGTGACGGCTGAAAGCGTGGGTAAGGCGAAACACAAGCCGAAAATTGAGATACTGCTCAGCCCTCAGCGAGCACGTGTCAACATGTATTCAAGTCTGGACAAGACTTTATGCGTTTGGACCACCGAGAAGGGTCGAACGACGATCTACTATCTGCGCCCGCTTTCTGGTGCGACGAGCGTTGAATGGTACACATTCCTAAGGTCTGCCTTGGGATCGAGGAGAGCCCAAACATTGCAAGTCAATGTGCCGGACCTGAGCGTCACTCTTTGTCTCGATGATCCATTCAAGACCTTGGAATCGTCCGAGTCCATCAAGAAGGCTGTGGAGGGGGATGTGAATGCTCTTGCTGCTCTAAGCAATGATGAACAAGGCGCAGCTGGCGCCATCGTGACTCGCTGCATCGACATGCTGAAGGAGTCACCAGAATGGGCAGACGTGCTTCGAGCGTGGTCTCGGTATAGCCGCATCGGATTGGCCTGGAAGCAGTATGACAGACTGGAATGGGTGTACGGAGCGGTCGAGCAGAAAATGTACGGCACTATTGCCATGCAAAAGACGCACGATCTGGAGCTGAGGCCAAAGAATCACTATCCAGTAACAGCCAAGACACGCAGAGGCGAGAGCTTGATGGAACCACCGCCAGCTGAGGGGTTTCTCATTCGGCTCACGAGTCAGAAAGGCCAGGACATCAGACTGGGCAAGATGCTGTACAAACGTTTATACTTCACTACACAGAACCGATACCTTCTATTCCTAAGGCCAGCTCGCGCAACACCGCCTGCACCTCCCAAGTTGAAAGCACAAGGCGGGATCAATGTGCCGTCTAGCAAGCAGCTCGCCAACCAAGTTCCACTTACGTATGATGTTGAGCCGTACCCTTTAGACGAGACGAAGCACATCAGCTGGCTGGATACCGAAGGCGCGAAGCCCATTCCGGAGCAGAAAGATCATGATGCCCAGGCAAGCGCAGAGGCAGAGCGCAACATTAAGATGCTGTTGAGTTGCGACGGCTTCATTGACCTGTGTGATGTCAGAAATGTCCGCGAGATGCATCGCGGTGCGACACCTGCTGACGAGCACATCGATGATGGCTCGGATGTCGATTTTGATATGTCAGACAGTGTCCGCCAGCAGGATAGCAGACAAGACGACGGTGCTACGAATGAGGTCGATGATGACCGTACATTCGAGCTGCTAATGAACAACGAGCTTGTAGTTCGTCTACAGGCGTACAACAGGGATGCGAAAAAAGAGTGGATGCGACGTCTTCGGGAACTGGTTCGATACTGGAAGCATCGAGCCAAGGAAGACATGGACCTGTTCAGATCCGTCCGTCAGGAAAACCTTGAAGCTCTGCAGATTGATGAGCGTGCAGAAGCAATGGTCGGCAGTTTTGCCTATAAATGGGAAGTCAGTCAGTCGTACGCAAGTGCGATGCTCTACAACATGTGCGGGATCGCCCAATGCCGCACGATACACCTCTCTGGAACCCTGTTTCGCAAGCCACGTCGGCACACGACCTTTGAACGCTGTCACGTCATTCTCTCCAGTGGCCACCTACTCGTGTTCCAAGAGACGCTGCGGTCCCGCTCCGGCAAGCAGGTCGCGCATATCCATCATGAACGCATCGCCTCCATCGACCTTCAAGGCTCCTACCTTTACTCCGGTCTGCTCACCGAGAACGATCTGCTCTATCAGAATCGCACATTCGACTCCAACCAGCCAGGTCATCACGCCCTCCCGCGTGTCTATCTCGAGGACCAATGGACCTCGACGGACGAAGACGCCATGACCACTTTCGTCATTTGGCATGCAAAGTCAAAGTCTTGGTTCCGCTCATCGCAGTTTGTGGATGATGCAAGGGCAAAGGAGGAGGCGGGAGAGAGGGAGAACGAGGGTACGGGCAGGATGAAGAAGAGGCTGACGAGGGTCAGCCAATTGGGTACTACAGGGAGGAGTGTGGTGTTCAAGGCCAGAAGTCGGGCGGAGAGGGATCATTGGGTCATGGGCATTCAGGTGGAGATTGAGAGACTGGCGGCGATGGAGGCGGCGGGCGGACAGGAGGAGGTGAGGCTGGTTGGTGATGAGGGTGGGAAGAGTTGAGGGCCGCGAGACTGGTCTTTGGAGCTCTTTGCATGTTTACAAGCATGTCAGTACTGCAGCGATGGAGTTTGGTATGGTTTAGATTAATGGTTGTGATACCCGGCATCTGGCGCCAAAATGCGCTTCGAGGTGTGTTATCCGAAGACATGCATGAAGAGGAACGACGCAATAAAAAATGGCTACGATGCACATTCTAGCGAGTAGGGGTTATGAATTAGTAACATACCTACGCAAGATACAAGTAGGTTGTGCATCAATAGCAGCGTGTCAGCTGACGTATCAACCTTGATGGCACAAAATCAATAGCTGCATCTCAACTTCACGCTCCCTCATCTATATCTATCTCAACACTCTACTGCCCCTCCTCCTGCTCGCATCCAGGAAACGCATCACACCAACTCGGCCTATTGCGCGTGAATATCTCCTGCACAGGCTTGTTATGCTTCTCGACTTCCGCCGGATCATCCAGGGTTCCAGTCTTGAATACCGTAAGACCCTCCATTGCTTCGGCGCGGACGGTCATGATGGTGCCGCAGGTGTTGCAGACTGGAAGTATTCTTAGATGAGAGCGATGGATAGTGTGGGTGAACAGGGAGGGGGAGTTTACTGTCGTAAGTGACGTTCTTGCCGGACTCGCCTTTGCGTGACCAGGTTTTGGCGGTGCCGGAGGTTTTTTTGTACTGCTACGTCTTAGTGTGTGGGTTGATGGGATCGAATCTGGACGTAAGTTGTCGGTTTTAACGAGGGTGTTTAGGCTGCCGTTCTGGCCTGCGGTCTTGATACATGGTATGCAGTGGCATATGGCCTTTTGAGGCTGTCAGCTCTGCTCGTCTCCGCGATGAGAGATGTTATCGTGGCTTACCACTGCTACCGGCTCGCCTGAGTACTCATGCTTGTACTCGCCGCAGTTGCAACTTCCTTTTGCCATGGTTGTGGGTGGAGATTGGTATGAAGGATGTTGATCTACGGACTTCTTTACGAGGACAAGACCAAGATGGCGGTTCTCTGGGGTCGCAGTCTGGATGTATGACCCGCTGATGTATGTTACCTGATGCCAATGCACCAATGCTATCACTGGTGCATCCACCATGCCTCCTGGCTAGGTTTTCTCGGATCCACTAATGACGTACGCCCGAACCACCTGGCACTTTTGATTATCTCCGGCATTGGACTTCAATCCTGAGTCCAGCACGTCTAGATGGGTCTGTCATAGACGCACAGGCTACAAGCCATACTGCCACTGGAGTGCTTGGACATAGACTGTAGCTTGATACTTCGGTAAGAGTTCAACGCTCGTCAGACGCTTTTCAGATTTGCCTTCGTCATTCACTGCACTATATGAGCGTTCTAAATCCAGCCTTTGGAAGTCCTGGAATACCGTCCATTATATGGATGTATGCTATCATCCTCCATCTGTGACTAGCCAAAGCAGACCATAACACATGGTGTGCCGGCGGGTTTGGTGACGCCAATGATTCCATCAATCAATCAACCGGTTGACTTGTTGATAGCAATTGACTGCTTAAAGACAACGGTGACTGCTCAAATCAGCGGCTGATCATGTCTTCTAATCCAAAACTCGCTGGTCGATCGACTGGTTGACTGGTGGAATCACTGGCTGACGCCAGAGTGTCCTAGGTTTCGGTCATTGTCTTAAAGGAACGACCGATATTCTTTCTATGAGTCTTGGCTCCAGTGCCGATGTACACGAAACATACCATGTCAATGACAGCGCCAACTTGAACCTGCCAATGAAGTTCGGAGGGCGGAAGGCGACTGCTGTGCTGTTCGAAGTCATTCACAGTGGATCAGACATGTGGAACAAAGACAACAAAGCCATTGGTATGAGCAAGGTCGCAAGCACTGGTCGCCTTGTATCACTTTGTAGCAAGACGTCCAAGCACAATCCACTTGCCGCTGACACTACAATCCCTTTCTCGTGCCAACTCCTTCGGTATCGAAGCTCGTCGACACATTCGTCCGTCCAATGATGTGACGGAGCGCGAATATGAAGGCCATTGTGCGGCCTAGCCCGTTCGGTGAATGACCTTCTCCATACCAACAACCGTATAGTCTGCGTGTATAGCACGGACAGTTCTCTCCTGTTCCGTAACAACACATTATCAATAACGCATATAAACTCGTCCCTCGTTCCCAGCTGGAGAACATTTATTACTCCACCTACATCTACAACTTACAACAGCTTACACTACTCACGATCAAAAGCATTCGAACTTTGAACAAGTCAGTCAGCACATCGTTAGATCACAACAACCAACCAAGCCAGTCAGCACATCGCTAAGTCACAACAGCCAACAGACCTACATGGATCCATTCCGCGGCAACGAGCAGAACCGCATGGACAACGGCAAGAGGCCCATCACGACGGACGACGAGCTTGAGATGGGCGCCCAGCCATTCAAGAGACAGCGCCTCGACCAAGGTGATGCCATTCGGTATGATCAAGCCTGGATGATTGATGGGGCTGGCGCTGACAACGAAGCAGCATCGACCAACACCGACGACGTGCTTCTTGCTTCAACCTTCGACACATCGGATACACTAGGCTTCCAGGGCTTGCCGCAAGAACTCGTGTTCCAGGATGACGACGAAGGAAGCGGTTTTGGTGACTCTTTCGATCCCAACCATCCGGTATGGCAAGACCTGTTTTCGAGCCCTGCAGACTTGCCGACTGTGCAGCACCCGTTCGCGCAGTCTGGTCATCAGCCGTTTGGTTTCCAGCCGCAGGGCGGGCAAATTCAAGCCCACCAACATCAGCCCCAGGACCAAGCCGGCCAGTACCCTCAAGCTGTGCAAAACCACTTTGCCCAGCCGCAGCAACAGCAGGCTGGCTTTCAAGCACAGGCTGGGCACCCCCAGGCCTACCAGCCCCCAGTCCAGCCTCAGGCCCCGCCGGCGGCGGTGATCGCTTACCCCCCTCCACTCTTACCTCAAACTGTTGCGGCCCAGCCAGGGCACCAATTCGTACCGGTCCAGCCAGCGCCAGTCGCCCCGATGCAGCCAGCAGAACTCCCCCCAGCACAGGCACAGCCGGCCGCGCAACCCCTACAACAGCAGAGACAAAACTTCGGCACCTCCGAGCGAGCCCGTCTCCCGCAGTGCAGAATCGGAGTCATGAAGCGCGCCGCCTACCTCCTCAACCACTCGGTGAGGGGGGAGCCCATCATGCGCGAAATGCGGAACGGCTGGGACTACTACCACATCGCCGCCGCCGACCTAATACCACGGGCCATCCTGCCTTAGAATGTTTTCGTTCACATTGGGGCAGATGCTTGAGTCGAGCGTGAGGGAGGCACTACTGTTGGCGATCGATGCAGGGGTACTAGAGGGCTGGCATAAACGATTGGGGTGGATGTTCCTTGTATGTTCATGCTTAACAGATTGTCGATCGGAGCATGATTTATTGTTGGCGTTATTGTTTTGTAGTGGAGCAACTTTCCGAGCTCCTGCATTTGGCATGGGTGGCATTAGCATCGTTGAAAAGAGGTCGACCATATCTGGACTCTGCAATCGACTTAGGCGGCAGATCATTTTTGTAGCTGGGCATTGCGAAGCTGTCGGGAACAGCATGACTGGGAAAGCATTAGTGTGTAGCGTTTCGATATCAATGATAGCATTGCTCATTTCCTGTTGACTAGTGCGCATAATCTCACACTTGATTTTGTATGTGACATAACTGGTCCTTCCTCATGGGAATGACCTATAGAGAAATTCGAATTGACATCTCGCATAAAATGAATTGTCGTACCAGGACCATATCGTGTTAAAAATTGTCCGGTATGGTAAACATGTTTCAACTGTAGTCTCGCTGTACGCTACAGTCAAATGGACGACCGCGATTCTCCATGTCGCTCGTTGTAAGTCGAAAAATGCAGGCGCCGCCAGTCTATCTATTCCTTCTCATTCTAATAGTTGGTCTGGTGGCGTCGGCCCTCCGCCCCTCTCTGCCACCATATTCTAGCAGCACGGCGAGCGTACTATTGTGGAGACAATGATCCGTAGCGACATTAGAATCATTTGTCGCACTGAATGATTGTTGCCGTCGTGCGAGACGAGCAAAAGTAGTATGTCAATTTGGCAGGCGCATTGGAGTGATGTCTAAAGCTGGCAACAACAAGAAGTGACTTACGCTCGAATATTTGCCCAGCATCGTTCAATGCATGTTGCGAAGCATGGGAAAACACTTGAATTCATCACGAACCCACGGGGACATCGTACAATCCAACCCAATGAACTCCAGCATCGGGCGCAGCGTGCGCAAAAGGAATATATCTCACCCACCACAAAGGCGGCCGGGACAAAAGAACCCAGCCCCCACCCGCGGACCACCGGGTGAGAACTGGTAAGAAACCGTCGCCAGTTTACTTGAAGAATCAACCGCCCCCACCCCCACGGCTTCAAAATGCCGTGGCTTTGGGGAAGGGGCTAAGCCGCAAGAAACAGGACCTCTGACTCCCCTGAGTCAGGTTTGTCAGAAGGTCCCGCTTACTTAATCGCCATGAAGGGTACGCGTCCGCACCCTTTGTCGTCGTGGCGACAGTGTTCGGCGGTGACTTTGGACGGCCAGCCACCAGCGGGCCACATTCAAACCCATATATGGGTGCCCCCCAACCCCAAGGTTTAAGGTCGCAGAGGGAACCGTAGACCATACCACTGAGCCAACTGCGCGGGGCAGTGGTGTCATTCGTTGTTGTGATCGATGTGGCTTTGCAATCGAGTATGTACTTTAATTCTGGTGCCGAGGATGAGCCGGTGATTTCCTCCGCAGGCGTGTGGTCTCGCGTTCATTTGAAGGGATCGCTTAAGATATTTTCATCATCCACCACACACAGCTCATGGTAATCATTTGGCTTGGTCACCGCTGCTTCCGTGCGCAATGATGCTGGGGATCCGGCATGCAATCAAGGCCAACGGTCAAGAAGCGTGTCAGGCCAGCATTCTTTTTCGCCTTCGTAGAACGCTGGAACCGTGTCGAGTATATGCGCCTCTTCCCCGCGTGGTGCCTCCACGCCATCTTTCTTAGGATCAGCCAGGTCCGCCATATCACGCCGTACTCGAAGATCTGGTGGAGTGCAATGAGGTCCTCAGTGGTCGGGCTCCGGGCACGGCCTACACTGGATCAGCGAGGCAATCTGGGCGGGTCGTTGAATGCAGGGCATGTCAGCAGTATGGGCCGGCATGATCATAAGATCTCCATCGAGTCACGGATGTGCACCAGCGCAGGTTTGGCCCCATCTCTCCCTCAATCATTCTGACAACCTTCGTTCCGACAATGCTGTGAGGCCCAAATCCCCAGCAACGCTGCATACTCCAGCTTGAAACCTCAGCATGTCCAACCCTTCTCAATGGGGAGTCTGCAAATGCTTCCAAGGATCGGCACACTGCTTGTCGAGGAGCACGTGATGTGACACAGGCTGTCCCATCGATGCTTGCCAACTCCATAATTCAATCACGGGCACATGCCATGGAGTAAAGCAACGAGTGGACGGCATGAGCTGCAATGCACCCCTTCACTCTCTTTCATCTGGTCTGTCACAGACGCTCCTCGGAAAACGGGCAGTACGTCTGTCCCTCGGAGCTCGTCCACGGGAGGCTTCAGAGCGAGGATTACTTTAGATAACAAATGCCATGAACATGAATGCAACGATGGTCCATAGCAATGAGAAGACGAAGCACATGCAAGTTCAGAAATCGTCTGAAGTCTGAAAATCGCAGCCGGGGCATGACTCATGCACGATACCTCGGCTTAGGTGAACTCCGCGATCGGTTCTATCACCTGTGCTACTTGAATGCCAGTCCTCTTCACCCTTCTCAGTCAGCCGTCAAGACAAGATGGTCGTGCTCATACGAAACAGCCTGCTACGGCATGCCACCACCTGTCTCCGCCAAAACGCTCCAACCCCACTCCCTCGGCTCCCCCGAAACGCCGCCATCAAACGATTACTCTCAACACTCGCTATCCTTGAACAACGAGAGGGCAAACTCAATGTCGGCTCACTCGCCTCAATATCCGCAGCCCAGAAACTCGGCGGCAGTATCCACGGCTTCGTCGCAGGGAGCAACGGCAAGACGGTCGCAGAGGAAGCCGCAAAGGTCGAAGGACTGGAGAAGGTCATCTATGTCGACAATGCCGATTACGACAAAGGTCTGCCGGAGAACTACGCACCGCTACTTGTCGAGAACATCAAGAAGGGAGGGTACACGCATGTATTGGCGGGCCATTCGGCGTTTGGCAAGAACCTCATGCCGAGAGTGAGTGCGTTGTTGGATGTGCAGCAGATTTCTGATATCACGGATATAGAGGGGGAGGATACGTTTGTCAGGCCGATCTATGCAGGCAATGCGATCTTGACTGTGAAGTCGGAGGACTCGCCGAAGGTGGTCACAGTACGAGGAACTGCATTCCCGGCGGCTGTCGTCGAGGGCGGAAAGGCGGCTGTGGAGGAGGGCGTAGATCCGAAGGCTGAGTGCCCGACTCAGTGGGTATCCGAGGACCTAGCGAAGAGCGACCGCCCAGATCTCGCGACAGCAGAGAAGGTCGTTTCCGGCGGTCGAGGCCTAAAGTCAAAGGAGGAGTTCGACCGTGTCATCCCGCCTCTCGCCGACGCTCTGGGTGCTGCTATCGGGGCCAGCAGAGCAGCTGTTGACTCTGGTTTCGCAGACAACAGCTTGCAAGTTGGTCAAACAGGCAAGAACGTGGCGCCGCAATTGTATCTCTGCGCAGGTATCAGTGGAGCCATCCAGCATTTGGCGGGCATGAAGGATAGTAAGGTTATTGCGGCTATTAACAAGGATGCCGATGCGCCGATATTTCAGGTTGCGGATGTTGGGCTTGTGGGAGATTTGTTTGAGAAGGTGCCGGAGTTGACGGAGAAGTTGAAGAGTGCATAGGGTGTTTTGATGGATGATTGGAGTTTGGTGCTTAAAGGGAGCATGGCGGCAAGGTGTGTGAGATAAAATCAATGACAGAGTATTCTCTCCAGACAGCCTTTTGAGTAGGGCTTCGAACTTCGATGTTATTATTGCCGGGCTAATTGCTCTTTGCATGCGGATGCACGGCTATACGATTGTGCTCTGATAGCACACATGTGACGCGAGCCTTGCAAATTGGGCAGTGAGAGAGCTTGGCGAGGTTGCCCTCGACAGTGCTGTGTCAGTGTGTACGAACAGTGATTTCAGTCTTAGTAGTAGTGTGCTCGTCTATATGAGGTGAAGACTATCTTCTCGAGCGGCACGACACTTGCAGGCCTTCCCTACAGTAGGAGTGCTAATGAACACCCGACTACGATGACCCAAGCGCCTCGAACTGCGTAGAAGCAAGCGGTTCGAGCCTGGTTGTGGCGAGGTGGCTCTAAGGTCGTATACATGGCGTTGAGGCATTCGTTTCTGCAAAGGTGACTAGCGTGCAACTACAGGTGATGGTTGGTGTGAGTTTCCATGCGGTTATGCTTGGACCCATTCACGGATCCTGCGCACCACACTGTATTCCAAACCATGACTTCGTGAACGGCAATCAAGGCACGAGTGCCAGAGTTGAGATCGACTACTGCGTTGGGCCTGCGCCGCCGGACATAGCTTTGGCTTGCCACTTGGTGGTGATGTATAATCTTGCGGCGGTCCATGGAAAATCGGTGTGGGATCTTTGTTGCGTGAACAGGTTGGGAGGTGCTTATCGTGGATGATAGAGTCCAATGAGAAATGAGGATATGTAGCAGGGAGTACAGTTCCGGAGGACAAAGGTCGGGGGCGTTGCTGAGAAGTTGGACAATAACTTCTTGAGTAAGTCTGCTTGAATGCAGGGAATCAGTTATCTGGAATAGGAAAGTACGAAAACTTGACGCTGTACACTGCAATCGCATGGTGTTGTACAGGGAGTACTTCAAATGTTCGGTCAGGGCGTTCATGCTGTTGCTTGATACATATACCGACATTTGGACCTATGGCGAACGGATTCAAAGAGGTCGTGGTGCTCGTCATGGGAGGGCGCGGTTGATATCGCGCTAGTCTAACTTAGGAAACCACTCTACGCGCTAGAGGAGTCGGACGCGCCCTCGCGCTTCGTCTTGCTCTGCTTGAACATCTCGCATTGCCTAGTACTTTACACGCCCGCACTTACCAGCACAGTCACCAAACGCAAACTGAGATCACGGAAATCAACAGTATTTGAACAATTCACCAAGCCACCCGCCCGCCATGAGCGGCATCCAACTCCGCGATGAAGCGGTGCGCGACCGCGTTCGCGCTGCGCAGGAGTTCCTCGATCCCAGTGAGTGCCAAGGACATAATAGGAAGGCACGCCGGCTAATGGAAACTCAGACGACCCTCGCGCTCGCAGCTACCGCGCCGATATCCTGCTCATGCTCAACCGAGGCCTGCGACGGCTGATCGTGAGCATCGACGAGATCCGATCCCATAGCAGAGAACTGGCAGACAGCCTGCTCAACCAGCCGTTCGACTTTTCGCAGGCGTTCGACAGAGCTCTCAAAGATATTGTCAAGACGCTCGGCAACCGTCCGGCGCATGAGGTTGCGGAAGAGACCATGTACTACTGCGCTTATGTGGGCAGCTTTGGAGAATATGCTTGCAACCCGAGGACGCTCTCCTCGCAATACCTAAATCACATGGTGTCATTGGAGGGCATCGTCACAAAATGCTCGCTCGTCCGGCCGAAGGTGGTTAAGAGTGTGCATTACAACGAGAACAAGTCGACTTTTCACTTCCGGGAGTACAGAGATCAAACTATGACTGCCAATGGCGCAGCTAGCACGAGTGTGTACCCGACGCAGGACGACGAGGGCAACCCACTGATCACAGAATATGGATACTGCACGTATAGAGATCACCAGACCATTTCGATACAAGAGATGCCGGAGCGAGCGCCTGCTGGTCAGTTGCCGCGTGGTGTAGACGTGATTATGGACGACGATATGGTGGATAGAGTCAAACCCGGTGACAGGATACAGTTGGTCGGTATCTACCGATCTTTGGGCAACAGAAATGCTGGACAGGGCAGCTCCACATTCAAGACTTTGATTTTGGCAAACAACGTGATATTGCTGTCTTCGAAATCTGGAGGCGGCATCGCGCAAGCTACGATCACGGACACGGACATCAGAAACATCAACAAGATCTCGAAGCAGCGACGAGCATTTGACCTGCTGTCGCAATCTCTGGCTCCCAGTATCTACGGTCATGACTACATCAAGAAGGCTATCCTGCTCATGCTTCTGGGTGGTATGGAGAAGAACCTGGACAACGGAACGCATTTGCGTGGTGATATAAACATCCTCATGGTCGGTGATCCATCGACTGCAAAGTCACAGCTTCTGCGATTTGTTCTCAACACCGCACCGCTCGCTATCGCTACCACCGGACGAGGCTCTTCCGGTGTCGGTCTCACGGCTGCAGTGACTTCAGACAAGGAGACTGGCGAAAGGCGACTGGAAGCTGGTGCCATGGTCCTCGGTGACAGAGGTGTCGTCTGTATCGACGAATTTGACAAGATGTCCGATGTCGATCGTGTGGCTATCCACGAAGTCATGGAGCAGCAGACCGTAACTATCGCCAAGGCGGGCATTCACACCTCTCTCAATGCACGATGTTCAGTCATTGCAGCGGCGAACCCGATTTACGGCCAGTACGACATTCACAAGGACCCGCACCGCAACATTGCGCTACCAGACTCACTGCTGTCCCGTTTCGACTTGCTGTTCGTTGTTACAGACGACATTGAAGATGTGCGCGACCGACAAGTGTCTGAGCATGTGCTGCGCATGCACAGATACCGCCAGCCAGGCACTGAGGAGGGTGCGCCAGTCCGCGAACAGCCCAACCAAACTCTTGGTGTCGGCTTAGAAGATGAGGCAGACGCCAACAAGCCTTCTGAAGTCTACGAGAAGTTCAACGTCATGCTTCACGCCGGTGTAACGGTCACTGTCGGACGTGGCGCGAACAGGAGAGTTGAGGTCCTCAGCATCCCCTTCATCAAGAAGTACATCCAGTACGCGAAATCGCGTATGAAGCCTATCTTGACCAAGGGCGCTGCAGACCACATCGTTGCTGCTTACTCTGCGCTGCGAAACGATGAAATGGAGGGCAACCAGCGCAAGACTTCGCCCATGACTGCTCGTACGCTGGAAACGCTGATTCGTCTCGCTTCTGCGCACGCCAAGTCTCGTCTCAGTCAAAGAGTCGAAGAGAAGGATGCCGAAGTCGCAGAAGGCATTCTGCGCTTTGCTCTCTTCAAGGAAGTTGTTGAGGATGAGCGTCGTCGCCGCAAGCGTGCCCGACACAGCCCAAACGCCGATGAAATGGACACGGACGGCGACTCCTCTGACGACGATGGCGAGGACGGCGATGATGGCGCCTATCGTCCAGGCGCAAGCAGACGATCCGCTCCACGAACACCCGGCGGTCGCAGACAACAAAGACACACCAATGGCCAATCCTCCAGCAATGGTGCCACCACCGGCGGCGCTGAGGAAGACCAAGAAGAAGAGGAAGAAGACCTCTACAACTCCACGCCCGCCGGTACCCGCCGCACGAATACCACCTCCCAACAACCCGCCCACTCACAGCCCAACTCCGCGTCCCAAGTCTCCATGGCTTCCTCGCAACCCGCCTCCCAACTCCTGCAAGACGACTCGCAAGACGACTCGCAAGACGCACCTATATCCTCACAGCGACTACAGGTTTTCCAGACTGCGTTGGGTCAGCTTATTGACGGCCCGTTGTTTGCGAATGACGCCGCGGACGTGGAGCCGTTGGTTGCGGCTGTGAATGCGCGGTTAAGGCAGGGAGTGGAGAGGTTTGGAGAGGCGGAGGCGGGTAAGGCGTTGGAAGAGTTGAATGAGCGCAATAGAATCATGTTGAGTGGGGGGATTGTTTATAAGATTTAGGTGGGTGGTGTTGGGATTGGGTTGCGATACGTGGTTGTGCATGTGCTTGGTTGGGGCTGGATGGAAGGGGTTTTGATTATATGAAGATTTGCGACGAGGTTTCGTGCGGCTCATGTAACGGTAAGGATGTCTGATGGTGGAGCGTTGCTGCATGTTGTCTTGGGAATGCATCCTGATATACAGTCTCACCAATCTCTCCAATGTTCACCTTCCTGTTGATTCTTGGTGTCGGAGTTGATAGCGGTCAAGCTGTTTCCAACGTTATGCTAACTACTTAGCGTCTCGAGCGATGTGTCACATCTATCATGATGGTACTTGTTCAAAGCTTTTCTCTATCGCCTGCAATGGAAGAGACAGGCCATGGTGGCATTGCCGCCACATGAACCTTATCCGCGGAAACACCGACGTCGATCATCTCGCGCCATCCCAAGGATTCGTTGAGTCTCCACACAATATTTGGACAGCTTTTGGAGGATATCCGGACGTTCAGACGGTTCGATGTAGGAGACTATCCACGGCATCATGTTCTCCCGCCACACCGCCAAGGCACTCGGCCACCCCAACCCCGCCCGCTTCTTCTCCTCCACCACAGCAAAGCATGCCGACTTCACTCACGCGGTCATTGGTGCTGGGGCGGTCGGTCTCGCAATCGCAAGAAGATTACAGCAAGTCGATGGCGCGCAAGTGGTGCTGATCGAGAAACATGGCATGGTTGGCAGCGAGATCAGCAGCCGCAATTCAGAGGTGTGCCCGCACGTCCATTACATACTCAAGGATGCAACGACTCTGACGAACAAACCACAGGTCATCCACGGCGGCCTCTACTACGGCCACGACACCCTCAAAACACGCCTCTGCATCGAAGGCAAAAACATGCTCTACGACTACTGCTCCCGCAACCGCATCCCGCACATGAATTGTGGCAAATGGGTCGTAGGGCAAGACGACGAACAAATGCGCGCGCTGCAACAAGTCCACGACTTCGCCAAAAGCATCGACATCCCCATCTCCTTCATCTCCAAAGCCGAAGCCGCGCGCCGCGAACCCGACGTCCGAGCCGAAGCAGGCGTCCTCGAGTCCCCAACCACGGGCATCGTAGACTCCCACACCTTCATGCAACACCTGCACGGCTCCTTCGAAGACCTAGGCGGCACCGTCGCGCTCGCAAGCCCCGTCACCAAGATCCTGCCCCCCTCCTCCTCAACCAGCGACTGGAAAATCTGGACCGCACCACCCACCCCGGAGCAAGAAATCCCCGACACCTTCATCACCGCCGACACCGTCATCAACAGCGCCGGCCTCCACGCCTGCGCCATCCACAACATGATCCTCCCCCCTTCCCGCCACCGCACCCCCTACTACGCCAAAGGGACCTACTTCTCCTACGCCAAATCCCACCCCAAACCCTCCACCTTGATCTACCCGGCCCCGATCCCCGGCCACGGCGGCCTCGGCACGCACCTCACGCTCGACCTCGCCGGGCGCGTGCGCTTCGGCCCGGACGTGGAATGGGTGGATTCGCCCAGCGATCTAGCGCCTACGGCCGATCCGAAGAGGTTTCGGGCGGCCATTCAGGAGATCAAGAGTTATTTACCGGGGATTGATGAGGCGGCTGTGGCGTTGGATTATGCGGGCATTCGGCCGAAGTTGGGGCGTCTGGGCGCTGTGGCGAGTGGGGAGAGGGGGTTTCAGGATTTTTGGATCAGGGAGGAGGAGGGCGTGAGGGGGTTTGTCAGTTTGTTGGGGATTGAGAGCCCGGGGTTGACGAGCAGTTTGGCGATTGGAGAGGAGGTTTGGAGGATTTTGTATAGGTGAGGGGCTCATGGCTGTGTACTCGGCTAGTGATTCCATCGGTCTCACGGGGTCAAGGAGGTGATTGCGACTTTGGGATCGTCACGCCGTCAACACTGAACCAGCCGCTGAGCCGAGCAGTCGACCATTATCAACAAGTCAGCCGGTCGATTGACTGACGGATGGAGTCACTGCTTGAGTGGGGACCGTTGGCTAAGTTGGCTTACATCAAAGCCGAAAATATACCACGTCTACGCCTCCTCCCCATCCTCCCACCACCAACCCCTCTACTTCTTCACCACCACCTTCCCATCCACACTCCCCTTCCGCCCCCAAATCTTCTTGATCAACTGCGCCGTCGAAGACGTGCTCGACCCCGTCATCACGGATGCCTTGTCATCCGCACCCTTCGACGCCGGAGTCTCAGCTCCGGCTTTGCCGGGTGGGCTTTTTTGCTGCTGCTGCGACTCGTAGGCGAGGTGAGCGTCTGGGTAGGAGGGGACGCGGGCGTCGCCCATGGCGATGGAGTATGGGAGGGGTTTGGTGGCGCGGGATTGAGTGGGGAGGGGCATTGTTGGGGGGTTTGGTGTTTTGGCGGGGCTTTCTGTTCTGGTGCGGTGGTGGACGGGTTGCGTGCTTCAGGATTTGGAGGGAATGATGGGGGCATTTATGTCGTCTGCGATCGTACCTTGGACGTACGGAGTTCATGTGCGAGTTTTGTGCTGGGTGGATGGCCAAGCTGTTGCTGCTACGCACGTGTGGTGTGGACTTTCAGGCAGCGACTCAGTGGTCAAACCACGGCGGGGTGAATGCGGGCGCCTGCTTAGGTGGGTCAGGCATCACACGTGTTTGCGGGAGCTTTCGGTGTCTGCATGCGAGGATGAGGGGTGCGGCGTTCGGAGTTGGCGTGCTGAATGGAGAGTACTCCACTCCGTCAGGTAGGCTGCCCGATCTTATGGATAGCTCCGCCGTGCGGGCAAGCGAGCTGAACCCTGCCACACGTGTGCGTGTCGCGTGGTCACGAGACGCACAGCCTTACGGGAGGAGAATCGGCGATGATCCGCGACGAGACTAGTGGTTCAGTCGATCAACCGATGCCATCTTCACAACGGCTGCCTGCTGAATGACGTGGATGACTGCTCCACGAGATGGGTGACTGCTGCCGGACACGGTTGACGGTACACACCAATCTGCATGCCTCGAGCTCGCGTGCCAAAAATCGGGCGCGCTGTTGTTCCTGGCAGCATGATAATTCAGGGTGTTTGGTAGTCGACGTGGGATTGGCGCTGCTTCTTCTCACGCTGTGCACAGCCATGCCACACTCGGCCGAGAAGAAGACGTATTCCTGAGTGGTAACACGAGAATCAGGCGCACGTAATACTCGACGTGGCTCGCGTATCGGGCTGTGGCGAGGTCTACGTCATTATTGATGCACGCGTCGTCGCTGCCGTATAGCCGCGGCTGTACCACAGCGGAGACGGCAGAGGAAACGGGCAGGCGACGATTGTCTTGTACAAAGCACCGCCACATGCAGGAATCCTCCACAAAGTAGAGGTAGAGCGGGTCACGCAGCGACATGCCCTCCGACGGACCACGGCGACCAGGGTCCGCTTCCGGCGCATCAGACAAGCTTTTCGAGAAGCTTGACCACGAGCCCGGACGTCTTGGCGCGTCTTCGGCAACCACGTCGCCGGCCTCTGCGACTGCACCGCCTCCGTCCCACCCCGGCAGCGGGGATGTCGAACCTGGACTCCATTCTTCGCAAGACGCACGAAACGGCCATGCGCGGGGGGACAGCTCGCACAACTACCTCGTCGGCTGGGATGCACACGACGGGCGCAATCCCCGCAACTGGTCGACGCGCTACAAGGGATTCATCACCTTCCAGCTCGGCATGCTGGCGCTGTCCGCCAGTCTGGGCTCCAGCATCATCGCGCCCGCCGAATCCGCCCTTGCATCGACATTCGGGGTCAGCGGGGAAGTCACCGTCCTCGCCGTCTCGCTTTACGTGCTGGGATTCGCCTTCGGGCCCTTGCTGTGGGCGCCTGTGAGCGAGGTGTACGGGCGCAAGGTCAGTATGCTGCCTCCTCTCGTCGCGCTGGCGTTGTGCAGCATCGGCACGGCGGTGGCACGGAACGCCGCGACGGTGTTCGTCACGCGGTTCTTTGGGGGCGTGTTTGGCAGTGCGCCGGTGAGTAATGTGTCGGCGGCTTTGGGAGATCTGTACGAGCCCAAGGCGAGGGGGGTGGCGGTGACGTTTTACGCCGTCTGTGTGGTTGGCGGACCGACGATCGGGCCGGTCATCGGCTCAGCGCTTACCGTCAACCCACATCTAGGCTGGCGCTGGACCGAGTACATCGAGGCGATATGGGTGGCTACAGTCACCGTCACCGCCTTCTTCCTCATGCCCGAGCTCTACGGCCCAGTGTTACTGAAGCAAAAAGCCCAACGCAAGCGAAAGGAAAGCGGCGACGACCGCTGGTACCATCCGCACGAGCAGGCGAAAATCCGGCCCAGCAACATCTTGACGAAACACGTCTCGCGACCCCTCAAAATGTTCCTCGTAGAGCCCATGGTCACCAGCATCGCCATCTACGCCTCCTTCGTCTACGCCCTCCTCTACATGACCCTCGAAGTCTTCCCCTTCGTCTACGGGCGAGAAGGCGTCCTCGCACACCCCTACCATTTCTCCCCCGTCGTCTCCACCCTCCCCTTCCTCGCGCTCTTCGTAGGCGTGCTCGCCGCCATGATCATCAACCTCCTCAACCAACCACGCTACGCGCGCGCGGTCGCCAAAACCAAAGGCCGAGCAGTCCCCGAAGCCCGGTTACCCCCCATGTTGATCGGAGGCGCCCTCTTCGTCATCGGACTCTTCTGGTTCGGGTGAGCATCCTCCCCATCTCCATCATGAACCCCCAGCTAACCCATGCACAGCTGGACCGCAAACAACAAATACAACTGGGCCGTCCCCACCGTAGCCACCGCCTTCATCGGCGCCGGCTTCAACGTCATCTTCCAACAATGCATCAACTTCCTCGTCGACACCTACGCACTCTACGCCGCCTCCGCCGTCTCCGCCAACACCTTCCTGCGCTCCATATTTGCCGCCGGACTCCCTCTCGCCGCGCGACCCATGTTCCACAACCTCGGCGTCGGCCCCGCATGTTCGATTCTAGGGGGCGTGGCGTGCTTGGCGCTGCCGGTGCCGCTGCTGTTTATGAGGTATGGTGTGAGGTTGCGGAGGATGAGTAAGTTTGCGCCGGTGGAGGAGTAGTCAGACGTAGACTTGATGGAACGACAGATTTGTTGTGAGTGGGGGTTTTGGCGGGCGTTGAAGCGTTCGATCCGTCGGTGTCGGTGACATTGAGGCTGTCCGAACCGTCAGTGTCAGTTGAATCGAGGCTGCTCGAATTGCATTGAATTGCCGGGAAGGTGTAATCACACTTACTCCTACCACCAAATATCCCTCCAATCCCTCCTGCCACCAAATACCTCCTTGCTCCGCGGCGCCGCCGGCTCTCCAAACGTCCTCACACTCGCCACTATTACCTGGATCTCCCTCGTCGGCATCTAAGACATGATACATCGCCATAGATCCAATTGGTCTCTGGCAGTCGCTAAAGTCTATAGATTGACTGCCTCTGGGGAATTAAGCCGTACTAGGAGCGGGAGTCAAGGAACTGGATCCCTATCCTTTTTCGAAAGAATAGCCTACGGCTTGGATACTGTTCGAAGAAAAAAAAAAAAAAAAAAAAAAAAAAAGAAAAAAAAAAAGAAAAAAAAAACAACAACTATAGGATGCTCTGCTAGCACTGTCGTGACTCTAACACGACTCCTTATACCATCATCTCCCAGGTCTCGGAGATGTCTAGATCTGGTGGCCTTTGTTAGACTAGCAGAACTTGCTCCGGTGCATACGGTTCCTGAACCCCCGCCGCGCCATCGACGTCCATCCATGTCCCCGCGCCTCTCACGAAAGAATATCCTCCTATTCATCACCACGATACCAGCTCTCCACTTCCCTCGCCGGCAACACCTCCAGCTAGAATGAGATCTTATCGTCAGCACGGTCACTACCCGGCTGCAGCAACACCGAATCCAATCCAATCCAATCCAATCCAATCCAATCCAATCCAATCCAAACCCAACACCTCCCTCCCTCCCCCCGCAAAAAA